>CM034298.1:28559260-28735478 GCA_019925795.1 Dendrobium chrysotoxum | reverse complement strand
ATGTTATTATAGTATGATTTTAAAAATGGTTTTAAGTGGGTTTGAACAAGTAAAAATGAAATGACTTGGTCAAATGAACCAAGGTTTGATTTTAAAATGGTTTTTATATATGTTTGAACCATAGCTTGGAATGAGATTGAGGGTTTAAAGATGTTGGTTTTTGATTAAATAAAAGGATTTAGGTTTAAAGATGTTAGTTTGATTAGATAAAAGGATTTTGGCCCAAAAAGGGAAGTTTGACTAAGTCCAAAATATTGACTTAGTCAAACCCACTTTGATGTGACTCAAGCTAGGTTTGAGTTATTCAAGATATACCATTGAGTAACTTTGAGTTAGATTTGATTGTTTATGGATCTTTTGAATAGATTTAAGGCTTAAGGGTTAATTGGGTCAACCTAGGTTGACTTGGTTAACCAGGTTGACCTAGAGCTAGGGTTTGGGTCCAATTCACTCCTAATGATATTTAGGAAGCATTGGAGGAGATTCCTAGGTTTGGTTTGAAAAGATTTTATTGGAATTTTGAAAACTCCAAAATTTCCCTTAAGGGGCATTTTGCTCATTTTGACCCCTGGTCAGCTGGGGGTCAAAGTGGGTCCACCAAAATATAATTTAATGATTAACATGTCATAATCAAGGGTATGGATGTGATTAGAACATTTAGAGAAGGCTCCAATGTTAATATCCACTGGGTGGCATGTCTAGTGGCATAGGCTATAAATATCTGAATGTTTTACAACCTTTGGATTTCAATCTAATTTTTGTTGTTAGAGCCTCCGATTAAGCTCAATTAGAAGGGTAGACCCGAGGAACATGCCTAATCAATATACAATTGACAGATCATGAATTAGAGGTCATTTAACTTTGTTTGAAATATTTTAAAAATCATTGGAAAAGGCTTTTAAGACCTAAACCTTTAGCTTTGGATTTTTTGTTTAAATATCTGGATCTATGTTAAATTTTGGATTTGATTGCTTTAATTTAAATTATCCACATCACTCACAATCAATTGAATGATTGTAAATGGATAGATAGGATTAAGGCTAGATTGGTTTAAGATGTGGATTAATCCTAGAGTTTGGATTGGTCCTAGTGTCCTTAAACAAAAATGAGGTCAACAGATCGTACAGTACATTTAGTTCAAAGCTTTTTTTTTCAAATTTCTTACCTAATTTATCGAGCTGCTAGGGTTTATAGATTGAAATGAATCATAGAATATGATAAGCATCATATTTATTATTAGTTTACTAAAATTAATAATTTAATTGGCCGTTAAAAACCATTTTTTAAATAACTGATCATACAGTATGATTGTAAGTAGTACGGTAAAATTATTTCAAAATGAATTATCTTAAATTTTCCTCACTCCCCTTGCGTGTGTGCACGGCCACTAATTATAAATACCATTATGTGGTAAGACTCAAGAAATAAAAAATTAAAAGAAATTTAAAATAACATATTCTTTAACTTAGCATCCTATTCTATCCAAGCTTGAATCTTCAGCAGTCTTGTGCGGTGTATATTTTTCCTAAAATATTAGTGCACAAAGATAAAAAATAATATCCAATTTTTATGCTAAGAGAATAAAAAAACTCTCAATAAATGATATTTTTTATCATCAAAATCACAAGCTAGGGATCCTGGATTGCAAAAGTCAACCATTTATAGCTCTGTGTAAGAAAGATATTCATTTTTAGTGGGATGAAAAAAGCCAAACAACATTTGATAGTATAAAGTGATATCTAACAAATTCGTTAGTCTTAGCTGCTCCCACTACAAGGAAGATGTTAACTTTTTATACCTTAAATTTAAGTGATTTACTTAGCGCTTAATTAGCCCAGGTTAATAAGAATGGGGAAGAGATCACAATTTATTATCTAAGTAGACATTGACTTCTAATTGAAGTAAATTATCCTCTGATATTGTGTAATCTAAGGGCCCAAAATTATGTTTTGATAGTTACAAAAAGTATTGGATGACTATTTAGTTTCTCTTGCTCTTTCTTACTACATAACTTTTTTTTGGTCCAAACATTTCAGGTTATGCACACACCAAGCTCCATCAGAGAATCAAGGCTCAAGATTGGGAAGTATAGCTTTGATTTATTTTAAAGAGTATGTAATCTTATTTTTCTTGAGTCAATATAATAGAAAAGATGCATGCTATCTTAATCAATTGTGTACACAGATAGAGGGGAATAAGTTTTAAATGTTTTAATTTTTTTGAAGATCTTTTGGACCATCTCGATTTTACTGTAAGATCTCTTTAATAAAAAATTAATTAAAATATTTAATTAAGTGAAATAAATTTTAATTTAAAAATGAACTAATTGTACTATATGAATTTAATTCTATAAGAAGTTTCATATTAATTAGGAATCCATCTGCCATTTAAAAATCACATGATATTTTGAAATTTGAAAGTTGGTATGTTCATACTGTATGAATATAATCATAGTGTAAAATATTATTAAAATCTTTCCTAATTTAATCCCTATTATTATGCAATCAAATTAGAATTAAATAAAATTAGTTATCATCTAGTACGAATAGGGACTTCGTACTATATGACCCGAGAAATAACTAGGATGATAAGTCATTACCCAGGGTTCATCTTAGATGTACTACTATTTGATTGAACTAATTATACTATACGATATCATTTTGTATTAGATGATCAATGTAAAATATTTATATTAATCATACTAAATATTATTCTTTGTATAGTGCTAATAGGGGATTATTAAACTAATTGTACTCTACAATCTCAAGTCATACTATATGAACATGATTGGCTGAACTATATACTTATGGTTTTTTTAAGTCTAGTATTTAAACTTTGTTAATAGACTTTGAAAGAATATTTGGCAGTCAGAGGGTCTATTTGCTTCTGTATGTAAGGGTTTGAAGAATGATTTTTCTATAAAATAAAAAATAAAAAATTGTAGTTATATATTATTTGATTCCATATTACAAATCTAATTTTGAATTTTAGTTGTGAATTTGGTTTAAATTTTTCAAAAGTGAATTTTTGAAAAAGTTTTTAAAACATTAATTCACCCAGCCTTTTAGTGTGCCTTATAGTTCAAGTGGTTTAAGGACCATAAATTTAACTTTCGTAATTGTCAAACTTTGTCTGGCCTTAATCTTCGCCTGTCAAAAGTTTAGGCACTATATGATTTCACATAAAGTAAATTTAATCTTAAGAGTAAATCCACTATAATATTTAATTACTTGCCCGATGTTGTCCAAAGGATTAGCCTGGTGGTTGATGATTTTACAGCAATTTGAAATCACATTTATTCCTCTACATGTTATGAAAGGATACGCTATTATAGACTTCCTAGAAGCTCATCCACTACAGAATGATCCTTAGATAAATGAAGAATTACTAGATGAACAAATTCTGAAATTTGAAACTAAATAAAAAATTTACCTGGGAATTCTATTTTGTTGGTTTTGCCTTCAGTCAATAAGGAGCATCTCATGACACTTCTCAAGGAAAGCTAAAATAGGCATAATGTTTGTTACACTAGATAAAGGTCTAATATATAATTAGTATCACATTTCACAACTTTAAACAAATAATGAAGATGAGTAGGAGGCAT
Source organism: Dendrobium chrysotoxum (assembly GCA_019925795.1). NCBI lineage: Eukaryota > Viridiplantae > Streptophyta > Magnoliopsida > Asparagales > Orchidaceae > Dendrobium > Dendrobium chrysotoxum. The sequence continues at coordinate 28,731,874 of CM034298.1, read as the reverse complement.
TGATAATTGGGGTCGGAGTTAATAACCTTAAATGAAAACTAAAAGATCAAAATCTTTGGGGATTCATAAATGGTGATCAATCAAATATCTAGAATCTATAAAGTGTTGAATGAAAAATTTGATTACCTATTATCACTATACAATACATCTTCTCAAATAAATCCCAAATGTATGTTTTTATAGGATTCCTCATGAGAAAAAGTCAATGGAGGATGCACCAAAAAAACTAGCCAAAGATTTGGCTTGTCCTAAAGAAATTCAATTGTAATAGAAATACAAGGTCACAGAGCCTTGTCATATATAACCTTTCTATAATCATTGAAAAACCCCCCATTCTAGTGAGAGAAAATTCCCCATTCTAGTTAGAGAAAATCCACAATTCAAATTTTTTTGATTCTGCTTTTTCTACCACCACTTCGGACATGGTGATCGTCGGTTGCCTGTCTTCTCCGTCGACTACATCTTGCGCCCATCATCCTTCTTAGCCTAAGATTCCTTTTAGGAATAGAGATCTCCATCCATCTTCAGTTAATGATTCACTGTTTCTTTGCCAACATATGGATTTGAATAAGGAATGTGCTTTGGTTACCAACAAAAATTGATCTAGAGGTTTTAAAAATTGATTCTGCTCCTGGTAAAGGTAAAGAAATTATGAATGAAAGGTTCTCTATGAGTCCATGTTCTCCTGCAGCTCATGGTGTTAAGAGAGGTGTTTCCAAAAGACCAAAGGATGCGGAAGCCTCTTCTTCTTGTGGTATCAAAATCTATGTTAATAGATTTGTGAACTCTAATCTAAATTCTGGATTGGATTCTAAAGAAGCTGAATTAAATAATACTTCAAATATGGGAGGAAATTTTGGTGAAGAATATTGACAGCTCTGCATTGGAGTAGTTGATGGTAGAAATAAAGTTGAATTGATGCTTAAATATCTTATTCTAGATATAAGATTTTTGGATACTACTGTAAAGTCATGGGTTAAGCATCCAAATATTGAAGTCAATATATCTAGTTTTGAATTCTTTCTAACAGAGGATGGAGCGACGATTAAATTACATGAACCTAATGAAGCTGCAAATATGATTCACGGTACAAAATTCGGTTGTAGTTAAGGTGTTTGGAAATTATATTCCTGTTCATTTTATTTCTATTGAATTATGTAGACAATGGGCTCTATTTGGATAATTTCACCTTACAATTCTTGGCATGGGATGAGTTTTGTGTGATTTCCATTTTTTTGAAGCTATGGAAGCTATGTTAACAAGAGGACCTTAGTATGTTAGTGGCCATACTATTGGTATTGACAAATGGTCTCCTAAATTCACCCCAACATTATTAAAAGGTTTGTCCTCTCCTATATGGATTAGAATGCCTCATCTACCATTGCAATGTTGGGATGAGATTAATGTTACAAGGATTGCTTCTAAAGTTAGAATTTTGATAATGATTGATGGAAATATTTTTTAATGGGGTAGAAGAGAGTATACAAGAGTATGTGTTCGGGTTTTTTTGGAGGACCAACTTCTATTGGCCATGTGAGTTGAAGGGATGGCTGGCCGATTCTTTCAAAAGGTGGAGTATGAAAAAATATCTACATTTTGTTTTAAATGTGGAAAAAATGTCCATGTGAGTAGAGACTGCTATATGAAGGATATCTCAGTTGATAACTGTTGACCTTATTTTTGTATGAGGTCACTACCAAATCTTAGGATTAATCAAGATCTTAGACCAATCTAGCTTCAATCCTATCCATTCATCTTCAATCATCTAATTGATTATGAGTGATGTGAATAATTCAAATTCAAGCAATCAAATCCAAAATCTAGCTTAAGTCCAATTTTCCAAAATAAAATCCAAGGGCAAAAGGCCCTGTCCATTAAGCCTTTTCAAGTGTTTTTTTAAAAAGTTAAAACCCTAATAAAATGACCCCTCATTTATGATATATCAATTACATATTGATTAGCCATGTACCTAGGGTCTACCCTCAAAATTTGAGCTCATTCTGAGATCTCTAACCCCAAAAATTGAATTGAAACCCAAAGGATATAAAACCTTCAAATATTTATGGCCTGTGCCACTAGACAAGCTACCCAATTGATTTTGACCTTGGAGCCTTCTCCAAACCTTTTGATCACATCCAAACCATTGATTATCATATATTGAACATTAAAATGTATTTTGCTGGACCCACTTTGACCCCCACTTGACCAGGGGTCAAAATGACCAAAATGCCCCTTAAGGAAAATTTTTAAGTTTTCTATAAACTTCAACATGACCTTTTGAAATCAAGCCTCAAAACCTCTTCCAATACATCCTAATCATCATTAGGAATGTATTGGACTAAAACCTATACCCTAGCCAAGCCTGGTTCACCAAGTCAACCCAAAATAATAAAAATACCCCATTGAGGTATGAATAGTCATTTTGAGTCAAATGACCTTATTTTTGGATGGAACCACCTCCATTCAACTCCAAATGTCAAATCAAATTTGTTGGACATAATCCCAACCTCTAGGATAACTTGGTTGACCAAGTTAACTAGGGTTGACCAAAATGTCCTCGAAGGGCCCAAATAGTCATTTTGATAGAATTAAACTCTCCAAATCTTGGGATCACCTCCAATAGAGTCAATAGATCATTTAAAATTTGTTGGGCCCAAACCCAGGTCCTGGGTCAACCTAGTTGACCAGGTTAACCTAGTTTAACCTAATTTCCCCTCAAGGGTTAAATGGGTCAATCCAACCCATTTAACCAATTCAAAGCCACTTAAATCTTCAAATCTTTTTTATTGCATGCCTTAAACAAAATCCAACCCATAATCTTGACTTACCTTAGCCATTAGTGAATTAAACTCAAGTGAAGTTGACCAAGTCAACTCATTATATTTGTTCAAGGTTCCTTTCATACATATGTGTGTGCTCAAACTCTCACCCTATAGCCTTGAGTCTCCTTAAAACCACTCCAACCAATTGGTATGGACATTTGGCTGCCACCTCATCAGTTAAATGCATGGTTGACTAGTCAAAGTAGTCAACTAAGTCAATTTTGCATGCTTATGTGGCTTTGCCACCTTGGCAAGTCAAATCCTTATAGTAAATCTACACTCCATGCATTTAAGAGGCTAGGAGGAGTATTTGGAAGAGAACTAAAGCTTCCCTCTCTCTCTAATTAAGGAAAGAAATCATTAGATGAAGAAATAATGGATTGCATAACTCAAAGCTTTGGCTTTATCTATTCTCTTCCAAAATCTCCAATTCTAGCAATCTATATCGCATTCCAGCCATCACCTAATTGTTGCAAATCTGGCTTTAACGGTTATATGTTTTGATGATAACAAACATTTATATGTTCTATTTTTATTTGGCTAACTTTTCAGGTATAAAAGATCAAATGTAATTCAAGCTAACTTAAGATAGGGTCCGCGTGTGTGTGAATGTAATTTTTCTCTTTTTTGAGTCAAATGTAATTTAATTGATTCCCTAGCTAAGTAACCTTACACACGCACACTCAGGGGTAGTGTTTTAGTGAGTTAAAGTTTCTATTTTTAATCTTTGTTCATATCATCCTAGATGATATTCATATCATCCTGGACAATCCAATGAAAATAAAAACCCTAATTAGGGCGACCTTGTTAAGTCAGTTTGATTAAACAAATTATCCGAGCTGAAAGACCCATCGTACAGGACGATTTGCTCAAATTAGAAATTCCCAGCCACCAAATTAAGTTAGGCAAGTTTTTGTTTTTATTATCCCGGATGATACGTGTATCATCCTGGACAATGCTTTATAATAATGCCTAAATTAGTCTGGTAATTAAGAAAAGTAATTAATGTTTGATTTATACAACCATGTCATCCTGCACGATCGCAATATCGTCTGGGATGATACATGTAAAATCCTAATCATCCAGAGCATTTCACCTGGATGAACTGAACTATCTTCTGGATGATATGCCCGAGTTTAAACTAATTGTATAGGATGATAGAGATATCAGCCTTGAAGACCAAGTCTTTTTCAATCATATAGTACATTTTATACAGGATGATCAAAACTATGTGTAGGATGATTTTGGGTGTTTTGAACTAATCATACTGGATGATAGAGATATCGTACAAGATGATCAAGTCATTTTGAGATCATCTAGCATAAGTTTCCCTAGACGATCCGAACTATCTTATAGACAAAATTCCTGATTTACACTAATTGTCCCGGACGATCGTAGAATTATACAGGACAATTTGAACAAATTTTGTCCTCTAATCGTGCGGAGAAACCTGATCAGCCAGGCTGATATATGAGTTTTTACACTGATTATACAGGACGATCCATCGATCATCCTTGATGATGTTTGATGACCAGTTATGATTTAGGGAAATTTTTTAGCCCTCCTATTTAAGATATTTTTCTTCCAATAAGAAAAATCTTTGGCCACTTTCCTTACTAGAGAAAACCTTGAGAGAGAGAGAGAGCTTGGGAGAGAGAGAGAGGATTTTGTGAGGGGGAGTTTATGAGGTGTTCACAAAAGTTGTTCCAAGCAAGGATTTAAGTCGTCTTCTCTGGTCGTCATCTCTTGTCTTATTGGTGGTTCTGTGGTAGGATCGTCAGCTAGAAGATCCGGGTTCTCTGCCTGCTTCAGGAGGAAGCGAAAGGAGTCTAGGTTCTCTACCTTCTTCAGGAGGAAGCGAAAGGAGTTCAGGTTCTCTGCCTCACCGAGTTGGTGGAAAGGAGTTTTTGTATAGGCTTCTCCACCTTGCTGTAGGAGTAGAAGGAGAGTCACTTAGTGTTAGTGCAATACCCGGAGGGGAGGCTGTGTCGAGTGGACGGAGGTCAAGTTGATCGAACCACTATAAAATCTGGTGTGTTCTTTCTGATTATTTTCTGCACTTACTTTTCTGTTGATGATTGTCTGATTATAATTATTATTTTATTATTATTGAACATCTGAACATATCATATAATTGTAAATATTTTAAAATATTTAAAAAGATTTTCTAAATCATCATTTTCCAATGAATTTTTAAAACTACCAATTCACCCCTCCTCTTGGTTCGCCTCGGGACTAGTTCATAAGGGCTTAACATCCCTAACGAACTTTCAAGTGGTATCAAAGTTGTATTCATAAAATTAAGTTTTGAAAAACTTTTGAATTTGATCCATGGCTAACTTTGGAAATAGAAATATTGCTGAAGGTTATTCAATTACTTTTCCACCTTTGTCTGATAATATACCATTTGATTTTTGGAAAACTTGCACGTCCACCTTTTACAATCTATTGATTATCGCAGGTGGATGCTTGTTAAAGATGGGTATGAGACACCTCATAGACTTGTAAATGGAATTAAAACTGAACTTCCTTTTACTGAATGGACATTGATGATCATGATTTAGCATAACTGAGTGCAAAATATTTGAACTATTTTTTCTATGCTTTGAAATCTGAAGATTACATGCGTGTTTCCACTTGTATGACTGGTAAAGAAATTTAGGATAGATTATGCATTACTTATGATGGTACATATGAAGTTAAGCAATCCAGATTGAATATCTTACTTCACAACTATGAACTCTTTTGCATGAAATCTAGTGAATCAATTTCTAAAATGTATACTAGGTTCACTCAAATTGTCACCTCCATGTATGCCTTAGGAAGAGAGCTTACTAATTATGAGAAAGTGAACAAGATTTTGAGATGTTTGCCTTCTTCCTATGATGTCAAGATAATTGCGATCACTGAATCTAAAGATTTGAATGCCTATTATATTAATAATTTACTTGGATCACTCATTACTTATGAGCAAGGAGTGAACCAAAGACAGCTTGATGCAGGTGAAAAAAAGAAAGAGAAAATAGTGGCGCTAAAGGCCAACGATACTGATTCTGATTCTTCCAGGTCTGATAGTGATGATGTTGCCTTAGTCACTAGGCAATTCAAAAGCTTTCTAAGGAAGAAACACAAGAACTTTCAGAAATGGAACAAATGTAAGAGTAGTAGAAATTTTAAAGGTTCATCTGATACTATTTTCTTTGAATGCAGAAAGCCTGGACATATAAAGGCTTATTATCCTACACTTAAGGCTCACCCAAGCAAGGAGAAGGGTGAGGAGGAACCCAAGTTCAGGAAGGACAAGAAGTGGATTCAAAAGGTGTTCTGGGCAAATTCTATAGCTAACTCCTCTAAGATTGAAGCTGAAGAGGAGACTACGAACTTGTGTTTGATGGCTGATGATCATCCTGGTCAGTAAGATCAAGAAGAGGTATGTGAGCTAACCTATGATCAATTGCTAGATGTTTCTAAGAAAATTCATTCATTGTATAGGAAACTTAAGAAAGCCCATGCCAGCCTGAAATTGGTTTTCTTAAATTTATAAAAAGAGCATAATGTTATGATTAAGAATCATTCTACACTTGATAGCAATCACGTGTCCTTTTGATGAATTCGATGAATTGAACAAAAAGTATTCTGAACTAATTTTTGAGCATAAGTCATTGAAAACATTGCATGTTGATTTAGAAAAAGCTTATAAAGAACTGGACACCATGACATGTAACTTAACTAGTGATGAGCATTATTTGAAATTTGAAATTGCTAGTCTCACGAAGGAAAAAGAATTTCTAAGACTAAAAATTAGTGCTTTTGAGAAAAATAAAATACCCCCTACTTTTGTTCCGTTTTATGCACCTCCACCATTTAAAGAATCTAATTTAAAATCATCAAAGCATGTTTCATTCAAACCTAGGAAGAGGCACTATCACTCACGTATATTAGTTAACACTTTTCCTAACATTAGATGTTTTTCTTGTGGCATGTTTGGATATATCTCTCACACCTGCACTATTCACCATAGTACACATTGGGTGTGGAGACCCAAATTGCATGATTCACAGCACAACACACATGCATTGCGTTCTTCTTCTCATAAGAAGGAACACAAACCTATTTGGGTTTCTAAATCTGATGTTTGATGATTTTATAGGGGTGCTCTCATAAAAGGCCTCGTGAAGCATATGGTACCTAGACAGCAGATGTTCAAGACATATGATGGGAGATCCAAATCAGTTTATTTTGTTGGAGACCAGAGTTAGAGGCAAGGTTACACTTGGAGACAACACCACTAGGAGGGTGGTAGGAGCAAGTATAATTGGTGATTCATAAAATTTCATTATTGATAATGTTTTACTTGTAGATGGAATGAAACACAATCTACTAAGCATCAGCGAGCTATATGATAAAGGCTTCAGTATAAAGTTCCTTCCTACTTGCTGTATTATAAGCTTAAATGATAAAATTATTTTGCAGGGAAAAAGGGTCAACAATGTCTACATGCTAGATTTAAATTACTTTAAAGCTGATATTGCTATTGGCTTAAAAACTACTACTGATGAGTCTTGGCTGTGGCATAGGAGGTTATGTCATGCTAGTATAAAAATCCTAAGAAGAGTCACCCAAATGGACTTAGTTAGAGGTGTCCCCAAGCTTAAGTTCACTAAGGACCACCTGTGTGATGCCTGTCAATTAGGGAAGCAAGTCCACTCCTCTTTCCACACAATTAAGGACACCAAAACCTATAGACCTTTAGAAGTCCTTCACATGGATTTGTTTGGACCCATTAGCACTGACAGCTTAGGTGGGAGAGTCTATGGATTTGTGATTGTTGATGATTACTCGAGGATCACTTGGATTAGATTTTTGTCACATAAATCTGAGTCATTTGATGAATTTAATTCTTTCTCCACTTGGATTCAGAAGAAGTTAGGCTGTGAAATTGTGACCATCTATAGTGATCATGGAGGGGAGTTTGAAAATGAGAAATTTAAAACCTTTTGGTAGGATCAAGGGATTAGCCACAACTTTTCAGCTCCTAGGACCCCTCAACAGAATGGGGTAGCTGAAAGAAAAAATAGAACCATAGTGAAAGCCGTTAGAGCCATGCTTGCTGAGTATTCACTTCCAAAATACTTTTAGGCTGAAGCGGTGAACACTGCCTGTTATGTGCTGAATAGGGTGAATGTTAGATCAAATATTAGTAAGACACCTTATGAGATCATTAAGGATAGAACTCCAAACCTGTCTTACCTTCATGTCTTGGCTATAAGATTTTCATTCTAAACAATGGGAAATCATCCTTAGGAAAATTTGACCTCAAATCTGATGAAGGAGTATTCTTAGGCTATTCTAGTATGGGGAAATCCTTTAGGGTACTTAATAAGAGGACTTTGGTGGTGGAGGAGACAACACTTGTGGTGTTTGATGAATTTGATCCTAAGGAGACTAGAGTTGAGGAAGAAGAAGATGTAGGAGAGATTATCTAAGGAGTTGAAAATGCAAATCTGGAGGATAGGGTAGAACCTCAAAACATTTTGCCTAGAGATCGGAGATACTCTTCGAGTCATCCTAAAGAACTGATCTTAGGAGACCCTTTTAAAGGTGTTAGAACTAGGCATGGACTTAGGAAGGAAGTAAACCATTATGCCTTTATCTCAATAACTTAACCCACCAACATAAATCAAGCCCTTTCTGATGAATTTTGGATTTTAGCAATGTAAGAAGAATTAAACCAATTTTTAAGGAATGATGTTTAGGAGTTAGTACAAAGACCTAAGAATCAAAGTGTAGTGGGAACCAAATGGGTCTTTAAGAATAAGATGAATGATTATGGTGTGGTGGTTAGGAATAAGGCAAGATTTATGGCTAAGGGGTACAATCAAATAGAAGGGATTAATTTTGAGGAGACCTTTACCCTTGTAGCTAGATTGGAAGCCATTAGAGTGCTACTAGCCTTTGCCCATTATAAGGGATTTAAGCTTTTTTAAATGGATGTCAAGAGTGCCATTTTGAATGGGGTAATAAAAGAAGATGTCTTTGTAGAGCAACCCCCAGGTTTTAAGAATTTCTGATGTCCTAATCTTTTTTATAAATTAAAAAAGGCCTTATATGGATTGAAATAGGCTCCCAGAGCTTGAAATGAGAGACTTAGCACATTCCTATTAGAAAGAGAGTTTGTAAAAGGGAGCGTAGACACTACCCTTTTCCTTAGGAAAGTAGGAGATGATCTACTCATTGTCCAGATCTGTGTTGATGATATACTTTTTAGATCTTCTGATAAAAATTTATGTGATGATTTTTCTAAGATAATAAGTATGGAGTTTGATATGAGTATGATGGGAGAATTATCCTACTTTTTGTGGGTTAGCATAAGAAAAATGGATGATGGAACCTTTCTGAATCAATCAAAATATACTAAGGACATCTTAAAGAAATATGAAATGGATAAAGCTAAGCCAATCAATACTACCATGAGATCCACTGTTCAGTTAGACAAAGATTCAAATGGAAAATCTATTGATCAGAAGAAGTTTAGAGGAATAATTGGATCTCTGCTTTGCCTGATTGCAAGCTGACCTGATATTATATTTAGTGTTTGTCTTTGTGCTAGATTTTAAGATGATCCTAAGGAATCCCACCTAACTGTAGTTTAGAAAATCCTTAGATATCTCTTAGGGACCCCAAACATAGTAATCTGGTATCCTAGGCACAACACTTCTTTTGAGATTATTAGATATTCTGATTCTAATTTTGCAGGATATAGGGTGGATAGAAAGAGCACTTTTGGAACTTGCCAATTCATAGGACAGTCTTTAGTCTCCTGGTCTAGTAGAAAATAGAACTCAGTTACACTTTTCACTACTGAAGCTGAGTACATTGCCTTAGGAAGTTGTGTGGCCCAAGTCCTTTAGTTGATGAAAAAAGTTTTGGATTTAGGATTATCTATTGGCACAATTTTTGTTCTATGTGATAAAACTAGTGCCATCTACATTTCTAAGAATCCTATCCAATTTTTAGTAACCAAACACATTGACATAAGACATCACTTCAGTAGGGACCATGTTACAAAAGGGGATATTGAGCTACATCATATAGCAACTGAAAATCAACTGGCTGACATCTTAACTAAACCACTGGCCTTTGACTCATTCAGCATTTTGAGGACCAGATTGGGTTTGATTGACATAAATGTATCAATCTGATGATTACTGATTTCTGATTTTTATAATTTTTCATTTTGGTTTTAGTGTCTATTTTAATTGATTAATTGTTTCACTTTAGAATTTTTTTTTCTTTTCCTGCTGATTTTCATTGTTAGATTTGCTTATCGAATTCAATTATTTTCTATTATTTTTTCATTTGCTGATTTTCATTTACTGATTTAGTGTGACTTTTATTCTTTTGTTTACTTTTGTTTTTTTTTTTTTTACTGTTTACTCTCATCAGAATAAGATCACTGCTCACTATTGCTGATAAACTGGATTTCTAACTAAGTGTTTTGCCTTAATGTTTTTATTTGAAAGCTTGTAAGCAGTGATTGACTCCTCTGAATCTGTTAAAGTGAAGAAACATTGATGATTATTTCTCTTTCTCTAACTCCTTTAGTGGTGTATTATTTTTTTGGATAAAAATCTTCTTTAAAATTAAAAAATTGGTTTTTGAATAGAAATCTATTTTATCTTCCTATAGTAATCTACCTCGTATGAATAGTGTTTTCAAAGCTTTGTATCAGTGTTATTAATCAGGTGATTGCACTTATCATATGATGTATGGTTTTATTTTGTGAATTAATCGTCCTTACTCTAGAGAGTGAGTTTTTGTCTTCTCTTATGTCTGGAGGGTAATTTCACAACTGAGATTCTTAAATGATTTTGAAAGGAAGCAAGCTTACAAAAGATGCGTAGTGCGCCAAACAAATTAAAAAAGAAGCACAAAATGAGCCCAAAGCTGAAAAGATGCATAATATTACCAAACTAAAAAATATAAAAAGTGTATCAAAAATTAAAAGATGCGTAGTGCGCCAAACAAATTGAAAAAGAGGCATAAAATGAGCCCATAAAAGAAATAAGCTTTCTTCCTTTTTAGATCTTTAAATGTCTTAGAAAAATTCATGCGCCACTTAATATTTTTAAAAGCTTGAGATTAAAAATCATGATTTCTGATTCCTTACTTCGTAATACTATTTTATCAGATATTTTTCTGGAACGAGGCTTAAAAGGATCTCTTTTCGAATCTAATTTCTTTTATTCTGAATTAGACTTTTTTTTGAAAGGAATTTGAACCTGTAAGGTATCCGAGTAGGAGCTACGAAAGTCAATTTTCCAACTTTTCCAGATTTTAACATCATCAATTTTCTTCTTATAGGTTTTCAAATTGAAACTCAAGGGAAAATTCTGATTTTCTAGAGCTGATCGATTAAAAAAAACAAAAAACAAAATAAAAAAAATTATTATTTTTACATTTTTTTTCTTTTTTATTTTTTATTTAATCTCATTTTTTGTGTGTTTTTGAGATCCCTGATCTTTCCTCTCCATCCTTCATCTTTTTTTATTTTCTTCACATCGTCTTGGATGATTTGACATCATCCCGGATGATACATACATCGTCCTAGCCGATCCATTCAAATCATCCCCAACATGATCCAACGACTGGTATGCACTAATTATTGGTGATCTTCCTAGACGATCTACCTCATCATCCTGGATGATCCACATAGCAGCAGTTGGATGATTTAAATTTGGCCCGACTGATTCATTTATTACCTATCATCCTGGATGGTCCACCTAATCATCCAGGATGATACTTTTTGTCAAAAGTCATCCAGCCTGTCTCCTCGGGATGATAGTGTGTGTCTTATCATCCTGGAAAATATCTGATCATCTTGGATAATCTGATCACCTTTTTGACCAATCGTCCTGGCCATCATAATTGCCCATATCATCTTGGACGATCCTCCGATCATCCTGGACGATCTGGATGATTTCTATTTAAACAACTATTTTCATTATCATTTTTCACCATTCTTCCTTTAATCCTTCATCACCTAATCTTCTCATGGTTGGAGGTAAGAGATCTAGGCAACGGGGTGCCAATTCCTCCCGGGGAACTACAGATCCCTGCTTTCCTGATGCAGCTAATCAAGCTGTATTTCAAACATACCTTGATGCTGGGATCACGATCTCCAAAATCGTGAACCCCCGGACCCTCACATATCAGATACTGAATCTGTTCGTTCACACATCCCTCACCTTCATACTTACTCTGGCTTTCCCCTTCAGCAATAAACTTCTTAGGGTTTTCTTTGTCAATCTTTGCATTACCTCTGTTTACTCTACCCTTCACTCCTTTGTTAATCAGCGACCTATAGAACTAACCATCCAGGATTTTCATAATATTCTTCAACTGTCAATTACTCGTGATAAGCTTCATATTGTAGCATCTGACCCTGATTTTAATTAGAGTATCGCTAACCACTTCCTTCGTAACATAAATGCCTAATACCACAATCAGGCCTATTCCTCCCTAGTCAAGGATGCTAGGATAATCCAACATGTCCTTCACTCCTCCATCATTCCTAAGGCTGAGGACCGCATCCACATCACTCCCTTACTCTCCATCACTACCTACTACATCCTGGCCTATCACGACTTTATTGCAACTGATTTAATTTTTTGCTACATTGAACAACTAACCATAATTAGGGATCCGAGCCACAAGAGATGCCCCAATCTAGCATTAGAACATCTGATCTACTTTGCCCTTGAAATGAAATACAATTTTCAATATCCAGATCCAGCCAGAACCCCACATATCTTCTTCTCCAACAGCTCTTTTCATACTCTCCATAGTACTAGACTTCATCTGGAGCCTGCAACGGATGATGAGGGGGAAGAGGGGGAGGCTTCTCCTGAGCTAGCTGCACCTGCTCTTCTTCGTATAGTATAACCTTTAGATCACTTGGTGTAGCACTTTGATCAGTGGGAGACTCACTTTGACTCCTATGTGGAAGCACAAGCGGAGCAGCATGCGGTTGATATTGGTCGCTTCAATTCATTTGTGACTCACCAACAACAACAGCATGACCATGATAAGGACTGCTTTGGTGAGCATTTCGCCACCATTCATAGCTACTTTCAGCCACCACCTCCTCATCCTTCTGATTAGGATCCGCCTCTTTATTAGTTTTCTTTGTTGTGATGTTTCTTGTTTGTGTTGTTTTATCAGTTCTTTCTCCTTTTTATGATGTCAAAAGGGGGAGTTAGTTTTTAAGTTTTTAGTAGTTTCTTTTACTATTTTTGCGTTGTAGTTATTTTATTGTATTCAGTGTCACTGCTTGTGAATGATTAGTAAAATTTGAAATAAAAAATCTTCTCTTGTATGTGCATTGATTACTCCTATCTGTATTATTTGAAACTACTGAATAAATATTTGCCATCATAAAAAAGGGGGAGATTGTTGCAAATCTAGCTTTAAGGAATATAGTTTTGATGATAATAAACATTTATGTGTTCTATTTTTGTTTGGCTAATATTTCAGGTATAAAAGATCAAATGCAATTCAAGCCAACTCAAGATCGCATTCGCATGTGTGTGAATGTAATCAAATGTAATCTATTTGATCCCCTAGCTACATAACCTTGCACAAAGACACTCAAGTGGAGAGTTTTAGTGAGTTAGAGTTTCTATTTTCAATTTTTGTTCAAATCAACCTAGACAATATTCACATCATCCTAGACGATCTAATGAAAATAGAAACCCTAATTAAGGCGACTATGTTAAGTCAGTTTAATTAAGCAAATCAACTTGGCTGATAGACCCATCATATAGGATGATATGCTCAAATCAGAAATTCCCAGCCGCTAAATTAAATTAGGCAAGTTTTACTTTTATCGTCTCGGATGATACATGTATCATCCTGGATGATCTTTTATAATAATGCCTAAATTAGTCTAGTGATTAAGAAAAGTAATTAATATTTGATTGATATAATCATATCATCTTAGACGATCACAATATCATCTGGGATGATACATGCAAAATCCAGACCGTCCAGAGCATTTCACCTGGATGTACCGAACTATCTTCTGGATGATATACCTGAGTTTGAACTAATCGTACAGGATGATAAAGATATCATCCTAGATGATCAAGTCATTTTCAATAGTACAACACCTTTTATGTAGGCCAATATGAACTATGTGTAGGACAATTTTGGGTGTTTTAAACTAATCGTATAGAACGATAGAGATATCATCTAGGATGATCAAGTCATTTTGAGATCGTCCAACATAAGTTTCCCTGGATGATCCGAACTATCTTGTGGACAAAATTCCTGATATACACTAATTATCCCGGTCGATCGCAAAATCGTAAGGGATGATTCGAACAAATTTTATCTTCTAATCATCTAGAGAAACCAGATCGTCCAGGCTGATATATGAGTTTTTATACTGATCGTACAGGATGATCCATCGATCATCCTTGATGATATTTGACGACCAGTTGAGATTTAGGGAAACTTTTGAGCCCTCCTTTTTAAGATCTTTTTCTTCCAACAATAAAAAACTTTTGCCACTTTCCTTACTAGAGAAAACCTTGAGAGAAAGAGAGAGAGCTTGGGAGAGAGAGAGGATCTTATGAGGGGGAGTTTATGAGGTGTTCATAAAGGTTACTCCAAGCAAGGATCTAAGTCATCTTCCCTGGTCATCATCTCTTGTCTTGTTGGTGGTTCTGTGGTAGGATCGTCATCAAGAAGATTTAGGTTCTCTACCTACTTCAGGAGGAAGTGAAAGGAGTCTAGGTTCTCTGCCTGCTTCAGGACGAAGTGAAAAGAGTTCAGGTTCTCTGCCTCATCGAGTTAGTGGAAAGGAGTTTTTGTATAGGCTTCTTCACCTTATTATGGAAGTAGAGGGAAAGTCACTTAGTGTTAGTGCAATACTTGGAGGGGAGGCTTCGGGGAGTGGACGTAGGTCAAGTTGACCAAACCACTATGAAATATGGTGTGTTCTTTCTGATTATTTTTTGCACTTACTTTTCTGTTGATGATTGTGATTGTGATTATTATTCTATTTTTGTTGAACATCTAAACATCATCATGTAATTGTAAACATTTTAAAACATTCAAAAAGATTTTCTAAATCATTGTTTGCCTACGAATTTTTAAAACTACCAATTCACCCCCCTCTTGGTTAGCCTCGGGACTAGTTCATAAGGGCTTAACATCCCTAACAAACTTTCAAACTTAACATATTTAGGTATTAGAGAAGCCCCCCCAGCCATTTCCCATGTGGTTGAATAATATAGGAACCAAATTTAGGGAGAGAGAGAGAGATAATGAGAGAAAAAGACTTTCAACAGCATATTTAAAACTACCAGTCAAATATTCTTGAGGTCTTCATTACTCCCAAATTTGAATGTATAGAGCCTTAAAACTCCATGGGTTGAAAGATTAGGGTACGTAGATCCTGCATTTCAAATTTCATTAAATTTGGACGATTGGATCAAAAGTTATGAGCATTTAAAGTTTCAGTTCAAAAATAAACTAAAAAATTTGGGTCAATCTGGGCCATTCGTTTGCCCGAACTCGACAGATCAGATAGCTCTGAGTAACGCGCCTTCCAAGGGGTTTGAACCCTAGTTCTTCAGCATGAAGGTGTGGCAACGTGGCCAAATCCTAGCCATTGATCAGATTTTTTCAATCAAAATTGGTTTAAAAAATCAATTTAAATGCTCTAAACTTCACAAATTCACCAAAAATTTAATTTTTTTGTCCAACTTTAATGTTCTTGGGCTCGTTGTAACCATTTTTAAGTCAAGTTTATTTAAAATTTATTTTGACTATTTTGGATCACTATATGTAGAGTTATTTTGATTTTAATAAAAATTAAATTTCTTTGATAATTCTCAGTCCAATAATGTGATTGACTACAAATTTGGATAGGATAAACTATGGTGTGATACTCATATGCCATAAAAAATTCAGCTTTGGTTAATGGCCGGATTTTGGTAAATTAAATTTTTAAAGTTTTTGGTTATATTTTGACCTAAAATTTTAAAACTTTATAACTCACACACCACTTATAATTAGGCTTACATTTTTCTGTGGTATGTGTAATTTAGTGTCAGGGTTAGATGATCAAAGATTCAAACCTAATTGAGTACAAGTGACATCTAGAAAAAATAATTAAGGATGAGATCTAGTTAACTTAAAAAAATTCTAAGAAATTGTACGCACACTCGATAGAGGTGAAATTTTAGAATATTAAACTTAGTGACAGTTTACACCTTGAGTCCAAATTTCATTGGATTTGGAGGTGACTAAGTCAGAAAATAAGGAAAGTCAAAATTTAGCACTTTTTACTACGTAGAAAGTTCAAAATATTATAATAAATCAAAATTAAATAAAAAAATTATAAATAATATATCAAACTATGAAAATATTGATCCTTTATCTAAGAAAAATAAAATCCTTATCACTGAACTTTTAATTTAACTTTAATTTAAGTGTTAGGAAAATAAATAAATAATTAAATAAAATAATTTAAAATAATAAAAAATCTCCAAAAAATTCCAAATACCTGAAAACATTCCCATGGGTCATACCTGACCTTTAGGAGTGATTTCATGTAATTTAGGATGAGTTTGGATCAAAACAATCAAAACCTTCTTAATTAAATAATTTAAAAAATTAATTAATTAACCAAACTTTAAAAAATCATAACTAATTCCAGAAAAGTCAAAATTAATTAAACTTAGTGTCATTCAAGTCCATTTGAGTTCTAGTATTTTTTGAAAATAACAAACCAACAGAAATAGGTCAAAGTCAAAAAGTCAACTTTTTGGTCAATTATAGTATAAAATTAGGTCAAAACTTCAAAAATTTATAACTTAATGTAGGAAACTCTAAATTGACGAAACGCCAAGGAAGTGTACTCCATATATGGCCTAATATTTACTAAAAATATCAAACCATAAAAAATCACTTAAAATAAAAAAGTCTACTTTTTAATCAACTTTAATTCAAATTTTAACTTGAACTTTGAAAATTCATAATTAAATATAGAAAAATCTAATTCCAGAAAACTCAATACTTACTTACTCATAATTAGGTCTAGTATTTGGGAAAAATATCAAAACTCCAAAAATCAATCTTAATCAAAAAGTCCCTTTTTTACACCCAATAAATAGATCCCTAATATATTTGAATAATTCAAAAAATTCTAACAAAGTTCAATAATTAACCAAAATTTTAGAAATTATTTATTTGATTATTAAAATAATCAACCAACCCTTTAATACACAACAAACACTCCAAATATGAAGTTTTTAGGATCGGCTACTTCGGGTTGCTGAGCTAAGTGTCTTAAGGAGGCCTGGTTCCTTGAGCTTGGTGGCACAACGCCACGATTAGATTCAATAGAGTGTAAAAATATAAAATAAATTGATTATTAATAATTTGAACCAAATAAAAATTCTTAATTAACTACATTAATCAGGTTTTTAGGATGGATTACTCCGAGCTGCGGGAGTAAGTTTCCTAAGGAGACCTGGCTCCTCGAGCCTAGTGGCACAACGCCACGAACCAATTGATGGAAAATTTAAATTATTTTAATCCTTATAATGAGCAACTAATCTAATTAATTTAATTTCATTAGTCCTTTAATTTCTAAATAATTAAATATATTTAATTAATTAACCTTAAAAATGCATTTTAAAATAAACCTTAACATATTAACCTTTGAACTTTAACCAAATTTACCCTTTAACCTTCAATAAACTCAAATATTAGACAACTTTAACTAATTATATCCTAACCGCACAGCCTATTACACACAATTTGATGGTTTGCTAGGGCACCACTTCTAGATTTAGGCTAGGCCGGTGTTTACTTTTCTATTGTGTGTCAGGATTTTTGAAGTTTCGCTGCATACTAGTTATTAATGTTGATATGATTATTTATTTAATTTATGCACTCTGTGATATAATTAGTGGGCGTTAGATTTACTCTTAATTTAGGGGTAATTTAAATGCTGATACAATTTTATGCAGGTGGCTATGCTTATATAGGGCATTAAAATTAAAGGGGGCAAAGTTAAATTTAAATTAATCAAATTTATATAGGTGCTCCAAAATGCTAAGTACCCCTTTTAAACTTAAAAGAGCATAGCCAAGTGTGGCTGGTTTGAGCATTTTTTAATATATAACTACTTGAGATTATTCATATGTTGATTTTTTAGGATAACCCTGCAGGTTGTTCGAGTCTAGATTTTTAATTTCATAAAATGTAATTCAAATCTATTTAGTTTTAAATTAAAGTGAAATTTGAGAGGGGATATATAAGTATTCAACTTAGATTCCAAGAGGAGAGAACATTCATTAGGAGAGGATTCTCCTCTATTTTGATGGCTAAGTTAGGATAATTTCATATATTTTAAGGGAAAATAAAATAACCTTTTCAAGGGGGAGTTTCTTTTCATTTAGATAACCAGACCTGATGGATCTAAAAAGTTCACAAAAGGATGAAGAAGTGGAGATCGAGAAGAATCCCATTCTCAAATTCACTTAAGTTTTAGGAATAGAATTCGGGCTGTTGTCAATGGTATCCTGCCACTTTACTTTCTACAGACCCTGGGTTGTTATATTAAGTGGAACTTGCCACATAGACTTTTAATTTGAATATTAATTGATTTGATTAATAATTAATGTGTTAATTTACAGTATAAGATTGCATATTTTTAGTAATTTTTTTGGCAATCTTGCATGTCGGTCATTATTTTAGCCTAGAACCCGATCGGAAGCTCGTGATGGATCATTAATTTTTTTTTACTTTAATTAAATTTAAAATATTTAAGATAACATAGAAAACTAATATTTTAAGAAGTAAGCCCGGGACCACTAGGACTTCTCATATGCATATTTTTTGCACCTTCTTTTCTTTTATTAGGCACCTCCTTGCCTATGAGTTTTGGCAGACCACTTGGTTTATGAGGGTGCAGATCTGTCAAGGTGAATCTGTGTAATCCCTAAGATAAAATTTATTCTTAAGCCTGATTTTAAAAATAATTTATTTTGATTTAAGCATTTAATTAATTCAACAGGCATACATTACATTTGATATAAACTTAGAAGTGTCTAAATCATTAATTACATTTTAACTTAAGCATCAAATACCTAACATCAATCAAGGGGCCAATTAGGATCTTCTCTAGATATCGGCCCCGATTCATTAAACTTGACTTAATTAAATGTCCCTGCCCACTCTTTTATAAGTGATTGGACACGTGGTTTTAACGCACCTAGGTGGTGAGCTGGCTCCCCAATCCAGGCCGGAGTAAGCCTAGATCTTATATTGCATTAGCTAGGTTCAGGTCATTAGTTTTCAGTACCCAATTTAGACTTAGGTTCTAAAGTAGGCTCGGGCTATAAGACCTCAACCTCTAGGAATTGAATCCCAACCTTCTAATAAAATTGATAATTTGAATTAAAAACTCTTTCAATCAAAATATAAGCCCAATACTTAGGATAGGCTGGGGTGTTTCTGAAGTAATTCCAAATCCTAAAGTACCTCCTATCTTTCTTTCTTTTGACCTCCAAAAATAAGTGCTCACTTTGATCCATTCCCTATTGAATTTTTAATCCTCACTCCCTTGATATCAAACTTTAAAATTTCAAAATAAAATTTCTACTATTATTATTATTAATCGAGAATATTCATAGGAAATTCTGGTTTCGCTATGATGTAATTTACTATGAGGGCTTGTGCTCGTAAGAGATTTAGAAACCCTGATTAATTTTTAAAATCAAAATTTCAAAACCTTAATTATCTTTGGTAAAATTTAAGTCAAAATTAACGATCATTATCATCATTTTCAAATTATCAATAATGATTGATATTTTCTTCCCTCAGGAAGATATATCATTTATTATTATAACTTTATTATGAAATTAATGATAGTTTATCCAAATTATCTTAGTTAAATACTTGAGTGAACAATCATTTTGACCCTCCAGGGTTATATTTAGTTCTTACTCAAATTTAACGATGATAATCACGATGAAATTTTAATCTTATAAATTGAATCCATTAAGGAATGGTATGCTCATATCCTAGGATGATATATTATTCATAATGATGCATTCAATTTCAAAATTAAAATTCAAG
This sequence comes from Dendrobium chrysotoxum, assembly GCA_019925795.1. Taxonomy (NCBI): domain Eukaryota; kingdom Viridiplantae; phylum Streptophyta; class Magnoliopsida; order Asparagales; family Orchidaceae; genus Dendrobium; species Dendrobium chrysotoxum. The sequence goes on along the minus strand of CM034298.1, from coordinate 28,711,892 downwards.
AAATTAAATTGTCCAAAGATAATTAATATTTTCAAAAATAATGACTTTTTAATCAAACAAATAATAATGTTCAGTTATAATCTGAGAAGTCAGAGCAATTAGAGATGAAGAATGTTTTAGCTGATAAGATGATGCCAAATAACAATTCTTCTTATGACCCTTAGATCTATGTCAAATATGGACGGAGGAATGAATTGCTCAAAGATAAAACATTGTTCCTTGTAGTAAGTTAGAAAAAATTCTCAAAACTTCAACAGTGGTGTCTATGAAGGATCTTCATCCAGTCCTTTCAAATGTGTGAGATACTGGTATGAAACTTGATGAAGGCATTACTAAAGAAAATATTGCTCCTATTATTCTAGTGTAGGAAAATTTAGAGTTTCGCAAGCAATTGGAGGAGGCTTCAACTTTTACAGATATTGGTAAGAATTCTAATTATTTTGTGCATGTAATTCAAACTGATATCAATAAGTTCAATATCTTGAATTTATGTGGTGATGAAGAGAATTATAGTATAGCTGACATTGGTTGGAATGAAAAAGAGGATGGAGAGATTGTGGAGGAAGGGTAAAGACAATTTGAAATGGTTGAAGGGTCGGATGGTGAAAAGTCTGGGATGGTTAAATTTAAGCATCAAAAGGATCTTAGATCACTTGGCAAAGTAAATATCCTTACTTGTAATAGGAAAAATGAGATATTGAATAATGATAGTAGTGGGTGAAATCCCACTGTGAATTTATAATGTCTTCCATAGCCTTTTGGAATTGTAGGGGGGCTAGGAAATTTTAAGCCTCTCGGTATCACAATGAGTTTGATAAAGAATTTGATATGTTTTTTGTTGGTCTTGTGGAAACCAAAATTTGTTCTATAGATAGATTGGAATTCAGTAGACTTATTGGTGATAATTGGGATATTTTTCTTTTTTCTATGGATGGTTTGTCAGGAGGTATTATTGTATTCTATGGAACGAACATTACTCCTTTTTCAATCATAGAAGCTTCTTCTCAAACAGTTATAGGGGAGCTTAATATCAAAAACAAAGGCATGTGAATGGTGGATACGGTTTATGGTAGTAGTGACATCTACAAAAGGTGAAGCTTGTGGGATTGTTTGGAAAAAAAAACTTGATAAGAGATATTCCTACAGTTGTGGCAGGTGATTTCAACTGTTTATTATACCAGGAAGATAAAAGAGGAGGGAAAAGTTTGTTCTTTCTCAAGGGCCTAAGGATATGAAAAGGTTCATGAGTCATAATGGTTATCACGAGGTTGGTGTGATTGGTGCCAAGTACACTTGGTGTGATAATAAGTGTGGTAGTGCTCGTATTTTGGAGAGGATAGAGCACTACTTTTTGAATTCTGCTACACTTGATGCTATTCAATTGGTGGCTATCAGGCATCTTGCAAGAGTAGCTTCTGACCATTGTTCAATATTGCTTAAGATATTTACTTCTAGTTTTTATATAAACAGGAATTTGAAATATGAGGATGTTTGGGCTTATTATCCATCCTTTTCAGCTGTTGTTTTTAAGATTGGAATAGAAATATTCAAAGAGATGTTGTTCTAATCCTCAACAAGAAATTCAGAAGAAGTTTAAAGGCATTATTCTTTTAGATTAAATCTAAACTTCAAAACTTTATTATTTTGAAGGATCATCTAAAGAAGGAGATTTTAGAGTTGCAAGTGGAGGAAGCTAAAGGTGGTGGTTTATCTGAAGATAAGCTATTAATTATGAAGTCAAAAGTGAGTGAATTCAGTACAACTCTTGCTTGGCTGAATACATCGTAGATGTAAAGGGCTAAAGTCCAGTGGATTGAAGAAGGAGATTCCAATACAAGGTTCTTTCAATCTTATGCAACAGCAAGAAGTAATGGGAACTTGATCTATCAAGTTAAAGATAATAAGGGTTTGATGGTTGAAGATCAGAATGAGATTGAAGAAATTTTCTATAAGTTTTTTAAAGTCAAATGGAAGGAAAGAAGTTGGGTTTTAAAGGGTTAGCCATGTCCCTTGAAGGTTCTTGAAAATAATGAAAAGAAGTTGCTTGAAGCTGAATTCTCTATGGGAGATATGGAACAAGTTATTAAGCAGTTGGAGGAGAATAAATCTCCAAGAAAAGATGGGATTACTTACTCTTTTATTAAAGCTAATTGGTCTATTATCAAAGACGATGTTTGGAAGACCATTAATCTATTTCTTACTTCTGGTAAAATGTGTTCGAAGTGGAAGGAAACTTTGGTGGTGTTGATCCCCAAAGTAAATAATCCTTTAACACCCACTAATTACTGTCCTATAAGCCTTTGTTTGTTTATTTATAATATTGTGGCAAGTTTGTTGTTGAATAAGTTAAATTTTATCATACCAAAGATTATTTCAGAAGACCAATTTACTTTTGTTAGAGGTCATTCTTTATCAGATCACATTTTTCTTTCCCAAGAGGAATTTAATAAATTTAGATATTCTAATTGAATGAAATAGTTGGTGGCAATCAAGATTGACATGGAACATGCTTATGATAGTATGGGATGGTCTACTCTTAAGCAAGTCTGATAGTACTTCTGATTTCCAATTAAATTTTCAAACTTTTACTGGTTTGTGTGATAAATCCAAAATTTTCCATAATGGTTATTGGAAACTATTCTAATTGGATTGAGGCAAGAAGTGGCTTTGAAAAAGGTTGTCCTTTATCTCCATATCTTTTTATTATGTGTTCTCAGCTGTTATCAGATGATTTTGCTCAAAGTGGAAGGAATGTTGGAATAAAGGTGGTACAATCTGCTCAAAAATTATGTCATTTACTTTTTGTAGATGATATTATTTTATTTTATGATAATTATAGGAGTGTGAAGAAAGTGGATTGCATTCTTAATAAGTACTGCAAGTGGATTGGACAAAAGGTTAATACTTTGAAATCATCTATTATATTTGGAAAATCAATTAGAAGAAGGAAGAAGAAGGTTATTTCAAGGATTTTGCACTTCAAGGAATCAAACGAAATGTATTATCTTGGTATTAAGATTGCTTTGAGGAGGCTGGATTTTGTAGACTTTCAAAATCTATTGGGAAAAGCTTTAAATAGGTTGAATGCTTGGAGAAATAGATTTATTTCTCTTGCAGGAAGGCTTCCTCTTATTAACTTCACATTTTTTTCCATCCTAGTCTTTTTATCAACTCATACATTAGTTCCTATGGGAGTCTTGAAAAATTTTGATAAAATGTGTACACAAGGAAGATGGTACAAAAGGACTTCATTATGTTGCTTAGGAGGTTTTATGTAAACAAAAGAACATGGGTGGACGTGGATTGCAATCAGTTTCTATTAAAGCTGGTCCATTGAGGGCTAAATTAGCTTGGAATTTCATTACTAAATTAGAATCTATGCTTAATAGGACTTTGGTGTCTAAATATGGAAAAGACATATGGAATTCTAAAATAAAACAAAATGTTCATCAACATGGAAGATAATTTTAAATGGGGCAAAGTATTTGCATTATTTTGTTCGATGGAGAGTGTCTACGGGTGCTGCTATAAATACATTAAAAGATATATGGCTACTTGAAAGAAGTATTGAGAAATGGCCCCTGTATGTTGCAAATATGGATGAAGAAGGTAAGAATATTGATGAATTCATTTTGGATGGGAATTGGAACGAATTCAAGCTGACTAAGTTCTTTGGTAAAGTAATGGTTGATCTTATAAAATCTGTGAATATTCAATTTGATTTACAGAATGATCAATTGGAGCTTTTTAACAAATGTTCTGGTAAATCCATTTCTATATAGCCTTGATAAAATTGTATGAAGAATATGATGGAGCTGGATCAAAAAACTTAAGCTGAGACCTCGGATAGAATTGTTTTGGTGGCAGTTAAATAATAATGCAATTCCTTCTAATATTTCTAATGTATAAAGGGTTGTTGGTTTGTAATGTATGTCCGATAGGGTGCAATTCAGTTGAAAATACATAACACAAGGCTGTAAAATAGTTGTGCGAAGCTAATTCCAATCATTCAGGTTTTTAACTTATGGGGGTTTGCTATTCCGGTTTTCTATTCTCTTGATGAAAGTAATAAGTTTCTAGAAAATTTAGCTACTTCTAATCCTTTCACTAGGAATATGTACTGTTCAGTTGTATTTTTTTCTTGGAAGAGCTAGAATAAGATTAAACATGGTGGAAAGGGAGATGGATCCATATTTGTGGCAGCTAATGCAATTAGTTTTGCTATGGCATCGTATACATTTAATTTGTATTCATAAAATTGGGGTGCTAACCAGCTTTATCAACTGTCTCATTCTATTTGGCACCCTCCTCCTCCCAAATTGATTTAAGTAAATATTGAGGCTTCCTTTTTGAGATGAAATAAATCAGGTATAGGTAGAGTGTTTAGAGATTGTAAAGGAATATTCTTATTTGCTTTTGGTTTCAGCGGTCTTCACTGGGACATTTCACGATTGGAGATGTTAGCCATCACTTCTTTGAAGAAAGTTGTACAAGAATGGATGCTTGAAGCTAAAGGAATTGTTATAGAAGGTGATAATTTTAATGTTATCAAATCTATTCAAAGCTTACCTGATAAAACATATTCGAACAAGGATTTCATTTCCATGAAATATTTATCTTTTTTAAGTTGTTTTAATCCTGCTTTATTTCATTTTTCTAATAGGAATTGTAATAAGTTAGCTAATTTTTATGCTAACTATTCTCTTTTTATTGATTTCATTTGGGATGATATTAGTTGTAATAAGATTCGTCCTTCCTTTATTTCATTGTTAAAGAAGGAATGTGATAGTGTGTCTATTACTATGTAGGTTGTAATTATGTTTCTTTTAATAAATTTCCATAAGCATTTCTTGAACAAAAAAGAAAAGAATATATCAATAGAAAATCCTTAGTCGAGGTCAAAATTATTTATTTATAGATAATGAAATGGTGGATAGGAGAAAACCTTTCTCTCCCTCCATCGAGTATTTGCAAGAAAATAAGGCCCCTCGTAATAAATCAATAGTTATCCGATTGATCCACCATCTTCTAGAAGTCATAGATTTATATTAGCAGCTACAAATTAGTTCTTAATAATGGTAGAAGGAGTTCAGTTGGGAGATGTCAAATCATATCTTATTCTAAATTTTTTTTAAATTCCATATCGTATATCACTTTGGTGCTGATCATCAAATTATATCAGGTAATGGTCCTTCCTTCAGAAGTAATAAAATAAATAATTTTTCTAGATGTTACGACATTGATTGAGATACTCATCAAGCTATTACCTTTGGATAAATGGATTGGCTGAGGCCTTCAATAAAACATAAGTTCAAATCTTAATGAAAACCTTAGATGAAAATAACTGTTAATGGCAAGAAAAGTTGGTTGAAGCTTTGTAGGTGTGTCAAACCACATATAAAACACCAAATTAATCCATGCCATATGCTTTAGTATTTGGAGCAGAAGCTGTTATTCATTTAGAGGTATAACTACCTTCACTTAGAATCGCAGTAAACTACAACATAACATTATAAGAGAATATTAAACTCTAATTGGAAGAGTTTAAAGGTTTAGAAGATAAGTTACTGTAAGCTCAACAAAGCCTTAAAATATATAAAGAAAAAATAAGTCATGCTCACGATAAATTAGTTCATCCAAGAACTTTCCAAGTAGGAAACTTGGTCTTAGTTCTGTGAAGGCTCATTTTAGCTCATCAAAAGATGGGTGATAAATTTTAACCAATATAGGAAGGACAATTCATGGTAGAGAAAGTCTATCAATGATAATTTTATCAGTTGGTTGTATGTAAAGGTGTTCATCTTATTTTATCTATCAATGGATGATGCATCAAGAAGTATTATAATGGATGAACTATTAAAAGAAATTTTTGATAAAGAAGATTTCGAAATTTAAATTTCCAGCGTTGTTAAAGTTATATAAATAAAGTGGGTCAAGATAATAGAATTTGGTTTAGAGGTTTACACTAAAACTAATAGATTCTCTTTTTAAAAAATATTATTTAAAGCTCATATTAGATAGGGTCACAGTTAATAAGATTGACATGATCTTTTGATTACCCCACATCCTTTAAATTTTAATAAATTGGGGATACAATTTCTTGGTATCATTCTAATCTATCTAAAAGTAATCATTAGGAGTAAACCCATCTTTAACATGATGTCCTATATGCTCTAATAAAAATTATTATTCTATCTAAACCCATTTTCATGAAATCATATATGCTCCATCAGGACCCAAAAAAAGCTGTTAGGTGAAAACCCATCTTCAACATGGTGTCATATATATTCTGAAAAACAAAAATGATTAGGTGTTAGCCCATTTTCACAACATTCTATATGCCTATCGAGACACCAAAAGTACCCATTAGAATTAAACCCATCTTTAACATGTTGTTATATATGCTTCAATCAAAAATAATTATTAGAAGTAAACCCATTTTGAATATAGTATCCTATATACTTCATTGCCATCTAAAATTAGACGTTAGGTGTAAACCTATTTTCATGGTATCCTATAAGCTCCACTATCACCTAAATTTAGTTGTTAGGTCTAAATCCATCGTCAACATGGTATCTTATATACTCTTGTTGATCAGGTAGTTATCTTGGTGTAACCATTCAAATCTCCTTATTTGGGATTAATCTCAAATTCAAATGCAAATCTTATTCTCTAGGACTGGTGTAAGATTCCTAGCAGCATCCTTTCCTTTATAATTCTAATTGATTAGGCAGTTATCCCAATTTAATCATCTAAATCTTCTTGATTGGGAATCACAATCCCATTCATGTTCAATTTTATTCTCTAAGATTGGTGTAAGTTTCCCTAGTTGCATCCATTCATTTTGAATTTTTGTTGATAATGTAGTTGTCCAAATCTAACCATTTAAATCTCCTTTTTGGGAACCTCAATCCAATTGAAGTTCAAATTATATTTTGTTGGTTCTGCCTTCAGCCAAGAAGTAGTAAATTTCAAATCAACCTACACTCAACTTCTGACATGTGTGATTTACTTTCCAAGCTCATCACATCTGTTGAGGGCCATTCATTTACCTAACTTTAATCTGAGGTCAGTTGAGCATTCATAGCATAAATTACAATCAACATGCTCAGTGCATTACTCCCTGTAGTACATTGACTCCTTAACTTCAATCACGTCTTAAACCTTACCATTTTGAGCTTCACATTTTAAACTCATCAATACTGGTTCCCTAAGTCAATGTCTATCCCATTTGACCTAGTTGGGCAAACTAAACCTGCCTAATTGATTAAAAACTTTTATTAAACATTTTTAAACCTCAATTTACATAAAAACATCAGTAAATCACTTCAAGTATAACTCCTTATGGATTGAACATATTTGGTCAACCTAGCCAAGCCAACAATTGACTTAATCATACAACAACGACAACATGATGCCTTTATCCGACTATGTGGGGTTAGCTACATGAATCTTTTTTCTCCATTGGGCCCTATTAAAAGTTAAATTCTCATTTAAATATAAAAAAAAGTCATTTTTAATATTTTCTAACAATGTTTATTTAGGTCTACCTCTACCTTATTTAACATAAGTCAATTATAATACATCTATTTTCTTAGCTGGGTCATCAGAAGGCCGCCATTTTATGTGACCAAATCATTTAAGGAGACTCTCTCTAATCTTATTATTTAGTGGACCTACTCTAACCTTTGCATGTGTATGTTCATTTTGTGCCCTGCCTCTTAGAGAAAAGCCACTCATCCACCTGAGCATCCATATCTTGCAACACTTAACATAATATTATGCTTCTCTTTTTATGGCCATCATTCTACACCATAAAGCATTGCAGGTCTAACCACCATCTTATAAAATTTTCCCTTAAGATTGAGGTGGACTTTTCTATCAAATAATTAGCCTAATGCATTCCTCCACTTCAACCATCCAACTTGACTTCTACCAATAATTTCCCATATATTTCACCATTACTCTGAATAATAGACCCAAGATATCTAAGATGTGTACTCTTATTAATGACTTGATCACCTAAAGTCATATTCCCCCACTACAACTATTATCACTAAAATTACACTACACATATTCAATTTTAGATCTACTCAAACGAAAGCCTTTAGACTCAAAGGTTGCCCCCATCATTCAAGTTTACCTACAAATCACTCTCTATTCTTATCAACAAAAAGAATATCATCAGCAAAAAGCATACACCAGGGTATAACCTCTTCCAAATGTCTATTGAAAACATCCAAGACTAAAGCAAAAAGATATGGGCTTATGGTTAATTCTTGTTGTAATCCAACTGAAATAGGAAAATACTTGGTCAAACCACCTTGTGTCATAACACAAGTAATAGCCTCTGCATACATATCCTTAATGACTAGAATATAAGCAGTATTAACTCCTTTCTTTTCTGGAACTCTCCATAATAATTATCTTGGAACATTATCATATGCTTTCTCTAAATCATTAAATATCATATGTAGATCATCTTTATTCTACCTAAACTTCTCCATCAAACCTCTCAATAAATGTATAGCTTCTATAGTAGACCTACCCAACATGAATCCAAATTGATTTTGCGAAATGTTAGTATCATGCCATAACCTATGCTCCATAACTCTCTCCCATAGTTGTAAAGTATGTCACATCTCTTTGTTTGGCTAACTTTATATATATATATATATATATATATATATATATATATATATATATATATATATATATATATATATATATATATATATATATATATATATATATATATATGGGGAGACTTTAATTGCATCATGTTTAAGAAGGAGAAGAAAGGGGGGAGTATACTTTCTTTATCCCAATGGCCTCAGAAAATAAATGATTTTTTGGTAAATAATGATCTGTTACGACTCGGGCTCAAGAGTTCCTATTTTGATGATAACAAACATTATGACTCACATCTTCTAATATTTGGAATGTATATTTATTTGTGTGTGTACTAACATTTCAGGAACAGCAAGCATCAATACAAGAAAGATTCAAGACTCAAGAATGAGTAGAAAAGGCTTTATTGTATTTCTCATTAATGTACTTTTTGATTCCTTGAGTCAAGTCCTGTAATAGTATATGCTTATTTATGACCATGTGTACACATACTTAGGGGGAGTGAGATCCTGTCAAAACCAGAAGTTCAACTTTTGAACAAATCGTACTGGACGATTTCGAATCGTCCAGGACGATCTGTTCATTGAACTAATCGTCCTGGACGATCCAATATGATCTCAAAACCCTAGCCGCCATGATAATTTAGGCAAGGATTTAAGAGTAAAAATTTGTTCTAATAGTCCTGGACGATCTATATATCGTACTGGACGATTTGTGCAAAATTTGTACTGATCGTCCTGGACTATCCCAGGATCGTACGGGACTATCAGGTCAAATTCTGCACATCGTCCTGGACGATCCTACGATCGTCCTGGACGACTTATGGCGGCAGAATTGAGTTTTTAGGGTTTTCTGAAGCCACCTTTTGGAGCACATCGTCCTGGACGATCCTGAGATCGTCCTGGACGATCTTTGGCGACAGAATTGAGTTTTTAGGTTTTTTTGAAGCCGTCTTTTGGAGCACATCGTCCTGGACGATCCGGCGATCGTCCTGGACGAGCTTTGCCGCCAGAACTAATTTGGAAGGGTTTTTGGAGCTCTTTATTTAAGCTTTCTCAAGACACTTGATATGGGTCTTTGGCAGCCATTGAGGCTTCGTTCTTTTGGAGAAAACTTAAAGAGAGAGCTTGAAAGGGAGAGAGGAAAGGGTGGAGTTTGAGAGGGAGAAGAGCCTGGGAAGGGGGTTTCTCGAGGGAGTGTGAGGGGGTTCACACGGTTGCTCCGGCAGGCTTGCACCTAAGTACCGTCGGATTCAAGGCTTGTCTCAAAGGAAGTTTTGGGAAGAAGAAGTGCTCTTTGGTGTCAAAGGACCCGGCTACTCCGCCGCACCGGGGAAGGTGGAAGTGATTTTGTAAGGGCTTCTCCGCCTAGCTGTGGGGGCTGAAGGAGAGACACTTTTGGTTTAGTGCAATACTTGGAGGGTGCCTCCGAGGAGTGGACGTAGGTCAGGTTGGACCGAACCACTATAAATCCGGTGTGTTCTTTCTTATTATTTTTCCGCACTTTATTTTGTTGCAATTATCTACTTGGGTGATATCTGTGATTGATCTTTTTATCGTTGTTTTAATTCGTTTCCGCTGCACGTTATAAAAAGATTTTTTGTTTTGTTTCAAATATCCAATTCACCCCCCCTCTTGGTTAGCCTCGGGAGTAGTTCACTAGGGCTTAACATCCCTATCGAACTTTCATGATCTCCATGATGTAGGGATTATTGGGTATAAATAATTTTGGTGTAATAATAAAGAGGGTTTAGATCATATTTGGGAAAAATGGGATAGATTTTTCGAATCTCTAAAACTCTCAAATGTATTCCATTTACTGTGGTTAGACATTTGCCTAACATAGCAATTGATCACTATCCTATTTTACTAAATTTTACCAATGTTCATCATAGTCAAAGTAGAAATATTAGATTTGAAATATATATGATCTTCTTATTGGGGCAAGGTATACAAATCCTGGAGTAAAACTGACTTTGGAAGTGCTACTGAAAACATTCAAAGAAAGTTTAAAAGATCTTATAGAATCTTTATTATTGGAGCAGAAATAAGCTTAAAGTGCTTAATCTGTTCAAAGAAAATCTTCAAAATGAAATATAGCTTTTATAAAAAGAAGAATGCTCACTTAATGGGTTAAATTCAGAAAAGCTTGTGGAGCTGAGTAGTAAAGTTCATGAATTAAATATTACTCTTGCAAGATTATCTACATAGTGGAGACAAAGGTCTAAAAGAAGATGGTTGGAAGAAGGAGATAGTAACGCTCATTTTTTTTTCATGCTTTTGCATTAGCAAGGAGGAATGGAAGTGTATTTAATGAAATCTTAGATAAAAATAGAGAGTTAGTGATAGATCAGAAAAAAAATTGATTCCACTTTCTTTTCAATTTGTTCAGCAGAAGTGGAGAGACAGGCAATGTGTGTTATGGAATTGGCCTAAATTCAATATGGAATAGCATATTTATGAAGGTAAGAAGAAAACTTCTACTTTGTAATTTTACAAGAGAGGATTTAGTTGGTATAGTAAAATAGATGGGAAGCAATAAATCTCTTGGAGTGGGTGGTATAAATGCTTATTTCCTTAAATCTTTTTGGGAGATTAAGAAAGAGGATTTATGGAAGGCTTTCAATAGATTTTTGTATTACCAGTGTCATGCTAGAATCTTGGAAGGACACTCCTATTATTCTTGTTCCTAATGTTACTAATGCTTTGGATCCCTTCAAATTCATACATATTAGCTTATGCCAAACAATATATAAGATTGTTGCAGGAATGATATTAAAGAAATTGAAGATCTTTCTTTTAATGATTGTATCTGAGGAGCATGTTGCTTTTGTGTCTGGGAGATCTTTATTAGATATTTGTAAGCATGCTAAAAAAGATATTTAATAAAGTCAGATACTCAGTTGCTAAACCATAATTTATGACCTTGAAAGTAGACATGGGACATGCCCATGACAACATGTGTTGGTAGACTTTGATCCAAATTTTGAGGGTGATGGGTTTTCCTGTGAAGATGTCAATTTGGATTTCCCAATGTGTGATTCATCATAGGTAGTATATCCTTTTTAATGGGAGAAGTGAATGGATTGAAGAAAAAAGTGGGTTTATGCAAGATTGTCCACTATCTCCATTCCTTTTATTATGTGTTCTGAATTATTATCAGAAGCTTTTCATCAAAGTGGGGGAGAGCAAGGTCTTAAAATTACTACAAATGATGAAAGAGTTTCACATATATTATATGTAGATAATGTTTTAATCTTTTTTGATGCTTTTCTTAAATATCCTATCAGATGAAATTTTTTTTTTACTAATTACTATCATTGGGTCAGAAAATAAATAAAACAAATCATGGTGATATTTGGGAAGAGTGTATCTATTAGATGGAAGAAAAAGCTGGCTAAATTGCTTGGGTTTAAATAGTCAAAGAGATTTCCTTTTTGGGAGTGTAAATTATTTTTATTAAGATGGTGGCTTGCGATTTCCAATTGGTGATTAATCATGCATTTGATGGACTTAATGCTTGGGGTAGTCACTCTCTTTCTTTAGCTGGAAGGATAACTCTCCTCAAATCTCTATTTTCTTTTATTCCATAATTTTTAGTATCTCATTCTTTGTTTCCTAGGGGAATCTGGATGATTTAGATAGGTAGTGTAGAAATGTTTTATGGAATAAAGATCAAGGGAGACCAGGATTGCATTATGTTGCTTGGGATATTTTTTGTCTATTAATTCCTTTGGGTGGGCCTTGTATCCAAAGTGTAACAACAAGGCAAGGACTTTTCAAGACCAGTTTAGCTTGGAATTTTATTCAGAAACCCAATTCACTACTTAATAGAAATATTATTGCTAAATATGGTAAGGATATTTAGAATGGGGAAATTAAAAGGGGAGCTTCATTTATTTGGCGTATTCTGGTGGAGGTAACTAAATTCTTAAATCCTTTAATTAGATGGCAAGTGGAAAATTGTTAGAGTATCAAGGTGATGGAAGATGTTTAGATATTGGATAGATTTCTTGATAGATGGCCTGCTCAATACAACTTTCAGGTGTTACAAGATATGAATGTGGCTCATTTGCTAAATGAGGAAGGTAAGTGGAATGTTACTGAATTATAGAAGCTTTTTGGTAAGTAGATAATAAAGTATATTCATGAAATTCCTATATTATCCAATATGTCTAAAGATAAACTTAAGCCAAGACATGCTAATTCAGGTAAATCAATGACTGCTTTGGCATTTGAATGTACTATACATCCTATTTTTCCAAATTTTAATAGTATGAAATGGATGAGCCGTCTAAAAGTTAGAAGATGAGAGATCTTATTTTGGTGGAGGATTAGATGAAATGTTGTGCCAATAAATGCTTTGCTGAGATAAGGAAGATTACAAGAGTTTAACCAATTTCCTAAAGGATGGCAAGGAATTAAAGAAATTGAACCTATTATAATTTAATGTGGTAAATTGAAAGATGTTGCAAAATTCAATCAATGGGTGATTAAGGTTGTAGAAAAGATCAAATAGCAAGGTAAAGACCAGTTAGAGTAGGACTTCATTATTTATATCTCCTTATCTTTTTTAATGTAAATTGCAATATTTCAATAAGAAAAGGATAACACAAACACATAAAGCCTTTATTTTATTTAACATTTTTATTTTTGATTTATTTAATTACATTGAATTGAATTAGATTTTTTTTAAAGTTATTTAGTTCACTTAATTTAATTTTTATTTATTATCCAATTATTTTTATTTTACTAATTAATTTTGAATTTTAAAATTTTAGTTGAATTTTATTTAGTTTTTAATTTATTTCTTTTACTTATATAAGTTTGATAATTTAATTTTTTTTATAAATTTTTTTTATTTTTAATTTATCTTTGATATTTTATTTCTTAATTTAATTTGATTTATTTACATTTTATTTGAATTTTATTTAATTTTCTTTTATAAATTAGCTTTAATTTTTTATTAATTTGGATTTATCTAACTAATTTATGTTTAATTATTTAATTTGAATTTTATATATTTATTAAGTTTAATTTACTAAATTTATTTTATTTGTATTCCTATTTATTATGATTTATTTATTTTTTTGTTAATTTTTTAATGATTTCTTATTCTTTTTAAATTTATTCAAGGGTTTGACCAAAGTATGTTTTTAATTTTTATTTGTAATTGTAAGATTTTTTATATTTTTACTAAATTTTATGTTTTTTTTAGAGTCTAGTGGAACTGAGTTTGTATTTTATGGATTTTTATTTATTTGGTTACAATTTATTTGAAAATGTGCATTATTCATTATTTTTAAAAAAGTTATTTAGTTCACTTAATTTAATTTTTATTTATTATCCAATTATTTTTATTTTACTTATTAATTTTGAATTTTAAAATTTTAGTTGAATTTTATTTTGTTTTTAATTTATTTCTTTTACTTATATAAGTTTGATAATTTAATTTTTTTTATATATTTTTTTTATTTTTAATTTATCTTTGATATTTTATTTCTTAATTTAATTTGATTTATTTACATTTTATTTGAATTTTATTTAATTTTCTTTTATAAATTAGCTTTAATTTTTATTAATTTGGATTTATCTAACTAATTTATGTTTAATTATTTAATTTGAATTTTATATATTTATTAAGTTTAATTTACTAATTTTATTTTATTTGTATTCCTATTTATTATGATTTATTTATTTTTTTGTTAATTTTTTAATGATTTCTTATTCTTTTTAAATTTATTCAAGGGTTTGACCAAAGTATGTTTTTAATTTTTATTTGTAATTTTAAGATTTTTTATATTTTTACTATATTTTATGTTTTTTTTAGAGTCTAGTGGAACTGAGTTTGTATTTTTTGGATTTTTATTTATTTGGTTACAATTTATTTGAAAATGTGCATTATTCATTATTTTTTTAATGAAGGTGATTATGGGATTTTTCTTTGTTTAACAAAATCAACTGGAATAATTATGGCATCATCAATATAGGTCAATGATGACATAATATGATAATTCTAAGAGATTGGAATTCATTTGGACTTAAATATTATTTTTTTTTTCTTTAAATTTTTTGATGGGGCTTTTAATTTTTAATGATTGATACATTAATTTAGAGTTGAGTGCAATTTAGTTTGTATTTTTTTTATATTTTTAATGATTTATCAACATTTTGAGTTTATTTATGTTTTAAAATATAGGGTTTCCTAAATGATAGACTAAAAGAACTCCAATTGGTCTAAAATTTAAACCATATGTTATTACTAACCTAAGGTTTAATCCATACTAATTTGAGCACATCATTGCCTCCCTAGGGTTTAATATGAATTCTTAATGTAAATACGTCTATACTTTGAAAAATTCTGATAGGGCTGGCTAAAACTTTGATTAAAATGAAATCAGTTGATAACTAAACCTTTAACAGTTGTCTAACAATCAACATAACTACATCGCTAAATTCTCTATGGATCCTTAGTTATAAAACTTTTATTTCTAGTTCAATTTCTAAAATAGGAATTTAAAATTCAAATTGAGGCTTAATAAGACCTTAAACAACCATGAATAGTTTTGGAGATGTGCAAAACATCTCCAAGAAGCATCCCTAAGTGTTTAAGAGCAAATGGAGCTATCTACCAATTAAATTAATAAATACAATGAGGAGTATTTATGAAATTAATTTAAGAATATGTAAAATTGACCCTCAATTTCAAAATGCTTTTGTAGATCTCCTCAAGTTTAATTAATAGAGACAAGAATAATTCAATTTGGTTAAGATGATGAGGAGATATTAATTTTTTAAGATTGATTAATTTTTTATTAATTTAATTCACTGGATTTTTATGCAGCCAGGAAGTTGACTGTTTTGGAAAAGTTTTACATTCTTTTAGTTTGCCACATAATTTTCTTTAAATGTTTCTTTTGTTCAAATCTATATAAATTAATATTATAACATCTTGAGAGAACAACTAATATATCACTATCAATTTGTAAAAAAAAAACTTAATTTATTTTCATAATTAAACGCAACATAAGGAATATTTTATTCCTACTGAAGGATAAAAAAGAGCATTCACTAATCATTTAATTAGAAAATAAAATTAATTTATTTATTTTCATAATCAAACAAAATAAGGAATATTCAATTCATCCCTAAGTATAAAAAGAATATTCACATATCTTCTTGATTATGAAATAAACTAATATATAAAGCTAAGTTTGCATTAACAAATTTTCCCCTTTGAAAAAAAAAAGGTGGGATTTATTTTAATTCTGGGTTCTAAATTTCTATAAAGGCAAGCCCCTATAGTTAATTACATCCTCGAAGAGAATACTCTAGATCAAAGTGAAGACTAAAGATTTAAAAATTCATATATATTTAAATAAAGGTTTGGGTTATCAATATTTTGTTATACAGGCTTTAGATTATAAATCTTTAATTTGAATTCGGAGTTTGGATTTAGATTTTAGATGACGTATTTTTAGAAGTATAGAACAAGAGGAATGTGTAGAGACTAAGGGGTGTATACAATCCAGACTTACACTTACCTAGAGTGAGCTACCATGTAACAATCCTAAGGACAAATAATTGCCATATTAATATAGGATTAGATGGTTATATCCTATAAATTACGGAACTATAATTTAGAAAATTTTAAAATAATGACTTTACAATTTGTACATGATCACACAGTAAAATGATCCATCAACAACAATGCATAAATAAAAGCTTTTATTTATTGATAATTTCTCAGAGTATAACCTAGGGACTTTTGTAAAGTAAAGGGGGCTAGGTTCATTAACAACAAGCCTGGATTTTTATTATATTATAATATAAATTTGAATATGATTGTTTATTTCTCTCTACAATCTTCTAGCTTCTAGTTCTTCTAAAGAATTCCAAAAGTTAATGATCTTTAAATAAAGAAGAATCATTTCTTTTTGGAATCTACAAATATATATGAGAATTCATTTTTAAATCTTTTATAACTCTTAATACTATACTACTCAATCTAACTATAGAAGTATCTAAAATATTTACATTAAAATCATAACTTTCATTTACATAATTACCTAGGTATATTCTACTTTTTACAAGAATATAAAGAGTGGTATATAGGAAAATGCACATATATGATTATGTGTGACTGTATATAATTAAATGTAAAATGGCCTAAGAGCCCACTTAAAATGTGCACCAAAAAATATAAATATAACATCTAGAGTACAAAAAGTAAACAATCCAAATATGAGTACCCTCAAGGAACGACACTACAAATAAACCAAGCCATACCATCGACCTAGCCTATATTAGAGTTGGTTGTCCTAGCAAACCATCTAAAGTGTGTGTAAAATATTATATGGCTTGGATATTTCTTAGGCTTTATTTATTTAAAGTTGTCTATAATTAATTTATTTATTTAGGGTCATTGAAGTTTGAATTGAATTCAAGTGTTTAGTGATTTAAAATTTTTAAGTTTATTTTAGGGTGTTTTAATTATTAAAGTTATTTGATTTTAAGTTTTAAAGAATATATCACTCAATAACTTTTAAGTGTTGTAGTCAATGATTAGCAAGTACTAGGCTCTTATTTGTAAAGCTATCAATCATCCAAAAATGGGACAGATAGGTTGCATAGAGTCTTTATATTTTAATTAAGCAATTTAGTTCTTAAAGCTTCCAATCCAATACACCTATGCTTTACTAAAAGAAGCCAAGTACAAGGGTAGGAAAGCTTCAATTTCTAAGTATTTTATTATTGATTTATTAATCATTATTTAGGTTGACTGATTATTTTCTTTGTTAAACTAGGGTTGTGAGGTTTGTTTCACCCTCTTTGAGACTAAGCTAATAGATTCATAAGCCCAGGTCATCCAATAATCACCTGTTTATTTAAGTTTGATTATTGGTAGTTAATTTTTAATTAATTTAATTTTTAAATCACTAAATTATAATATTTATAATTTAATACTTACATTCCATTAATTCATTCTTTGTGTTGTCACAATGGGCAGGAAGACCAAATCTTCCTTAGGGCATATAGTCCCATTGCTCAAGATATTCCAGCCTAAGAACTATATTAATGGGGTGTGTAGTGTGAATGTTGTTCATCTAATTTAATCATTATGCTTATAATTTATTGAATTTTTGGTATTTTATTGAATTTTCGTATTTATTCAATAATTTTATTTAATAAGTTTGACAAAATTTTGACTTTTTATTTTACGTTAAATTCTAAAAATTATATATTTTTCAAGAATACTAGACTAATTATGAGTTCAATGCCATTGAGATTATGGCATTTAGTGTTCTCTGTAATTAGTTATGACTTCATAAGTTTAGCCATAATTAATTAATTAAATTTGACCAAATTTGAACTTTTTGATTTACATTAAATTTAAGAACTTTTATCTTTTTTATAAATACTGGACTAAATTATGTGTTTAATTCTTCTGAGTTTGTGTCAATTAGATTTTTTTAGAATTAGTTATGATTTTTGTAGGTTCAACCATTTTTATTATTTAATTAACTATTTAATTAAGGGTTTTTTTTAATTTTGCACCAAATCAACTACAAACCTCTTGAAATACTTCATAAATGCCATTGATGTCTCCTAGAGCTGATTACAAGTTTTTAGAATCAATTTTGGAATTTTTATAATATTTAATTATTTAATTTAATTTACTAATGGATTTTCTTTATTTTCAAATTAGCTTTTATTTTGATTAAATTTCAAGGTGTTTTTAATTTATCTCTATTAAGCATTTAATTCTGAGGAGCCTGACACCTCAAATATTTTTTTATGATTTATTTTAGATTTATTATGAATTAAAGAAAATTTTAGGCCAATTAAGCTTATCAAACTTAGGTCCACTAATTGATAGACCAAATTAACTCAAAATATAATAAAATTTTAAAGATAGGTTCATCTAAACTTCTGCTCCAAACACATAGAATTTGAATACATCAAAGTCTTCTTAACTGTCACAATTAATCATCTAATATAAATGCAAATGGATCTTTAATGATTTAATTTAGGCAATTTGCATACTAGTTTTAGGTGAAATCAGTTTCATTCTAACCCCTACATAATCATAGACAGCTCCTAGAAAACTCAAGTCCTATTTATGTAGGATTTAGACTAATGAGTTTAAAATGTTTTGGGTTAAATTATGACCCATAACATTAAAAATTTAATTCTTCAAGATCCATTGATCATTAAGGCCCAAGAAATTAGGGTATGGAGAACTCATACTCTAATTTTAAGTGTTCAAATTTGAGTTCGAATAAAAGAAATTCAATGGGCATTCAAACCTAAATTACTTTCTATACAATGATCAAAATGGTTTGAAATTATTTTTAAAATAATATTGGGCTCAAACTAGTACCAATTAGCCCAGGAACATAAAAATTGGATGAGCATTAGTCTATCATGAATTTTTGAACTTTAAAATAATTTTGGAATTATTCTGAACATTAAATTCAAAATACAAACAATCATTTTATGAAGACCAAAGACAATTTATCTTCATATTCAAATTTGGTATAGGAAATGTAAATATCATCCTTATGGATAAAATTCACATTCACCTATCATTTCAAACATGAAATTAACCCAGGATTAGCTTTAGTCTATGTCAAGAAGATTTTTACCATATCTTAGCAAACTAAGAAAGAGTTTATTTTATATTGGGATTTTGGATTCTTATAGAGGAAAGCCCCTATAGTCGATTAAATTTCTGAAGAGAATACTTTTGATTAAGGTGGAGATTAGACACATTTTGGATATAAGATAGATTAGAGTTTCCTTACGTAGTTTTAAAATTGCAATCATTCCCTCAAAAATATTATTAAATTTTATAAAAAATATATTTTCTATAAGGAATGTGAGGTGTACAAATATATCCGGGCTTATGCTTTCTTGGAATGCACTGCCAGCTAACAACCTAATACACAATCAATCATCCTAGAAGTAGTGTATGATATGATCAACTCTATCCTAAAAGGTCAAAGGATTAGATCATACTCTAAATCAGTGATTCAAGATGAGTAATTTTTTACTTTACGTTTAAATGAAACTAATGAGATGACTCACTAAGAACTCTATATTTTATCTTATTTAATTATCCTAACTAATTTTTCTAACTCCCAAATTTTTAGAAATTTTGGCAGTATAACGGCCCTATACCAACGGGAAAAATGTAGTATCCTCATAGTGTGATGAGGACCCCACAACCATGCCCACTGTGGGCAGAAAAGTCATAGGCTCTAGTGTACGTAGTAGAAGTAAAATAAGCATGTATGTATGGATGAATCGGTAATGGGGTTGGTCTTTATGGTACCCAAGGCTATATTATCCTAGAACTAGTATACATATTCCTACAAAATCCAAAATATGTAAACTGAGAAAAATCTAAGAACATCTATAACCCAGTAATATATGTTACTACCAACATGATTGTAACATATGAAATGATATAAATAAAAGAGAAGACTTCATAAATAACGGATAATTTTATTTATTAATTAATTTAAATATTTATAACAGACTCAGACTCTATAGGAAAGTAGGGTGGTCAGGCTCCACCATAATAAACTTGGGTTTCTAAGCCTACCATATTTATATAATCAAATACTTCTACTTAAGGTCTTCAAGATCTAAGTCTTCTGTGTAATTCCAAAAATGATTATCATTCGAAGGAGAGAACATCATCTTTTACAACACCTCTTTTATGTATAAGTACATGTATTTGGTTCTTTTATAACTCAAAATGTTATATAACGCACTCTATATATAATCTATAATTTACAGGGATTCATACGTATACATCATTCCTAAGTACATTCTACTTTGACTCTTATAGGAGTATAAAGACATGTGTAGGAAGCATATAAGTATTTAAAGTATATGATGAGTAGTTGTTTAATTTCCTAATACTTCTAATGTAGTCCTTAAGGAGCCTAAGGGCACAATAAGAAATTAAAATGCATGAAAAGCACTTAGTAAATAATCCACACCACCATCCCAACCTAAGCTAGAATTAATTATCCTAGAAAGCCATCTAAGTTTATGAAATAGGTTGTGTTGCTTTGGTATGTACTATAGAAGTTTAGTATTTAAGTTGAATCAATTTAAAGTGTGCTCATTAAGAGCCAAATGGGAATTTTAGTTGAAGTTTACATTATGTGAATTTTGATTTTATTATTTAAATTTTAAATGTTATAATTGATTATTTATTTATAAAGAATTTGTAGATTAATAACCCCAAAGTCTTAAGGCTACTAATCAAAAGACCTTAAGGCTTATAAATGAAATGGTATCATCCCCCATATAGGATAGATGATCATATAAAGCCTTTAAAGATTTATTAATGGTTTATTATGGGATAGGGAAGGGACCTTTAAAATTAATATGCATGCCCTTTAAGTGAATCAAGCATGATGTATAAGGTCAATATATTATTAAGGTTGGATTAAGGGTCATAATTTTTATACAAGCATGCTTTCAACAAGTGGAGGCTAGTATGGTGCATGAACTCTTAATTGATTATTTAAAAATTTATTAATACCCCTTATTGTGATATGTGTGTACCCTCCAAGAAGAATTATGCACCACGTAAAGGAATAATTAGGTGATTAATGGTGTATTAAAGGCCTTGAAAATGAATGTTAAAATGCCTTTTAAAAGGAAGCAAGCATTATGTACGAAAAGCTCTTTAATATTTAACTAATATTAATTATCATATTTATTTGATTAAAATAAATTTTAATCAAATAATTTATTAAATTAATTTTTTACTTTTTATTTTTTGTTGAATTCTTTTGATTTTTATCAAATTACTTAGAAATTTTAATCAAATATTAATTTTTTTATGAATTTTAATTAATTATTAATTAATTATTAATGAATTATAATTAAATTTTATTAAAAATATTTATTTAAATTTAAATTATGGATCTCTATTTTTATTTTATTTTTATTTAAATTTGTTATGTAAATTTGATTTACACTTATTATATTTATTTAATTATATATGAAATTAAGTCCTTAAGGAATTATTTAAATGAATTAATTGTTAACATAAGAGGGGTTATTTTATTTTGACATCAAGTCAACTCCGAACTTTTTGAATTTGATAACATAGGTTAAGGATGACCTATGTAAACATCTCTGAAAGTTTGAAATTAATTGATTTTATATTTTATTTTTAATGAATTGGTTTTATTAATATTAAATAAAGAGTTTATTTATTATTAATTTAAATTAATTAAATTAGCATCACAATTTTATTTTTCAATTATTTTAGGATTGATTTAGAGTTAATTGAAGGTAATTTTGCCTTTTTATGAAATTTCTTGGTTTATTATAATTTTTGGAAAAATCAGCCATTAAATAACAACTAATTATTATTATTATTATTATTTTATAGTCAATTAATGTCAAATGAAGGTGGGTTTAATTGCTCGATTGTGTAATGTGTTTAGTTTAAAGTTCCATCAAATTGAATGTCTTTGAATTTCTAAAATTTTTTAAGTACACTAGACAAAAACCTTATTTATTTTTTCTAGGTGTCACTAAGGTTCAAATTGATCTAAAAATTGGTGTGACTAACCCTTGTATATGCCTAAACAAATAACAATAAGATGATTGCCTAATGCTCTATGGATTAAATGTCGTGAATTATTAAAAATATAGGTTACATAGTGACCTATAGATTTAGAAATTTCACTACATGAAAGATATGAATCAAATTCGGCCAAGAGTTTTGTAGGATATAGGTGACATCCTCAAATACCTTTCCACCAAATTTGAGCCTATGGCCATGCTTATTTGGAGAGTAATGCAAAAAACTCCATAAAATATTAAGGCCATTTTCTCTCAAAGTATAGACAATCATAACTTTCATTTATTTTTAAATAAAAAATCCTATCACATTGATTCAAATCATGACCAAGGTTTTTGTAAATTCTTGTATGAACTATGATTACATCAAATGGCCCTAAAAATCACAAAGGGACAAGGATACACCCTAATATACCTATACCAAAATTTAACTTATTTTGAGGAGTATTTTTCATTTTATTATCAAAATTAAGATATACTTATAATTAAAATAATTAAAATAATACTTATCAAATTATGCTAAAATTATTTTTAAATGATAGGGCTACTTATTTTGAATCCATAGCATTCACGAAGTCTAAATATAGTTAAGAAATGAATTAGATATGATTTTCTAATCTCTTAAGCTTTTAAAATACATTTAATAAATAATATATGTAGAAATGAAGCGGTGGCGCTGAAGCGGCGAACTTGTTATATGCAAAAGTAGACAACTAGGCCACACGGAGGGTGACAGTCAACTAAGTTAGCCACTTAACTAGCATAGCAATGCAGATAGTCATGAAATGTACCATGATTCAGATCTAACAATCTAGATCAGATCCCATGGTTGAGGTGGTTCTGCACGATTAAATAATATGCAATATGATAGTGAGTTCTTGATCATTTTAATCCAATTGAATGAATAGATGATCGTGATTTAATCTTCCTCACGAGCTCACCAAAAACCCTAAAGTTATATTTGGTCTTATATGCTTAATATAATGGATCAAATGGTGTAAGACTTTGAACAAAGGTAAGGTAGGGTTAAAGGAAGAGTGGGGAGATTTTTTATGTCGATTGATGCAATGCTCAACACCCTTTTTGAAATCCTAGAAAAAAGCCCAGGGTTTACAAATTACTTATCTACAGATGATCTCTATGGATGATTGAGGGCTTTTTCTTCTTATTGAGAGCTCATGTATGACCTCTCGAAAGGCTGCAAGCTTGGATAGAGGCTAGATGGGAAATTTAAGTTAGTGGTATTGATGTTGACTCGGTCCTTCAATAACATTGCCACTGGTAAGCTCCAAATGATGGGGAAATGAAAGGGAAACACTAAGAAGGCTCTAGAAATACAAAATGTAATCAGATTTGTACTAGAGAGAAGCTATGTTGAGTGGGAAAGTTGAATCAAACTTCTTGATGATTTGTCTAATTTGATCCATTGGATGGAGTTTGGATAGCTTAGATGCATCAGGTGAATTATAGGGATGTTGGACAAGTTTCCCAGGCTATGAGGAAGCTAGTAGATCGAGCTAACTCTAGAGGAAATGACTTTGGTTTGTTCTTACATGTGGGACCACCTAGGCAAGTTGGGCTGAACTAGTGGCTAGGTTGGGTATGGTTGAAGTCCATAAAGCTTTTAGAGTCAATTTAAATGGTCTAGAGGGGCTAGGCAAAGATAGAAATGCATAGTATAGCTGTATTAACAATTCAACCCTATTTTATATATTTGGTTGACTGTTCAACCAGTCAACTGGTCCAAACTTCTGAGGTGGATCCAAAAGGAGTGTATGCTTACTATTTGGATCAACTACAAGGAGTTTGTGGGAATAAGTTTAGTGTTTGAGCAAATGGGTGTGTGTGTAGTTAGGTTTGACCACACATTGTGGTTTGACTTAGTTAAACTAACCATGGTTTGACTTATGGTGCATTAGGGGGGATTTAAACCATATAACAGAGTGATTATGAAGGGTTATGTTGTTTAACTTGATTGTATGCATTGAATTGACCCAATGTTAACTTGGTTTGACCAAGTAGGATTTAATTGTCCAGGTCAAGGTCACTAGTTATATACAATTCACTAAGAAGGGTGATCATAAGAATTAGATTAAGACCAAAGTTCATCTAGAGCTCGATTGAGTGTATATGATGTTCATGATCAATTGGGCTAGCTCAAGCTAGCCCAATTGTGTTTGATGGATCAGTTAATGGATAAATGATATAATAATGGATGGTCTACCATATTAATATCCTAATGAAGTTATTTGGGTCATGACTGAGGTCAAGGGGATAGTGGATTATGTAAGGCAGTGTAATGAGCTACCTGTTTGTAGTGTAGGGCTATAATTATCCAGGTTATTGTAGTCTAGTGGATATTGATTATAGAAGTGAAGATTGATCAATGTGATTGGATATCTAGTGATGATTGAAGCTTAATTATGTGAACGTTAATTGATTTCTTAATGATGATTGATTGAAATGTACTAAGATGTAGATTGATGGCTATCAATTAGGTGATTGTAAGCTGAATGATTATGAGTTAAAGACTTATGAATCTAGTGTTTATAGATCACGACAATATATAGATGTGAATCAAGTGACCTTAGCTAAAAATGGGGTCACCCCCAATAGGTGTGGTGAACTCGAAGAGTAAATCATATGAGTTGGAATTAACTGAAGTGGTCAACATAATTTAGAGGATTGTGTATATGATCAGAACCCATGAAGGAAATGATCCTAAGTAGGGAGATTGAAATTTAAACTATAATAAGGTGGCAGGGGTGGATTTATGATAAGATATTTTTCATTCAGTTGATTATATCAAAATGGTGAAGGAAAAGATATTGAAAGATTTAATGTCATACTTGACCATATCAAAATATCAAGACATGAAGATTTAAGGATGTGGTATTCACTTAACAATAATGAAATGGCGAATACCAAAGAATTTATGATGGGTCCAACATTCACTTGACCATATCCAAATGGCGAATGTGGAAGATAACTCGATATTTACTTGACCATATCAAAATGTTTAATATGAGAGCTAGAAAATAGCTTATAATAGCTTGACCATATCAAAACAATGAAAGAGGAGAATTTAATGATTTTTCCAATGTTCACTTGAGCATATAAAAATGGAGAATGTGGAGAGATTCTATGTTCATTTGACTATATCGAAATAACGAACAAAGAGATCTCAAGGGTTTTAGTATCTGCTTGAACATTTTTTTTATTTTTTTTTTATTTTTTTTTATTTTTTTTTTATCTGCTTGAACATATTGAATCAGCATAACACTATGATTTAAGGATCCAACATTCACTTGACCATATAAAAATGGTGAATGTGGAAGATTTAGATACTCACTTGACCATATTGAAATAGTGAGTGGAGGAGATTCTAAATTCATTTTACCATATCGAAATAATAAATAATAAAATCTCAAAGGATTTAGTGTCTGCTTGACCATATTGCAATGACAAAACACTAAAATTTAAGGTTGAATCCAATATTCACTTAACCATATCAAAATGTTAAATGTGGAAGATTTAGATACTCACTTGACCATATCAAAACCATGAGTTGGAGAGATTCTATATTCATTTGACCATATAAAAATAATGAACAAAGAAATCTCAAAGGGTTTTTGTCTTCTTTACCATATCAAAAGGGAAGAATACTAAGATTTAAGTATCTGACATTTTCTTGACCATATGAAAATGATGAATGTGGAAGATTTAAACATAAATCCTACAATAGCTTGACCAAATCTAAATAGTGAAAGAGGATAATTTAAGGGTGGACCCAACATTCAGTTGACCATATCAAATTGGTGAATGTGGATGATAACTTAATATTCACTTGATCATATCAATGTGGTGAGTAAAGAGAGATGAAATGAATCCCACAATCACTTGACCATATTGAAACAATAAAAGAGGGGAATATTTTTATAACTCGGGTTTCTGAATTTATAGTTTTGATGATAACAAATATTACTAATTATATCTTTATGTCTCCTAGTCTTTATTATGTTTATTTGTTTGTGAGTATACTAGCATCTCAGGTACACCATGCACCATTCATTGAATATTCAAGGCTAAAGATTAGGTAGAATAGGGTGCGTTAAAAGAGTATGTAATTTTCATTTATTTATTTTTGATTTCTTGAGTCAAGTTTTATAAGGGTATATGCTAGACTGTTGACCGTGCACACACACACAAGGAAAGAAAAAATAATTTTTAATATTTTAATTTTTTTATGAATTGTACTTTAAGATAGGTATCCTAGATGATATGTTATTATAGAAATCAATTAAAATATTTTATTTATCTAAAAATAATAATTTTAAAATATAATTAATCGTACAGTACAAACACCCCATTATATTGGACAAACTGTTATAATTAGAAACCTCTCAGTTCATTTAATTAGGCAAAAATTTGTATTTGAAATGTTGTTCTATTCTTAATGTACAAACCTAGTTGTACTGTACAATATTAAAAATATTGCCTAATTTAATCTATGATTAATCAATTGAATCTGCTTAATTTAGATATTTTAATCATTTTGTACGAAGTTGATTTTATTGTACAATCGATAGAGATGATATTTGGTCATCCCAAGATTCATCCTAGATGAATTGTAATTTGGTTGAACTAATCATTCTGTATGACTGTTCATTCGCACTGGTGATTTTATAGCACTAACAGGAAAAATTGAACTGATCATATTATATGGCTATTCATTCGTACTAATGATTGTATAGCATTAAAAGATTAAATTTTGCACATCGTACTGGATGATTCTGCTATAGTACTGTACAATCTTTAATGATCAAATTAAATTTTTAGGATTTTTGGAAGAGCTCTATTTAAGCTTTCTCATAAGACTTTATAACAATCTTTTTTTCATTCATTGAGTTTTTTCCTCTGAAGAAAGCTTGAAGAGAGAGCCTAGAACTTGGGAGAGAAAGAGTGGAGTTTGTGAGGGAGGGAGAAGATCCTTGTGGGTTTCAAGGGACTGTAAGAGGGAGTTCCCCATGGTTTCTCTAATGAACTTGCACCTAAGTTCCTCTATGTCTCAAGATTTATCTTAAGGGAAGCTTTTAGAAGAAGACCTCTTCGGTGTCAATGGACCTTGCTACTCCACCACACCGAGGAAGGTGAAAGTGATTCCAAGTTCTTTTCCTTCACTATGAAGGGTGAAATAGTGTTCCAAGTTCTCTGTCTTTAATAGGAGGGTGAAAAAGGATTCCAGGTTCTCTGCCTTCATTAGGGGGATGAAAAACGATTCAAGGTCCTCTGCCACACCATGTTGGTGGAAGAGATTTTGTTTGGGCATCTCCACCTAGCTGTGGGGTTTAAAGGAGAGTCACTAAAGGGTTTAGTGCAATACCTAGAGAGGACGACTCAAGAGAGTGGACATAGGTCATGGCTTAACCGAACAACTATAAAATTCTGGCATGTTTATTCTAATTTTTATTTTCAGTATTTTAGTTTTTTCCATTTAATTTCTGTGATACCTACTTGGTGATAATATGAGATTAATATTTTGTTATGTTAAATAGAATATCATCATCATTATTGTAATTATTGTTATATTTATTAGCTTCCACATCAGGTGATTATATTGATTATTTCAAGGTATTAAAAAACTATAAAAAAAATTTCTTGTGATAAATAAATTTTTAAAAGAGCAATTCTCAACCGTTCTTGGTGTGCCTCGGTCTAGTTCATTGAGGCCTTACGATCTCCTCAACCTTTTAATTGGTATGAGAGTGGTTCTCAAAATAGTATTTTAGAAAACCTAGAGGAAAATGATCAATGGCATAATTTGGAAATAGGAATACTGTGTAATGTTATTCAATAACCCGTCAATCATTGTTTCAAAATATTCCTTTTGATTTTTGGACAATTCACATGCCTACATTTTTATAATATATTAATTTTAGAATGTGACATATGATTTAAACTAGTTATTCTGTACCACCATGTATCATCGATGGAGTCAAAACTAACATTTCTTTTATTGAGTGGAGTAGAGAAGAACATGTCATTGCACAACTGAATTCTAAATGCTCTAATTATTTTCATGCGCACTTAAGTCTGAAGATTATATGATTGTTTCTACCTTGTACCACCTTCAAGAAAATTTGGGATATATTATGCATTAAATACGAAGGCACTAATGAAGTCAAACAAGCTAGGTTGTACATATTATTATATGAGAATGAACTTCTTTGCATGAAACTTTATGAGATAATCTTAGACATGTGCACTATGTTTACCCAGTTGGTGACATCATTGCATGCTTTAGGTAGAGAACTTTTAAACTTAAAAAAGGTCAACAAAATTCTAAGTTGTCTACTTGATAAATTTAATGCCAAAGTCATTGCTATATGTGAATAAAAAGTCTTAAATGTTTATTCTATTGATAATATACTTAGCTCACTCGTTGCCTACGAGCAAAGTATGAGTCAAAGACTTTTGAATGCAGGTGATGAGAAGGTTATAGTGCTAAAGGTGAAAGACATTAAAAAATTTCTTAGGAGATAACAAAAGTGAGGAGATAGCATCAATAACAAGCAAATTTAAAAGCCTCCTGAAGTGCAAGCACAAGCGTGAACAAAAGTGGAGCAACAGTAAAAATGATAATTATGATAAGGCTACTTCTGACATTCTTTGCTTCTGGCGTAAGAAACCTAGACATTTAAAATATGAATGCCCCAATTTTAAGAGACACCCTATAAAGGAAAAAGGTGAGGATAAGTAAATTACAGTAATAAGAAGCAAAAGATCTTTTGGGCAGATTTAGCCTCTGAATGATCAGAATAGATTAAAGAAGATGAGGTAACAAACTTATGTTGAATAGTTAAGGATTCAGTTATTAATTCCGATCAGGTATAAGTTTTGTTTATGTTTTTTGTTTTAGTGTTTTATGTATTTATTTTTAAATATGTTTTAAGACTGATTGCATGTTCTAGTTTCATTTATTTTATGTTTTATGTTTTAGTAATTTTCTTTCCTTTTAAAGTTTTTATTAAAATGCATGTAGTTCAATTTCATTGTTGTGTTGTCTCTCCTTTTTGGTGATGTCAAAAGTGGGAGTACATATTTGGTCGTATTTGCTCTTTTTTCAAAAATTAAAAAAAATTAATATTTTCCCCTATTTTTAATATAATTCTCTTAGTGAGGGTGAGATTAGGATAAAATGATATTAGTTTACAAATTCAACCAATAATATTTGCCATCATAAAAAAGGTGGAGATTATTGCAACTCGGTCTTTCGAGTTTTTAATTTTTATGATAACAAACATTAATAATTGTATCATTATGTCTCCTAGTCTTTGTTCAACATATTTATTTGTGTGTATACTAACATATCAGGTACATCATGCACCATTCATTTAAGATTAAAGGCTCAAGATTAGGTAGAATAGGGAGCGCTGAAAGAATCTATAATTTTTGTTTATTTATTTTTGATTTCATAAGTTAAGTCTTGCAAGGGTGTATGCTAGCCTAGTGACAATACACACACATATAAGGTGAGCAAAAAAATTTCAACTACTTTAATTTTTTATAAATTATACTATACGATAGGTATCATACTAGATGATTTATTATTGTAAAAGTTAATTAAAATATTTTATTTATCTAAAAATAATAATTTTGAAATATAATAAATCATACAATACGAACATCACATTAAATTAGATGATATGTTATAATCAGAAACCTCGCCATTCATTAAATTAGGCAAAAAAATTTGCATTTGAAAGGTTGTTCAGGGAGAATATTCCTAATATGACCTTTATCTAGGATGAACCACTCCTTAAGAAGATTGACAATAGAATTATACTGAGCAGAAGATTACTTATTAAACATGTTGTCAAAGTGAAGCCAAACTTTCATAGCAATCTGAACCTAAATGAACACATGATTCATATTTTTAATATGGTAACAACATTGACATTTGGAGACAATATAAAATCCTTTTCTTAATAAAATAGAATCCAAAGGCAAGTAATTATGTAAAATCCTCCATAAGAGAATAGAGAAAGAGGGAGGTATGCTAGCATGCCAAAAAGAAGAATAACGAGAGTCTTAAGGGAGCATTTGCCTAATATAGTTCCAGACTTACTTATAAGAAAAATTACCATCATTAAAACCATTAAACAAAATGTAATCATGTTTTTTCCAAATGAATAGAAATATTGAGAATTAACTTAATAAGAAAATCATGCACAAAATTGATAAGTAAATCAATAGTCCTGCTCTTATTAATAATAAAATCCTTAACTTTACAAGCAGAGGTAGAGTGAGTGTATAAAAGATTGGCAATGAAAAACATACCCAACCATTTATCTTGCCAAAAAAATATGTTGCTAGCTCACATACCCCATTAAATAAAATCTTTAACTTCCCACTTAATATTACATAAAAGTTTCTAGTTAAAAGAGTCCCCTAGTTTGAAAACACAATTCAAAGGATGATTCCCAACACAATACTTAGAAATTATGAACTTGGCCCGCAAATAATTTTTAGCTCTAAAGGCAAACCATAATTTATGGTTTTAGGCCTTGGTCATATCCGTGAAAGTTTTAAAGCCTAGTCTCCCCTCATCCATAACCCCCGAACATTTACTCTAAGAACCCCATAATTGTTGGAAATCTGGTTTTAAGGGTTACGATTTTGATAATAGCAAACATTTCTATTTTTGGTTGCATGTTTAATCTTTCAGGTACGTATGATCAATTGCAAGTTCAAGCAAGTCCAAGATCGAGTCAGTCTGTTTTGAAATTTAGGTCCAATATATTATTTTCATCTTTATTGAGTCAAATGCTATGTAACTGATCCCCTAGCTAAGTAACCTTACACACACACACACACTCAGGGGGAGAGTTTTAGTGAATTAGAGTTTCTATTTTCAATTTTTATTCATATCATCCTGGACAATCTAGTGAAAATAGAAACCCTAATTAAGACAATAATGTTAAGTCAGATTGATTAACCTAATCATCCTTGATGATCTTAATATCATACAGGACGATAGGCTAAAATTAGAAATTCTTAGTCGCCAGATCAAGTTGGGCAAGTTTTATTTTAAGAGATTTGATCTGATCGTCCAGGATGATACATGATTAATTACAATCATACCTAAATTAGTCTGGTGATTAAAAAAAGTAATTAAGGTCTGATTGATTTGATCATATCATCCTGGACAATCGCAGGATCGTACGGGATGATGTGTTAACAATCCAGACCGTCCAGTGACTATCACCTGTACGTCCAGAGTTATGTGCAGGACGATATTCCCAATTTTGAACTAATTGTATGCGATCATACCCTTATCATCCCGGATGATCAAGTCATTTTGAAATCATCCAGTATGTTTTGACCTGTACGTCCAGAGCTGTGAACCGGATGATTTTGGCACTTTTTGAACTAATCGTATAGGATGATAGAAATATCATCTCGGACGATCAAGTCATTTTGAGATCGTCAAGCACAAGTTCTCCTGGACGACTAGAGTGGTCTTCTAGATGAAATTCCTGATTTACAATAATCATCCCAAATAATCGCAGAATCGTATGGGACGATCTGAATAACTTTTTTCTACTAATCGTCCAGAAGAACTAGATCGTCCAGGCTGATACATGTGATTTTGAACTAATCGTACAGGATAATTTAGTGATCGTCTTGAATTATATTGGCCGACCAGTTAAGATTTAATACAAATTTTGAGCCCTCCCATAAAATATCTTTTTCTTCCAACAAGAAAAATCTTTTGTCATTTTTCTTTCCAGAGAAACCCTAGAGAGAGAAAGAGTTTAGGAGAGAGAGAGAGATGATCTTATGAGGGGGGGTTTATGAGGGATTCATAAAGGTTGCTCCAAGCAAGGATCAGAGTCATCTTCTTCGTTCATCGTCTCTCATCTTATCGGTGTTTTCTATGGGAGGATAGTTCACAAGAAGATCCGGGTTCTCTGCCCGCTTCAGGAGGAAGCGAAAGCAGTTTAGGTTCTCTGCCAACTTTAGGAGGAAGCGAAAGGAGTCCGGGTAGTCTGCCCGCTTCAGGAGGATGCGAAAGGAGTTCAGGTTCTCTACCTCACCGGGTTGGTGGAAAGGAGTTTTTTACAGGCTTCTCCGCCTTGCTGTGGGAGCAGAAGGAGAGTCACTTTTGTCTTAGTGCAATACCCAAAGGGGAGGCTCCGGCAGTGGACGTAGGTCAAGTTGACCGAACCACTATAAAATCTGGTGTGCTCTTTCTGATTATTTTCTGCACTTTACTTTTCTGTTATTATCTTCTTGGGTGAAATCTGTAGTTGATCTTTTCATTTTTGTGTTTACTTATTTCTGCTACAAATTATGGAAAGGATCT
The DNA here is from genome assembly GCA_019925795.1 of Dendrobium chrysotoxum. Taxonomy (NCBI): domain Eukaryota; kingdom Viridiplantae; phylum Streptophyta; class Magnoliopsida; order Asparagales; family Orchidaceae; genus Dendrobium; species Dendrobium chrysotoxum. The sequence goes on along the minus strand of CM034298.1, from coordinate 28,679,273 downwards.
TCCCTGTTGCTCACAAATTTTTTAAATAACCAATTCACCCCCCCCCCTCTTCGTTAACCTCGGGACTAGTTCATCAGGGCTTACCATCCCAATCAAACTTTCAAGTGGTATCAGAGTGGGATTCAAAAATTAAATTTAAAAACTTTTGAATTTGATCCTTGGCTAACTTTGGTAATTGTAATACTACTGAAGGTTATTCAATTACACGACCACCATTGTTTGATAACATACCTTTTAATTTTTGGAAAACTCACATGTCCACTTTTCTTCAATCTATAGAGATTATCACATGTGGATGCTTGTTAAAGATGGCTATGAACCATCTTTTAGAATGATTAACAATGTTAAAACTGAACTGCCTATCACTAAATGGACTTTTGATGATCATGACTTAGCCCAACTAAATGCTAAATGTTTAAACTATTTTTTCTCTGCCATAAAATTTGAGGATTACATGTGTGTTTCTACTTATACAACTGGTAAAGAAGTTTGGGATAGATTGTGCATCACTTATAAAGGTATAACTGAAGACAAACAGTCTAGATTAAACATATTGCTTCATGACTATGAACTTTTTCACATGAAACATACTGAATCTATTTCAGAAATGTATACGAGGTTCACTCAAATTGTCACTTCTTTGCATGGTTTATGAAGAGAACTTAAAAACTATGAAAAAGTGAACAAGATTTTGAAATGTTTGCCTTCTTCGTTTGATGCTAAGATAACTGCAATTACTGAATCGAAAGATTTGAACAATTACTCTACTGATAACTTACTTGGGTCACTGATTGCTTACGAGCAAGGGGTCAACCAAAGATAGCTTGATACAGGTTAGAAGAAGAAGGAGAAAACTGTGGCACTGAAGGCCAACAATACCGACACTGACTATTCTGGGTCTAATAGCGATGATGTTGCCTTAATCACTAGGCAATTCAAAAGCTTTTTAAGGAAGAAACATAAGAACTTTTAGAAGTGGAACAAGGGTAAGTCCAGTAAAAATTTTAAAGGTTCATCTGATACTATTTATTTTAAATATAGGAAGCCTGGACATATAAAGGCTGATTTTCCTACACTTAAGGCTCATCCAAGAAAGGAGGAGGGTGAGGAGAAACCCAAGTTGAGGAAGGATAAGAAGCGGATTCAAAAGACATTCTGGGCAAATTCTACATCGGACTCCTCTGAGATGAAGCTGAGGAGGAGACTACAAATTTGTATCTAATGGCTGATGATCATCCTGGTTAGTCTGATCAAGAAGAGGTATGTGAGCTTACTTACGATTAATTACTTGAAGTTTCTAAAAAAATCTATTCATCGTATAGGAAGCTTAAGAAAACTCATGCTGGCCTGAAACTAGAATTTCTGAATTTACAAAAAAAGCATGAAATTTTATTTAAAGATCATTCCACTGTTGATTGCAATCACATGTCACTACTTGTTGAATTTGATTAGTTGAACAAAAAGCATTCTGATTTAATTATTAAGCATGATTTATTAGAAACCTTGCATGTTGATTTAGAATGAGCTTTTAAAAAATTAGACAACATGGCATGTGAAGTGGAGAGTAGTAATGGAGCATTGAAATTTGAAATTGAAAGTACGAGATGCGCCAAGAGGGGGGGTGAATTGGTATTTTAAAAATTTAACCCTACACAAGAGTTCTAATTTTTTTGTATTTTCAAAACATAATTTAACGACTAACGTGCGGAAGCAAATACAACGTTCACAACTACGAAATTGACAGTTCAATTTTGGATTTTACACTACAATATTTAAATACCGATTTTTCACCAAGAAATTAAAACACACAAATTTAAAGCATGAAAAGTAAAGTACGGTAAATAGGAAAAAACACACCAGAGATTTTTATAGTGGTTCGGTCACTTGACCTACGTCCACTCCCCGGAGTCCTCTACTCCGGGATTTGCACTAATAAAAGTTGACTCTCCTTTTGCCCCCACAGCAAGGCGGAGAAGCCTTTACAATACTCACTTTCACCTCCCTCGGTGCGGCGGAATACCAAACGCTATGTCACCCTCCTAGTGACGGCAGCGGACCTTCTCCTTTTTCTCCCTCCTGGAGATGGCAGAGTACCTTGGCGATGTTGATCTTGAAGTGACTCTTCCCTCGAGAACGTTCTTGAAGTTTCCAAAGCCACAAGAGGAGCAAAGTATGCAGCTAGCTTGGAGCCACCGTGTGATCCCCTCACACTACTTCTCCCTCACGCTCAAGCTCACCTTCACCTTCCTCTCTCAAGCCCTAGATCTCTCCAAAAACTTCTCTCTACGAATCCCCTTCTTCCTCTAAGCCTCTCACAGCAAAAGATTGATCAACAACCTCTTTAGAAAAATAATAAGTTGTTTTTTATATCAGGCTTCAGAAAACCCTAAAAATTTCAACTTTTGCATTTCTGTTCGTACAGTACGATTTATAATCGTACAGTACGATCAGTTCAATTACAGCTCCGTCCAGTACGAGTACAGACGAACAGGTATCGAATTTTATTCATATCGTACAGTACGATATGTATATCGTACAGTACGATACTATTAATTCGTACTGTTCGTACGGGACGAACTATGGGACGAACCTCGGGATGAAAGAACTCGTCTCTGTCAGTCGTCCAGCACTCATTGAATCGTACAGTACGAATAGGGTTTTTCATGATATCGTCCTGTACTATAGGAATATCATCCAGTACGATCAGTTCAAAATTTCTTGGGATCGTTTGGTACGATCACTGGGACGAAGAAAATCGTCTCTGTCAATCGTCCAGCACTCCACCAGTCGTACAGTACGATCAGTTCATTTCTTGATATCGTCCTGTACGATATGAGTATCGTCCAGGACGAACAGAACATAAAACCTTGGTTTCGTCTGGTACGATCTCTGGGACGAATGAAATCATCTCTGTCAGTCGTACAGTATGATATACGATCGTACAGTACGATCGACATATTAATTAGAAACCAACATTTATTTCCTGATTAGGGAGATAATTTTGGAAAGTTTTAATTAATCGTACAGTACGAATAGTATCGTACAGTACGATCAGTTCAGAAAATCAATTTTGAAAACTTACCAAACTTATTCTGGCGGCTAGGGTTTCACAATTACATATTATCGTACAGTACGATATGGATCATACAGTACGATAAGTTTGTAAACATAAACATTAGAAAATTAGCCGTTAGCCTGAGTATTTTAATTAATCGTACAGTACGATCCATGATCGTACAGTATGATGTGTTTTAAAAAAAAATTAATCATTTTAAAAGAAAAAATCTCCCCCTGTGTGTGTGCATTGTTGCTCCTTTCACATGCATGCTTCTGTGGCAGACTCAAAAAGAAAAATTAAAGAAATAAAAATTACAGACTCTTCAACATCCTATTCTACCCAATTTGAGTCTCCAGCAATCTTTAGCAGTGTGCATCTGACCTAAAATGTTAGTCCTCATATACTAAGATTAAATATTTGTAATCAAACGGAAGTCTATATGTACTCAGTAAGTATTAGTTGTCACCATCAAAATTAAGTGCTCGGGATCCTGGATTTCAACAATCTCCCCCTTTTTGATGGTGTCAAATAATATTTTCTGACGGACAGATGTTCTACACAAATATATATATATATATATATATATATATTATTATAACAAAAATAAAACAACAAGAAAAAAACAAATGAAGTGATAACATAAACAACCAATAACATTTAATAGTAAGTAAAAAACATAATACAGAACACACAGAAAAGTCTCCCCCTTTTGACAACACCAAAAAGGGAAGAAAAAAGAAAAAACAAATCAACCACAAATTTTTTTTTCTTTTTTTTTGTTTTTTTTTTGTTTTGTTACATTAGGCGTGAATGTCTATGACACCTAATTTGGTTCGTAGAGTGCTAAATGTGTCATAGCCTAATGGTTTTATGAAAATGTCCGCCAATTGATCTTCAGTAGCAACGTGGTGCAGTTCAATATCGCCTTTGGCTACATGATCTCTAATGAAATGATGTCTAATGTCTATATGTTTGGTTCGTGAGTGTTGAATTGGATTTTTGGATATGCAAATTGCGCTAGTGTTGTCACACATGATCGGAATCGTTCCTACAGGTAGTCCTAGATCTACAAGCTATTGTTTTAACCACAACACTTGTGCAACACAGCTACCTACCGCTATATATTCCGCTTCGGCGGTGGATAGGTCTACTGAATTTTGCTTCCTACTGGACCATGAAACTAATGATTGTCCAATGAATTGACAAGTGTCAGAAGTGCTTTTTCTATCTACCTTACAACCTGCAAAGTCTGAATCGGAGTATCCTAAGATTTCAAAAGAGGTGCTGTGTCTAGGATACCAAATTCCTAAGTTCGGGGTGCCTAGAAGATATCTGAGAATTCTTTTGACAGCAGTCATGTGAGATTCTTTCGGGTCAGCTTGAAAACGGGCACAGAGACACACACTAAATATTATGTCTGGTCTACTGGCAGTCAGATAGAGAAGCGATCCAATTATTCCCCTATACCTCTTTTGATCTACAGACTTCCCACTGGGATCTTTATCCAATTGAATATTAGAGCTCATGGGTGTATTCATAGCCTTAGCACTGTCCATTTCATATTTTTTCAAAATAGCATTGACGTACTTAGACTGGCTAAGAAACGTTCCACCTTCCATTTGTTTTACACTAAATCCAAGGAAGTAACTAAGTTCACCCATCATGCTCATTTCAAACTCGTCGCTCATTGTTTTTGAAAATTCATTACATAGGTTTTTCTCCGTCGATCCGAATAATATGTCATCTACATAAATCTGAACAATGAGTACTTCAACTCCTACCTTTTTCAAAAATAAGGTGGTGTCCACACTACCCTTTACAAAGCCTCTATCTAGTAGGAACGTACTAAGTCTTTCATACGAGGCTCTAGGTGCTTGTTTTAACCCGTACAGTGCCTTTTTCAGTTTGAACACGTGGTTTGGAAATTGTGAGTTTTCAAACCCCGGAGGTTGCTCCACATACACATCTTCCTTGATTACTCCATTCAGGAAGGCACTCTTTACATCCATTTGATACAGCTTAAAATCCCTAAAACAAGCAAAAGCTAACAGTACCCTGATGGCTTCTAGTCTAGCTACCGGAGCAAAGGTTTCTTCAAAATCTATTCCTTCAATTTGGTTATACCCCTTCGCTACTAGCCTAGCCTTATTTCTTACTACTATTCCTGAGTCATTCATCTTATTTTTAAAGACCCACTTAGTTCCAACCACACTTTGCTCTTTAGGCCTTTTGACTAACTCCCATACATCATTCCTAACGAATTGGTTCAGCTCTTCTTGCATTGCTAGGATCTAAAATTCATCTCCTAAGGCTTGATCTATACTCGTGGGTTCAATCATAGATATAAATGCAGATTGGCTAACCTCTTTCCTAAGTCCATGCCTAGTTTTTACCCCTTCTGATGGGTCTCCTAAGATCAGTTCTCTAGGATGACTAGAAGAAAATTTCCAATCCTTAGGCAGATGTTCCTGAGGTTCCGCTCTAGTCTCTATGGTAATGGTTTCTACTCCTCGTATAACCTCAACTTCTTCTTCTTCATGATTAGGTTCAGATGTCTTATTGGATTCATCAAATACTACATGAGTGGACTCTTCTACTACTAGGGTTCTCTTATTGAATATTCTATAAGCTTTACCTACAGATGAGTAGCCTAGGAAAACCCCTTCATCAGATTTAGGATCGAACTTTCCTAAGGGTGACTTGCCATTGATTAGGATGAAGCATTTGCACCCGAACACGTGTAAGTGGGAAAGATTGGGTGTCCTACCCTTAAGCAACTCATAGGGTGTCTTATTAAGTTTGGATCTAACATTTACCCTGTTTAATACATAGCATGCGGTATTTACTGCTTCTGCCCAAAAGTATCTAGGGAGAGTGTATTCAGCTAACATAGCCCTAGCAGCTTCAACTAACGTTCTATTCTTTCTTTCTGCTATTCCATTTTGCTGAGGAGTTCTAGGGGCAGAGAAATTATGTTCCATTCCAACCTCTTTACAAAACGATTCAAACTTATCATTCTCAAATTCCCCACCGTGATCACTATGAATTATTGAAATTACACATCCTAATTTCCTTTGAATCCAAGTGGAGAAAACTCTAAATTCTTCAAATGACTCACTCTTATGAGCTAGGAATTTCACCCAAGTAAACCTAGAGTAGTCATCTACTATTACAAACCCATACAACTTCCCTCCTAGGCTGGCTGTACTAATAGGTCCGAACAGGTCCATGTGGAGAGTTTCTAGTGGCCTAGTGGTGCTGATATCCTTGATTGCATGAAATGAAGATTTAACTTGTTTTCCTAATTGGCAAGCATCACAAAGATGGTCCTTAGTAAAGTCTAACTTTGGTATGCCTCTAACTAAGTCTTTCTGAGTGATGTTCCTAAGTGTTTTCATACTAGCATGGCATAGTCTCCTATGCCATAGCCAAGAGTCATCTACTATTGTTTTCAGACACAAGGAATTTGAGGTTTCAATGCAGTTCAAGTCTAACATGTAAACATTGTTTATACATTTTCCTTCTAACACAAGTGAATCATTTAAACTAATCATGCATTTGTTAGACAAAAATTTTATATCAAAACCCTTGTCACATAGTTGACTTATACTTAAAAGATTGTGCTTTAAACCATCCACTAAAAGTACATTCTCAATAATTAAATTTTTAGTATTTCCAATGTTACCTGAGCCCACCAATTTTCTGGTGGTGTTGTCTCCCAAAGTTACCTTGCCTCCTGACCTGGCCTCCAGTGTCACGAACTGCTTCATGTCTCCAGTCATGTGTCTTGAGCAGCCACTGTCCAGGTACCACATGCTCTCACTAGGTCTTTTGTGAGAGCATCCCTACAATGTCAATCATGGATTAGCTTTGGGAACCCAAGTGAGTTTGGGTTCCACATCATGCTTATATGAATGAAATGTATGCATGTTATGCTGTGATGATTGCGATTTTGGTCTCCACACTAGATGTGTCCTATAGTGAATTGAGCACGTGCGAGCTATGTGACCTAGCATGCCACAAGAATAACATCTAACACCTAGAAATGGGTTCACTAATCTACGAGGGTGGTAGTGCCTATTTCTGGGTTTGGATGATGCATGCCGTGCTGGTTTTGAATGAGATGATTCACATGGTGGAGGCTGAAAGAATTCAACAAACGTGGGAGGTTTTTTGTTATTCTCGTATGCATGAAGTTTTTCATTTAAGAATTTGTTCTCTTGGTTAAGACTAGCATATTCGAATCTCAATGCATGCTCACTACTACTAAGTTCCCCTGATAGTTCTTCTAGTTCCTTAAATGCATTATCTAATTCAACATGTGATGATTTCAAGGTTTCATGTGGAGTGGTTAACTAAATATGCTTCTTGTTTAATGCATCGTATTCATCAAGCAACGACATATGATCTCTATCTAAGTCAGAAAAATTTTTACTACACTAGCATGTTCCTTTTGTAAAGTACTTAACTCAGTATTAAGACTAGCATGCTTTTTCTTCAATTTTCTATACGAGTCATGGATTTTTTCAGAAATAACAAGCAGTTCATCGTAAGACAGTTGACATACCTCATCTTGATCTGATTGATCAAGATTATCATTAGTCATAAGACACAGATTTGTTACCTCCTCCTCTGCTTCTTCTTCCGATGAGTCTGAGGCAGAGTCGGCCCAAAAAGCTTTCTGAGTCTTAAACTTGCCCTTCTTGAACTTAGATCTTTCCTCACCCTTCTCCTTGGTTTGATGAGTTTTGATGTTGGGGCAATCAGCTCGGAGATGACCGGGTTTTCTGCACTCAAAGCAAATTGTTTCAGATGCAACCTTTGTATACTTTGAGTTCTTACCTTTGTTCCAATTACTTTGATGATGGCGCTGCTTTCTTTTCAGAAAATTTTTTAACTGACGAGTCATCAAAGCTATGTCGTCATCTTCCTCCGCTGCTGAGCTGTCACTTTCAAAATTGTTTGCTTTTAAAGCCACTGCTCACTCCTTTTTCTTTTTACCTGCATCACTTTGTCGTTGACTCACTCCTTGCTCGTAGGCAATGAGTGACCCAAGCAAATTATCAATAGAATAAACATTTAGGTCTTTTGACTCAGTTATTGCAGTGATTTTAGCATCGTATGAGCTAGGCAAACATCGTAGTATTTTGTTTACTTTTTCTGAGTTAGACAACTCTCTTCCTAAAGCATGCAGTGATGTTACAATCTGGGTGAATCGAGTGTACATGTCAGTTATAGTTTCACTAGGTTTCATGCGGAATAGTTCGTAATCATGTAACAGTATGTTCAACCTAGATTGTTTGACCTCACTAGTTCCTTCGTACGTGATACACAGTTTGTCCCAAATTTGTTTACCAGTAGTACACGTTGATACTCGCATATAGTCTTCTGATTTTAATGCGCAAAAGAAACAGTTTAGACATTTAGCATTCAGTTGTGCAAATTCTCTATCCTCAATGCTCCATTCATTAAATGACAGTTCAGTTTTCACTCCATTCAACATACGAAACGGTGCAGAATAACCTTCTTGGACTAACATCCACATGCGATAGTCTAAAGACTGTAAAAAGGTAGACATGCGTATTTTCCAAAAATCAAACGGTATGTTGTCAAACAAAGGTGGACGAGTTATGGAATAACCCTCCGTAGTGTTACGGTTACCAAATTGAGCCATGGATCTTACGTTTCTAGGTTTTCTAAAACACTATTTTGAAACCCCGCTCTGATACCACTTGAAAGTACGAGATGCGCCAAGAGGGGGGGTGAATTGGTATTTTAAAAATTTAACCCTACACAAGAGTTCTAATTTTTTTGTATTTTCAAAACATAATTTAACGACTAACGTGCGGAAGCAAATACAACGTTCACAACTATGAAATTGACAGTTCAATTTTGGATTTTACACTACAATAATTAAATACTGATTTTTCACCAAGCAATTAAAATACACAAATTTAAAGCATGAAAAGTAAAGTACGGTAAACAGGAAAAAACACACCAGAGATTTTTATAGTGGTTCGGTCACTTGACCTACGTCCACTCCCCGGAGTCCTCTACTCCGGGATTTGCACTAATAAAAGTTGACTCTCCTTTTGCCCCCACAGCAAGGCGGAGAATCCTTTACAATACTCACTTTCACCTCCCTCGGTGTGGCGGAATACCAAACGCTATGTCACCCTCCTGGTGACGGCAGCGGACCTTCTCCTTTTTCTCCCTCCTGGAGATGGCAGAGTACCTTGGCGATGTTGATCTTGAAGTGACTCTTCCCTCGAGAACGTTCTTGAAGTTTCCAAAGCCACAAGAGGAGCAAAGCATGCAGCTAGCTTGGAGCCACCGTGTGATCCCCTCACACTACTTCTCCCTCACGCTCAAGCTCACCTTCACCTTCCTCTCTCAAGCCCTAGATCTCTCCAAAAACTTCTCTCTACGAATCCCCTTCTTCCTCTAAGCCTCTCACAGCAAAGGATTGATCAACAACCTCTTTAGAAAAATAATAAGTTGTTTTTTATATCAGGCTTCAGAAAACCCTAAAAATTTCAACTTTTGTGTTTCTGTTCGTACAGTACGATTTATAAACGTACAGTACGATCAATTCAATTACAGCTCCGTCCAGTACGAGTACAGACGAACAGGTATCGAATTTTATTCATATCGTACAGTACGATATGTATATCGTTTAGTACGATACTATTGATTCGTACTGTTCGTACGGGACGAACTATGGGACGAACCTCGGGACGAAGAACTCGTCTCTGTCAGTCGTCCAGCACTCATTGAATAGTACAGTACGAATAGGGTTTTTCATGATATCGTCCTGTACGATAGGAATATCGTCCAGTACGATTAGTTCAAAATTTCTTGGGATCGTCTGGTACGATCGCTGGGATGAAGAAAATCGTCTTTGTCAATCGTCCAGCACTCCACCAGTCGTACAGTACGATCAGTTCATTTCTTGATATCATCCTGTACGATATGAATATCATCCAGGACGAACAGAACATAAAACCTTGGCTTCGTCTGGTACGATCTCTGGGATGAATGAAATCGTCTCTATCAGTCGTACAGTACGATATACGATCGTACAGTACGATCGACATATTAATTAGAAACCAACGTTTATTTCCTGATTAGGGAGATAATTTTGGCAAGTTTTAATTAATCGTACAGTACGATCAGTTCAGAAAATCAATTTTGAAAACTTACCAAACTTATTCTGGCGGCTAGGGTTTCACAATTACATATTATCGTACAGTACGATATGGATCGTACAGTACGATAAGTTTGTAAACATAAACATTAGAAAATTAGCCGTTAGCCTGAGTATTATAATTAATCGTACAGTACGATCCATGATCGTACAGTACGATGTGTTTTAAAAAAAAATTAATCATTTTAAAAGAAAAAATCTCCCCCTGTGTGTGTGCATTGTTGCTCCTTTCACATGCATGCTTCTGTGGCAGACTCAAAAAGAAAAATTAAAGAAATAAAAATTACAGACTCTTCAACATCCTATTCTACCCAATTTGAGTCTCCAGCATTCTTTAGCAGTGTGCATCTGACCTGAAATGTTAGTCCTCATATATAAAGATTAAACATTTGTAATCAAACGGAAGTCTATATGTACTCAGTAAGTATTAGTTGTCACCATCAAAATTAAGTGCTCGGGATCGTGGATTTCAACAGAAATTGCAAGTCTTAACAAGGAGAATAAATTTTAAGAGTAAAAATTGCTCCTTTTGAGAAAAATGAAACACCTCTAACTTTTGCATAATTTTCTGCACCTCCACCTTTTGAAGAATCTATTTCAAAATCATCAAAGCATATTTCATACAAACCTAGGAAGAGGCACTATCACCCACGTAGATTAGTTAACCCTTTTCCTGGTGTTAGATGTTTTTCTTATGGCATGTTAGGACACATCTCCCACACCTGTACTGTTCACCGTAGTACACATTGGGTGTGGAGGTCCAAATTGCCTGTTTCACAACACAGCACCCATGTATTGCATTCTTCTTTTTATAAGAAGGAACCCAAACCTTTTTGGGTTCCTAAATCTGACATTTAATGATTTTGTAGGTGTGCTCTCACATAAGACCTCATGAGAGCATGTAGTACCTAGACAGCGGATGTTCAAGACACATGACTGGAGATGCAAGTCAGTTCATTTCATTGGAGGCCAGGGATGGAGGAAAGGTTACACTTGTAGACAACATGACTAGGAGGGTGGTAGATCAGGTATAATTAGAGATTCAAAGAATTTCATGAATGATAATATTTTGCTTGTAGATGAATTAAAACACAACATGCTGAGCATCAGTCAACTCTGTGACAAAAGATATAACATCAAATTCCTACCCACTTGCTATATTTTAAGCTTAAATGACAAAATTATTTTGTAAGTATAAGGGATCAACAATATCTATATGCTAGATGTATATTGCTTTAAAGCTGATAATTCAATTTGCTTAAAAACTGGTGTTGATGAGTCTTGGTTGTGGCACAGGAGATTATATCATGCCAGTATGAAAATCGTTAGAAAAGTCACCCAAAAGGACTTAGTTAGAGGTGTCCCTAAGCTTAAGTTCACTAAGGATCACCTGTGTGATGCCTGTCTAATAGGGAAGCAAGTCGAGTCCTCCTTTCACTCTGTTAAGGACATTAGCACCTCTAGACCTTTAGATGTCCTTCACATGGATCTCTTTGGACCCATTAGCACTGCCAGCTTAGGGGGGAAAGTCTATGGTTTTGTGATTGTTGATGATTACTCGAGGTTCACTTGGATTAAATTTCTATCACATAAATCTGAGTCATTTGAGGAATTTAAGTCTTTCTCCCCTTGGATTCAGAGGAATTTAGGTTCTAAGATCTTGACTATTCATAGTGATCATGGTGGAGAGTTTGAAATGTGAAGTTTGAAACTTTCTGTGAGGAGCAAGGGATTAGTCACAATTTTTTAGCTCCTAGGACCGCTCAGCAGAATGGGGTAGCTGAAAGGAAGAATAGGATCTTAGTGGAAGCCTCTAAAGCCATACTTGTTGAGTATTCACTTCTAAAATACTTTTGGGCTGAAGCGGTAAACACTGTCTATTATGTGCTGAATAGGGTGAATGTTAGATCTAATCTGAACAAGACACCTTATGAGATCATTAAGGGTAAAGCTCCAAACCTGTCCCACCTCCATATCTTTGGATGTAAGGTTTTCATTCTGAATAATGGGAAGTCATCCTTAGGAAAATTTGACCCCTAATCTGGTGAAGGAGTGTTCTTAGGCTATTCTAGTGTGGGAAAATCCTTTAGGGTGTTCAATAAAAGGACTTTGGTGGTGGAAGTGACAACCCATGTGGTGTTTGATGAATCTGATCCTAAGGTGAATAGAATTGAGGAAGAAGAAGAGGTAGAGGAAATTACCCAAGGGGCTAGAAATTCAAATCTGGAGGAGAGGGTAGAACCTCAAACCACACTGCCTAGAGATTGGAGATATTCTTCGAGTCATCCTAAAGAACTGATCTTAGGAGACCCTTCTGAAGGTGTTAGGACTATGCATGGACTTAGGAAAGAAGTAAACCATTCTGCCTTTATCTCAATGACTGAACTCACCAACATCAATCAAGCTTTTTCGGATGAGTTTTGGATCTTACCTATGCATGAAGAATTGAATCAATTTATAAGGAATGATGTTTGGGAGTTAGTAGAAAGACCTAAAAATCAAAGTATAGTAGAAATAAAGTGGGTCTTTAAGAATAAGATGAATGATTCTGGTGTGGTGGTTAGGAATAAGGCTAGATTGGTGGCTAAGGGGTATAATCAGATTGAAGGGATTGATTTTAAGGAGACCTTTACCCCTGTAGCTAGATTGCAAGCCATTAGAGTGCTACTAGCCTTTGCCTGTTATAAGGGATTTAAGCTGTTTCAAATGGATGTCAAGAGTGCTTTTTTAAATGGGGTAATAAAAGAGGATGTTTTTATAGAACAACCCCCAGGTTTTGAGAGTTCCCAATATCTAAATCATATTTATAAATTAAAAAAGGCCATATATGGATTGAAATAGGCACCCAGAGCTTGGTATGAGAGGCTTAGCACATTCCTGTTAGAAAGAGAATTTGTTAAGGGGAGCGTAGACACCACCCTTTTTCTAAGGAGAATAGGGGATGATTTACTCAGTAACCAGATTTATATTGATGATATACTTTTTGGATCTTCTGAAAAAAGTTTATGTGATGATTTTTTAAAAATACTGAGTAAAGAGTTTGAGATGAGTATGATGGGAGAATTATCCTACTTTTGGGGTTTAGCATAAGGAAACTGGATGATGGAACCATTATCAATCTATCTAAATACACTAAGGATATTTTAAAGAAATATAAAATGGGCAAAGCCAAGCCAATCAACACTCCCATGAGCTCCTCTATTCAGTTAGATAAGGATTCAAATAGAAAATCTCTTGATAAGAAGAAGTATAAAGGAATAATTGGATCACTGCTTTACCTGACTGCTAGCCGACCTGATATTATGTTTAGTGCTTGTCTTTATGCTAGGTTTCAAGCTGATCCTAAAGAGTCCCACCTAACTGTTGTCAAGAGAATTATTAGATATCTTTTAGGGACCCCTAACCTAGGAATTTGGTACCCTAAGCACAACACCTCTTTTGAGATTATTGAATATTCTGATTCTGACTTTGCAGGGTGTAGGGTGGATAAAAAAAGCACTTTTGGAACTTATCAATTCATAAGACAGTATTTAGTTTCCTGGTCTAGTAGAAAATAGAACTATGTTGCACTTTTCACTGCTGAAGCTGAGTACATTGCCTTAGGAAGTTGTGTGGCCCAAGTCCTTTGAAAGTTCGATAGGGATGTTAAGCCCTAGTGAACTAGTCTCGAGGCTAACCAAGAGGGGGGGGGGTGAATTGGTTATTTAAAAATTTCACGAGGAACAGAAAAATCTTTTTGATACTTAGCAGCGGAAACAAGTAAACAAGAATGAAAAGATCAATTACAAAAATTCACCCAAGCAGTTAATATCGAAAAAGTAAAGTACAAAATAGAATCAGAAAAATAAACCAGATTTTATAGTGGTTCGATCAACTTAACCTACATCCACTCCCCGGAGCCTCCCCTCTGGGTGTTGTACTAAATAAAAAGTGACTCTCATTTTGCTCCCACAGCAAGGCGGAGAAGCCTATACAAAAACCTCCTTTCCACCACCAGGTGAGGCAGAGAACCTAACCTTCTTTTGCTTCCTCCTGAAGCAGGCAGAGAACCTTCGGACTCCTTTTGCTTCCACCTGAAGCAGACAGAGAACCAACATCCTTTTGCTTCCTCTTGAATCAAGCAGAGAACCATAGATCTTCTTGCCAACGATCCTCTCCCAAAGAACACCGACACGATGAAAGACGACGAGCGGAGAAGATGACTCTGATCCGTGCTTGGAGCAACCTTAGTTAATCCCTCACTAACTCCCCCTCGTAAGATCCTCTCTCTCTCTCCCAAACTCTCTCTCTCTAGGTTTTCTCTGGAAAGGAAAGTGGCAAAAGCTTTTTCTTATTTCAAGAAAAAGTTCTTTTATAGGAGGGCTTAAAATTTACCTTAAATCTCAACTGGTCGGCCAATATCATCTAGAATGATCGATAGATCATCCTGTACGATCAGTTCAAAATCAGCTGATTCAGCCTGGATGATCTGGCTCTTCTGGACGATCAGTTCAAAAAGTTGTTCATATCGTCCCGTACGATTTTGTGATCGTCCGGGACGATTAGTGTAAATTGAGGAATATCGTCCAGAAGACAGTTCGGGTCGTCCAGAGCAAACTGTGCTGGATGATCAAAAAATGACTTGATCGTCCAGGATGATAAGGGTATCGTCCTGTACGATTAGTTCAAAAAGTGCCAAAATCATCCTTAACACAGTTCGGGTCGTACAGCTGAAATGCACTAAACGATCATGATCATCCGGGACGATCCTGTGATCGTCCAGGATGATATGATCGTATCAATCAGATATAAATTGCTTTCTTTAATTACGAGATTAATTTAGGCATGATTGTACTGAATCGTCCGGGACGATACACGTATCGTCCGGGACGATCAGACCAAATATCTAAAAATAAAAACTTGCCTAACTTGATCTTGCGGCTGAGAATTTCTGATTTGAGCATAACGTCCCGTACGATCCAAAGATCGTTCAGGATGATCTGCTTAATTAGACCCTCTTAACTTGGTCGCGCTAATTAGGGTTTCTGTTTTTACTTGATCGTCCAGGACGATGTGACTATCGTCTAGGATGATCTAAACAAAAATTTAAACAGAAACTCTAATTCACTCAAGCTCTCCCCCTGAGTGTGTGTGTGTAAGGTTACTTAGCTAGGGGATCAGTTACATTACAATTGACTCAAGAAAAAGAAAATTATACACTTAGACACACTTGGACCAGATCTTGAGTTGGTCTGAGTTGCTCGTGATCTTTTGTGCCTGAAACGGGTTAGCCAAGAAAGATATAATAGAGACATGTTTTCCATCATCAAAACCAGATTTGCAACAATCTCCCCCTTTTTGATGATGGCAATATATTTATACAGTAGTTTGAAATATAACAAGAAGATCGAAAAATTGTTTTTTTTTAATTTTCATTTAACAACCAAACTAATACAGGAAACCTTACACATAACAACAATAGAAACGACTACAAATGACTCACTCTTTTGACATCACAAAAAGGAGGAGGGTAAATAGAAATACTAAAACATCAGTACAAAAAATGAAGAAAACTCGGAACGAGAACACAAAAAAAATAACGATTTTTTTTTAATCAGTCTGCTCTAGTAAAACAGAATTCTTCCTTGATTTTTGATCCAGAAACTAATAAGAAGATGATTGAGAGCGCTGAAATCCAGAAAAAGTTGGAAAAATCGACTTTCGTAACTCTGACCCCGGACACTTTATCGATGCAAACCTCTTTCAAAATAAAAATCCAATTCAGAAGAAAAGAAATTAGATTCGAAAAGAGATCCTTTCAAGCCTCGTTCCAGAAAAATATCTGATATAATAGTGTTACAAAGTAAGGAATCAGAAATCAGGATTTTCAAACTCAAGCTTTTGAAAATATTAAGTGGCGCACGGATTTTTCTAAGATATTTAACAATCTGAAAGGGAAGAAACCTTGGTTTGGGCTCATTTTGTGCCTCTTTTTCAATTTGGTTGGCGCTTTGAGCATCTTTTGATTTTTGATACACTTTGTGTGTCTTTTAGTTGGCAATATTTCGCATCTTTTCAGCTTTGGGCTTATTTTATGCCTCTTTTTCAATTTATTTGGTGCACTGCGCATCTTTTGTAAGCTTTCTCCTTTTCATAATCATTAAAGAGACTTAGCTATGAAATTATCTTCCACACATAGGAGATGACTCTCCATAATAAGGAAGAATGATTCACAAAACAAAAGCCATACATCATATGATAAATGCAATCACTTGGTTTAGAAAATCATAATAGTGACTCGAGACTTTGAAAATACTATTCATATGAGGTAGATTACTGTAGGAAGATAAAACAAATCTCTATTTCAAAAACTAATGTTTTAATTTTGAAAAAGATTTTTATCCAACAGAAACCATACACCAGTAAAGGAGTTAGAGGAAGAGAAATAATCATCAATGTTTCTTCCTTTTAACAGATTCAGTGGAATCAATCACTGCTTATAACCTTTCAGATAAAACAAGGCAAAACTCTTAGTTAGAAATCCATTTTTTTTTATTTTCAAACACATAAGATAGTAGATAAACGAGATGAATAAGTAAATAAAACAGGTAAAAACTAAACCATATCAAAATAAATACTCAAATTAAACTGACATTAAAGCTAAAACAAAAAGCAGAAGAATAAAAGCTAAAAATAACTTAAAGAAAATAATCAAATCAAATAACTAACTAATAGGAACAAAAATAAAGATCACAGAAATCAGAAATCAGCAGCTATCAGAATCAAGCATTTATATCAATCACTCCTAATCTGGTTCTCAAAATACTGAATGAGTCAAAGGCCAGTGGTTTAGTGAATATGTCAGCCAGCTGATTTTCAGTTGCTACATGATGTAGTTCAATGTCCCCTTTTGTAACATGGTCCCTAATGAAGTGATGCCTTATATCAATGTGTTTGGTCCTAGAATGTTGGATTGGATTCTTAGAGATGTAGATGACACTAGTATTATCACACAGAACAGAAATTGTGCCAACAGGTAAACCTAAATCCAAAACTTGTTGTTTTAACCAAAGAACTTGGGTCACACAACTTCCTAAGAAAATGTACTCAGCTTCAGCAGTGGAAAGTGCAACTGAGTTCTATTTTCTATTGGACCAGGAGACTAGAGACTGTTCTATGAATTGAGAAGTTCAAGAAGTGCTCTTTCTATCCACCCTATACCCCGCAAAGTCAGAATCAGAATACCCAATGATCTCAAAAGAGGTGTTATGCCTAGGGTACCAGATTCCTAGGTTTGGGGTCCCTAAAAGATATCTAAGAATTCTCTTAACAGCAGTCAGGTGGGACTCTTTAGGATCAGCCTGAAACCTAGCACAAAGACAGACACTAAACATGATATCAGGTC
This sequence comes from Dendrobium chrysotoxum, assembly GCA_019925795.1. Taxonomy (NCBI): domain Eukaryota; kingdom Viridiplantae; phylum Streptophyta; class Magnoliopsida; order Asparagales; family Orchidaceae; genus Dendrobium; species Dendrobium chrysotoxum. The sequence continues at coordinate 28,661,624 of CM034298.1, read as the reverse complement.
GGCTAGCAGTCAGGTAAAGCAGTGCTCCTATTATTCCTCTATACTTTTTCTGATCAATAGATTTTCCACTTGAATCCTTATATAACTGACCAGAGGAGCTCAAGGGAGTATTGATTAGCTTGGCTTTGTCCATTTCATATTTCTTCAAAATGTCCTTAGTGTATTTAAATTGATTAAGAAAGGTTCTATCATCCGTTTTCCTTATGCTAAACCCAAAAAGTAGGATAGTTCTCCCATCATACTCATCTCAAACTCCTTACTCATTATTTTAGAAAACTCATCACATAAATATTTATCAGAAGATCCAAATATTATATCATCAACATAGATCTGGACAATGAGTAAGTCATCCCCATTCTCCTCAGAAAAAGGGTGGTGTCTACGCTCCCCTTAAGAAATTCTCTTTCTAACAGGAATGTGCTATGCCTCTCATACAAAGCTCTGGGTACCTGTTTCAATCCATACAAGGCCTTTTTTAAATTATAAACATGATTTAGATATTGGAAACTCTCAAAACCTGGGGGTTGTTCTACAAAAACATCCTCTTTTATTACCCCATTTAAAATGGAACTCTTGACATCCGTTTGAAACAGCTTGAATCCCTTATAAAAGGAAAAGGCTAGTAGCACTCTAATGGCTTCCAATCTAGCTACAGGGGCAAAAGTCTCCTCAAAATCAATCCCTTCTATCTGATTATACCTCTTAGCCACCAATCTTGCCTTATTTCTCACCACCACACTAGAATCATTCATCTTATTCTTAAAGACCCACTTGGTTCCCATAATACTTTGATTTCTAGGTCTTTTTACTAACTCCCAAACATCATTCCTTACAAATTGATTCAATTCTTCCTGCATAGGTAAGATCCAAAACTTATCCGGAAGGGCTTGATTGATATTGGTGGGTTCAGTCATTGAGATAAAGGCAGAATGGTTTACTTCCTTCCTAAGTCCATGCCTTGTCCTAACACCTTCAGAAGGGTCTCCTAATATCAGTTCTTTAGGTTGACTCGAAGAATATCTCCAATCTCTAGGCAGTGTGGTTTGAAGTTCTACCCTCTCCTCCAGATTTGCATTTCTAGCCCCTTGGGTAATTTCCTCTACCTCTTCTTCTTCCTCAATTCTATTCACCTAAGGATCAGATTCATCAAACACCACACGGGTTGTCTCTTCCACCACCAAAGTCCTTTTATTGAACACCCTAAAGGATTTCCCCACACTAGAATTGTCTAAGAACACTCCTTCATCAGATTTGGGGTCAAACTTTCCTAAGGATGATTTCCCGTTATTCAGAATGAAAACCTTACAGCCAAAGACATGGAGGTGGGACAGGTTTGGAGTTCTACCCTTAATGATCTCATAAGGTGTTTTGTTCAGTTTTGATCTCACATTCACCCTATTCAGCACATAACAGGTACTGTTCAACGCTTCAGCCCAGAAGTATTTTGGAAGTGAATACTCGGCAAGCACGGCTCTAGCGATTTCCACTAAGGTCTTATTCTTCCTTTCAGCTTCCTCGTTCTGCTGAGGGGTCCTAGGAGCTAAAAAATTGTGACTAATCCCTTGCTCCTCACAAAAACTTCCAAACTTCACATTCTCAAACTCTCCACCATGATCACTATGAATAGTCAGAATCTCACAACCTAACTTCCTTTGAATCCAAGTGGAGAAGGACTTAAACTTATCAAATGACTCAGTTTTATGTGACAAGAATTTAATCCAAGTGAACCTTGAGTAGTCATCTACAATCACAAATCCATAGACTCTCCCCCCTAAGCTGGCAGTGCTAATGGGTCCAAAGAGGTCCATGTGAAGGACTTCTAATGGTCTAGAGGGGCTAATGTCCTTAACAGAGTGAAAAGAGGACCGAACTTGCTTCCCTAACAGATAGGCATCACACAGGTGATCCTTACTAAACTTAAGCTTGGGCAAAGCTCTAACTAAGTCCTTTTGGGTGACTCTCCTAAGGGTTTTCATACTAGCATGACACAATCTCCTATGCCATAACCAAGACTCATCAGCAGCAGTTTTTAAGCAAAATGAATTCTCAGATTTAATGCAACTTACATCCAGCTTGTAGACATTGTTGATCCTCTGCCCTTGCAAAATAACTTTATCATTTAAGCTTAAAATGTAGCCAGTGGGCAGGAATTTGATGCTGTATCCTTTGTCACAACGTTGACTAATGCTCAGCAAGTTGTGTTTCAGTCCATCTACAAGTAAAACATTATCAATCATAAAATTCTTTGAATCACCAATTATACCTGAGCCTACCACCTTCCTGGTGGTATTATTTCCAAGTGCAACCTTGCCTCAAGCCCTGGCCTCCAGCGAAATAAATTGATTTGTATCTCCAGTCATGTGTCTAGAACATCCGCTGTCCAGGTACCACATGCTCTCACGAGGTCTTGTGTGAGAGCACACCTACAAAAATATCAAACGTCAGTCTTAGGAACCCAAACAGGTTTAGGTTCCTTCCTATGAAAAGAAGAATGCAATGCATGCGTGCTGTGCTGTGAAACAAGCAGTTTGGGTCTCCACACACAATGTGTACTACGGTGAACAGTGCAGATGTGGGAAATGTGTCCTAACATGCCACATGAAAAATATCTAACACCAGGAAAAGGGTTAACTAATATACGTGAGTGATAGTGCCTCTTCCTAGATGTATATGAAACATGCTTTGATGAACTTATAGCAGATTTTTCAAAAGGCGGTGGTGCATAAAACTGTTCAAAAGTAGGTGGTTTTTAGTTCTTTTCAGAAGCACTGATTTTCACTTTCAAAAATTCATTCTCATTCTTTAAACTTGCAATTTCAAATTTTAAAGCTCTATTGCTACTTTCTACTTCACTACCATAGTATCTATTTCTTTAAAAGCTGCTTCTAATTCAACATATGATATTTTTAAAGCATCATGCTCAATAATTAAATCAGAATGCTTTCTATTCAGTTCATCAAACTCATCAAGTAAAGACATATGATTGCTATCAATAGTGGAATGATCCTTAATCAAAACATCATGCTCTTTTTGCAAAGTTAAATAATCCAATTTCAAACTAGCATGGGTTTTCTTAAGCTACCTATACGATGTATGAATTTTTTTAGATACTTTAAGCAATTGATTGTAAGTAAGGTCACATACCTCTTCCTGGTCTGACTGACCAGGGTGATCATCAGCCATCAGACATAAATTTATTTCCTCCTCTTCAGCTTCAGTCTCAGAGAAGTCGGATGTAGAGTCTGCCCAGAACACCTTTTGTATCCGCTTCTTGTCCTTTCTAAACTTTGGTTTCTCCTCACCCTTCTCCTTTCTTGGGTGAGCCTTGAGTGTAGGACAATCTGTCTTTATGTGTCCAGGCTTCCTGCATTCAAAATAAACAGATTCAGATGAACCTTTAAAGTTTCTACTGGTCTTACCTTTGTTCCACTTTTAAAAATTCTTATTCTTCTTTCTTAAAAAGCTCTTGAATTGTCTTGTGATTAAGGCAACATCATCGCTATCAGACCCGAAAGTACTAGCATCTGAATCTTTGGCCTTTAGCGCCACTGTCTTCTCCTTCTTTCGTTCACCTGCATCAAGTTATCTTTGGTTTACCCCTTGCTCGTAAGCAATGAGTGATCCAAGTAAGCTATCAATAGAGTAAGTATTTAAATCTTTAGATTCCATGATCACAGTAATCTTAGCATCGTATGAAGAAGGAAAATATCTAAGAATTTTGTTCACTCTTTCGTAATTAGTTAGTTCTCTTCCTAGAGCATGCAAAGAGGTAACGATTTGAGTGAACCTTGTGTACATTTCTGAAATCGTCTCACTAGGTTTCATGCGAAAAAGTTCGTAATCATGTAACAAGATGTTTAACCTAGACTGTTTGACTTCAGTTGTACCTTCATATGTTATACACAATCTATCCTAGATTTCTTTACCCATTATAGAAGTAGAAACACACATATAGTCTTCAGATTTTAAAGCACAAAAGAAACAGTTCAAACATTTTGCATTTAACTATGCTAAATCACGATCATCAAAAGTCCAATCTATAAACAGGAGTTTAATTTTAATACCGTTAACAAGTCTATGTGGTGCTTCATAACCATCTTTAACTAACATCCACATACGATAATCGATTGATTGAAGAAAAGTAGACATGCGTATTTTCCAAAAATCAAAAGGAATGTTATCAAATAATGGTGGTCTTATAATAGAATAATATTCAGCAGTATTACGATTGTTATAGTTAGCCATGGATCAAATTCAAAAGTTTTTAAACTTAAATTTTGAATCACGCTCTGATACCACTTGAAAGTTCGAGAGGGATGTTAAGCCCTAGTGAATTAGTCCCGATGCTAACCAAGACGGGGGGTTAATTGGTTATTTAAAAATTTCATTAGGAACAGAAAAATCTTTTCAATACTTAGCAACGGAAATAAGTAAACAAGAACGAAAAGATCAATCACAGATATTCACCCAAGCAGTTAATATCGGAAAAGTAAAGTACAAAATAGAATCAGAAAAGCAAACCAGATTTTATAGTGGTTCGATCAACTTGACCTACGTCCACTCCCCGGAGCCTCCCCTCTAGGTATTATACTAAACAAAAAGTGACTCTCATTTTGCTCCCACAGCAAGACGGAGAAGCCTGTACAAAAACCTCCTTTTTACCACCAGGTGAGACAGAGAACCTAACCTCCTTTTGCATCCTCCTAAAGTAGGCAGAGAACCTTCGGACTCCTTTTGCTTCCACCTGAAGCGGGCAGAGAACCCAACGTCCTTTTGCTTCCTCCTGAAGCAGGCAGAGAACCTTGGATCTTCTTGTCGATGATCCTCTCCCAAAGAACACCGACACGACGAAAGACGACGAGCGGAGAAGATGACTCTGACCCGTGCTTGGAGCAACCTTAATGAATCCCTCACTAACTCCCCCTCACAAGATCCTCTCTCTCTCTCCCAAACTCTCTCTCTTTCTAGGGTTTCTCTGGAAAGAAAAGTGGCAAAAGATTTTTCTTATTTCAAGAAAAAGTTCTTTTATAGGAGGGCTTAAAATTTGCCCTAAATCTCAACTGGTCGGCCAAGATCATCCAGGATGATTGATAGATCATCCTGTATGATCAGTTCAAAATCAGCTGATTCAGCCTGAACGATCTGGCTCTTCTGGACGATCAGTTCAAAAAGTTGTTCATATCATCCCGTACAATTTTGCGATCGTTCGAGACGACACTAATCGAGGAATATCATCTAGAAGACAGTTCGGGTCGTCCAGAGCAAACTGTGCTGGATGACCAAAAAATGACTTGATAGTCCAGGACGATAAGGGTATCGTCTTGTACGATTAGTTCGAAAAGTGCCAAAATCGTCCTGAGCACAGTTTGGGTCGTACAACTGAAATGTACTAAACGATCATGATCGTCCGAGATGATCCTGCGATTGTCCAAGATGATATGATCATATCAATCAAATATAAATTACTTTCCTTAATTACCAGATTAATTTAGGCATGATTGTACTGAATTGTCCGGGATGATACACGTATCGTCCGGGACGATCACACCAAATATCTAAAAATAAAAACTTGCCTAACTTGATCTAGCGGCTGAGAATTTTTGATTTGAGCATATCATCCCGTACGATCCAAAGATCATCCAAGATGATCTGCTTAATCAGACCCTCCTAACTTGGTCGCCCTAATTAGGGTTTCTATTTTACTTGATCGTCCAAGATGATGTGACTATCGTCTAAGACGATCTGAATAAAAATTTAAACAGAAACTCTAATTCACTCAAGCTCTCCCCTTGAGTGTGTGTGTGCAAGGTTACTTAGCTAGGGGATCAGTTACATTATAATTGACTCAAAAAAAAGAAAATAATACACTTAGACACATTTGGACCCGATCTTAGGTTGGCTTGAGTTGCTCGTGATCTTTTGTACCTAAAATGGGTTAGCCAAGTAAAACATAATAGAGACATGTTTGTCATCATCAAAACCAGATTTCCAACATCCTTTACTTGATGCAACAAGTGTTGGATTTAGGATTACCTGTGGGCATAATTTCCGTTCTATGTGATAAAACTAGAGCTATCTATATTTTTAAGAATCCAATCCAATATTCTTGAACCAAACACGTTGATATAAGGCATCACTTCATTAGGAACCATGTTACAAAAGGGGACATTAAGCAACATTGTGTAGCAAATGAAAATCAGCTGGCTGACTTATTTACTAAACCACTAGCCTTTAACTCATTCAGCATTTGGAGGACCAGATTAGGTGTGATTGACATAAATGCTTAATTCTGTTGACTGATGATTTCTGAGTTTTTCTTTTTTCTTTATAATTCTTATTTTATTTCTGTAAGTCTTTTGATTTAATTATCTATTTCTTGTTTTATTTTTATTCGGTGCTGATTTTCTTCTTACCGTTTATTTTTTTTTTATTTGAGCATTTATTTTGATGAAATTTTATACTTGTTTTTTAATTTACTATTTTATTCCTTTAAAAATTAGATCACTGCTCACTACTGCTGATAAACTGAATTTCTGACTGAAAATTTTGCCTTGTGTTTGGTTTGGAAGCTTGTAAAAAGTGATTGATTCCACTGGATCTATTAAAGGGAAGAAACATTGATGATTGTTTCTCTTCCTCTAACTCCTTTACTGGAGTATTGTTTCTTTTGAATTAAAATCTTCTTCAAAATTAAAAAGTTAGTTTTGAAAATAGAGATCTATTTTATCTTCCTATAGTAATCTACCTCATATGAATAGCATTTTCAAAGTTTTGAGTCATTATTAAGATTTTTTGAACCAAGTGATTGCACTTATCATATGATGTATGGTTTTTGTTTTATGAATTACTCTTCCTTATTGTAGAGAGTGAGTTTTGTCATCTCTTATGTCTGGAAGGTAATTTCACAGCTGAGATTTTTTAACAATTTTGAAAGGGAGAAAGCTTACAAAAGATGCGCAAAGAGCGCCACAATGAAAAGAGGCACAAAATTAGCCCAAAGTGAAAAGATGCACAATGTCGCCAAAAAAAATTGAAAGGATACACAAAGTATCAAAAAAATCAAAAGATGTGTAAAGCACCAAACAAATTGAAAAAGAGGCACAAAATGAGCCCACAAAGAAATAGGCTTTCTTCCCTTTCAGATCTTTAAATGTCTTAGAAAATTCCATGCACCCTTAATATTTTCAAAAGCTTGAGACGAAAAATCATGATTTCTGATTTCTTACTTTGTAATACTATTATATTAGATATTTTTCTGGAACGAGGCTTGAAAGGATCTCTTTTCAAACTAATTTCTTTTCTTTTAAATTGGATTTTTGTTTTGAAAGGAATTTGAACCTATAAGGTGTCCAAGGTGGGAGTTACGAAAGTTGATTTTCCATCCTTTCAAGATTTCAGTGCTGTCGATCATCTTCTTATTGAGTTTTTGATTCAAAATCAAGGGAAATTCTGATTTACTGGAGCGGATCGATTCAAAAAAAAAGTTGTTTTTTAGTCCTTGCTTTCTTTTGCTATGCTTTAGCTACTCTATTTTTCTTTTCTTCTATTTTGTGTGTTTTTTCTATTCGTATTGTGTTGTTTGTTCTTCCTCCTTTTTGTGATGTCAAAAGGGGGAGTTAGTGTTTTGAGTGACTAGTAGTTTCTTGTAATTTTCTAGTTGTTTCTTATATTGCTCTTATTTTATAGTTATTTTCCTTATTGTATTTTGTGTTTAGTGAAATTTGAAATGCTATCTTTCTTTCATATGTGCATTGAGTGCTCCTGTATGTTTTATTTGAAACTACTGCATCAATGTTTGCCATCATCAAAAAGGGGGAGATTGTTGCAAATCTAGTTTTAAGGGTTACGATTTTAATGATGTCAAACATTTCTATTTCTGGTTGCCTGTTTAATCTTTCTGGTACGTAGGATTAATTGCAAGTTTAAGCCAGTCCAAGATCGAGTTAGTCTGTTTTGAAATTTAGGTCCAATGTATTGTTTTCATCTTTATTGAGTCAAATGCTATGTAACTGATCCCCTAGCTAAGTAACCTCGCACTCACACACTCAAGGGGAGATTTTTAGTGAATTAGAGTTTCTATTTTTAATTTTTGTTCATATCGTCCTAGACGATCCAGTGAAAATAGAAACCCTAATTAGGACAATCATGTTAAGTTGGTTTCATTTAGCTGATCATTCTGGATGATCCTAATATCGTACAGGACGATAGGCTAAAATCAGAAATTCTCAGCCGTCAGATCAAGTTAGGCAAGTTTTATTTTAAGAGATTTCATCTGATCGTCCCTGATGATATGTGTATCATCCTGGACGATCCATTACAATCATGCCTAAATTAGTCTGGTAATTAAGGAAAGTAATTAAGGTCTGATTAATTCGATCATATCATCCTAAATGATTACAGGATCGTACGGGACGATGTGTTAAAAATCCTGACCGTCCAGTGCCTATCACCTATACATCCAGAGCTATGTATAGGATAATATTCCTAATTTTGAACTAATCATACGGGACTATAGCCATATCATCCCGGACGATCAAGTCATTTTGAAATCGTCTAGCATGTTTTGACCTATACGTACAGAGCTGTGAACCGAACGATTTGGCACTTTTTGAACTAATCGTATAGGACGATAGAAATTTCGTCTAGGACGATCAATTCATTTTGAGTTCGTCAAGCACAAGTTCCTGTGGACGACCAGAGTGGTCTTCTGGACAAAATTCCTGATTTACACTAATCGTCCCAGATGATCATAGAATCATATAGGGCGATCTGAACAACTTTTTTCTTCTAATCGTCCAGGCTGATACATGTGATTTTGAACTGATCGTACAGGATGATCTAGCGATCATCCTGGAAGATATTGGCTGACCAGTTGAGAGTTAGGGTAAATTTTGAGCTTTCCCATAAAAGATCTTTTTCTTCCAACAAGAAAAATCTTTTATCACTTTCCTTTCTAGAGAAACCCTAGAGAGAGAGAGAGAGTTTGGGAGAGAGAGAGGATCTTATGAGGGGGAGTTTATGAGGGATTCACAAAGGTTTCTCCAAGCAAGGATCAGAGTCGTCTTCTCCATTTGTCGTCTCTCATCTTGTCGGTGTTTTCTATGGGAGGATCGTTCGCAAGAAGATCCGGGTTCTCTGCTCGCTTCAGGTGGAAGCGAAAGGAGTTCAGGTTCTCTGTCAGCTTCAGGAAGAAGTGAAAGGAGTCTGAGTTCTCTACCAGCTTTAGGAGGAAGTGAAAGAAGTTCAGGTTCTCTGTCTCTCTGGGTTGGTGTAAAGGAGTTTTATACAGGCTTCTCCGCCTTGCTGTGGGAGCAGAAGGAGAGTCACTTTTGTGTTAGTGCAATACACGGAGGGGAAGCTCCGAGGAGTGGACATAGGTCAAGTTGACCGTACCTCTATAAAATCTGGTGTGCTCTTTCTGATTATTTTCTGCACTTTACTTTTCTGTTATTATTTACTTTGGTGAAATCTGTGGTTGATCTTTTCATTTCTGTGTTTACTTATTTTCGCTACAAATTATTGAAAAGAACTTTCCTGTTGCTCATGAATTTTTTAAATAACCAATTCACCCCCCTCTTCGTTAGCCTCGAGACTAGTTCATTAGGGCTTAACATCCCATCAAACTTTCAATAACATAGTATGTTTACCTTCTTTTGCACCCAAAAAAAATTTATTAAATAAAGTCTCCATTCTACTACAAATATTTAAAGTAGGACATATAGTATGCAACATGTTAATAGGAATAGAACACAGAATATGTTTAATAATAACAAGCCTACCTCCAAAAGAAAGGAAATTAAAAGCCCAGGAAGAAAGTTTCTTATGGATAGTAGTGAAAATATCATAAAATAAATTAGAATGTTTCATACCTTTATAAAGAGGAATACCCAAAAACTTCAACAGTAAATATCTCTTTTTTAAACCAAATTTTCTTTCAATACTATTAACCTGCGTAGGACATACAGACTTAGCTGGAATAAAATAACTCTTAGAAGGTTTAAAAATTAAACCACTAGCATGCTGAAATATGCTACAAAATTTGAACAGAATATAAAGCATTTTAATAGAACCATTAGAGAAAATAATAAAATCATCTACAAAACTCAAATGGGTAATAGGAAAACCACCACCCGTTATAAATTACAGAGTAGGGTGAATCCTAAAAAAATTATTAATACCTCAGGATAAGAATTCCACAGCAATAATAAAGAGAGCAGGAGATAGAAGATCCCCTTGTCTTAAACCATGAGAAGATTTGAAATAGCCATTGGACTTACCATTAATAATAAAAAAAGTAACAATGCTTTGTGCTATTCTTAATAAGATTAATGAAATGCATATTGAAACCCAAAAGCCTTAAAATTGTATAAAGAAATTCCCAATTAAGATTATTATAAGCTTTAATAATATCAACTTTGAAAATTACATTTCTCCCAGAAACCTTAGCATGCAAATTTGAACTAATTCTTGAGCGAGTAAAAACATTATCAAATATAGATCTACCTTTCACAAAACCTGTTTGTTTTAAAGAAACAATATTAGGAAGAATTAAAGCAAGCCTCCCCATAATAATTTTGGTAGTAAGTTTATTAAAAAAAGTACATAAACTAATAGGATTGTAATCATTCCAAAAATTAATGGCATTAGATTTAGGAATTAAAGTTATAGAAGTAGAAGTAAAGAATTTAGGTATAGGATTTCCCCTAAAGAAATCCACCATAACATTAACTAGGTCCTCTTGAATAATATCCCTAGTATTCTGAAAAACCTTAGTAGGAAGACCATAAGGGCCAGCAATAGAATCATTATTCATATCTTTCAAAGTTTTCCAAATTTCCTTCTTAGAAGGAGTCCTAGTCAACAACAAATTATCCTCCTCGGAAATAAAAGAAGAATAAATGAGAAATCAGTATTAAAATCTGGACAGAAGGTTTTGTTGAAAGCATTTTCAAAGTAACTCAACACCCGAGGAAGAAATAAAATTAGGGTTTTCAATAACATTACTATTAGGGTAGGTGATCTTATGAATTTTTCTACTAATTTTATTGTGATTAGCAATGTTATGAAAGAAAGTAGTATTGCAATCACCTTCCACAAGATATTTAGAAGAGGCTTTTTGCCTCCAATAAGCTTCTTCTTTTTCCTGAAGTTTGAACAAAATAGTCTTGGTTTCATTGAGAATGGACAAATTCTCAAAAGATGAATTCTGCATGTAGACCATATCAGCATTTTCAACATCTTTTTTAGCAAGCATAATACTAGTAAATATGTTCTTAAAAATGCATTTATTCCACCAATATAATTTTTGCTTAAGTCTTTATGTTTAAACCAAAGCCTAGCCATACCAAAAACATTATCAGAATAGAAAACGGGGGGGCAAACTGGTTACTTTGCACAATATGTAAAAATTTTCATCAAGAAGCCACATATTTTGGAATCTAAAGGGTTGAAAATTATTTTTATTATTTCTATTAATGTTTAACAACAATGAAGAATGGTTGGATAGACTTTTAGTTAAATGATCCATATGATTTGATTAAAAGGAAGAAATCTAATAATCATTAAAATGAATGTGATCTATTCATTACCACATAGTACCCTTATTCCAAGTAAAACCATTGTCAAAAAACCAATGTCATGAAGGTTACAATTCATAATCATATCATTGAAATCCTCCATAGCATAATAATTAAGAGGCTTACCTCCAACTCTTTCTGAAGCATTAGCAATACAGTTAAAATCCCCTCCAACTAACTAAGGGGCATTAACAGAAGAGGAGAAATGAGTAAGGTAATTCCAAAGATTTTTCCTCCCTAATCTAGAACAAGAATCATAAACAAAAGAAGCATAGCAGGATACTTGATTAAAAGTATTATTAGTATGAATCAAATGAGGCAAATCCATGATAATATCTAAAGAAATAAAGCGTTTCCAAAAAATCTAAATTTTATTAGTATAGTTACTAGAAGAAAAATCAAAACCCAACTTATTGTGAACAGAATCCAAATTAGTAGTAGAAACTAACGGCTCAATTAAAACAAAAAGTGAATATTATAAATCCTACATAAATTCTTAACTCTATCCTTAGATAAAGATCCACTCACACCCCTAATATTCCACACGAATGCTTTAACCATTAATAGATTTGTTAGAATCTCTAGTAACCCTTGGCGTAATGCTAGATGTGTTATGCTTATTCTTACCCTTCTTTTTTAAAGGAGAAGTATAACATTCCTCACTAATGTTAGCCTTTCCAATAGGAGGTGACATAGAGTTAATAGTGGAGCCATTAAGACCATCGTTGGGAGTGAAAGTATCAGGAGATTCAGTTTCCCCATCCTCCATATCATCAACCATATCCCCATTGTTCATCTGATTGTTCTTAGAAGTATGATCGGATCCACTTTCACACTTATCCTCAAAAAGTTTATTTACAGCACAACCATTTTGGTCATTTTCTTGACAATGTGAAAATTCTTTCTTATCCATACTGTTCTCCACCATTCCTTAATAAACCAAAGAATCAATAATAATTTGATTTTGATCAACAACAAGTTTTCCCCTACACCATTCTCACTCACAACCACTAAAACTTGTTCCTCACTAGAATCCACAGTATCAATATTGTATTGACCATCTTTGTCTTACTTATCCACAAAACCTTCTCTCCTTATGGCATTATCTAAAGGGTCAATCTCTATGCAATCCCTTGAAGCTTTTGGTTCCTACAAATTTAGGTTTTGAGCCTTTTCCTTATAAATAGTATGGCCTCCAAGCGCACCCGATTCTCCATTAGTTGGTCCAACCAAAGTGTTAGAGGCCAACTTGTTCTTTCTAAGTTGAGGATGGGCAACAAAATAATCATTTATCGAATGGCCATGAATTTTACAATGTAAACAAAAATTTAGAACATTTTCAAACTTAACTTTCTATAAATACCCAAAATTTTTAGATCCAAGCCTGATGTCTTTAGGATGCTTCTTAGTGATGTCCAATTCCACAAGAATCCTAGCCACCAAAGGCTTCGGATAAGAGGTAGTGGCTTAATCCGTTTGAAGAAGTCTACAAAAAATTGATCCCAAAGCATGAAGAACATGAGAATTAAAGAAATGCTAACATAAATTAGGAAAAGATATCCAAATAGGAACAATGGGTGATTCCACTTTGACATCAAAAATAGGTGTCCATTTTAATAATCTCATTTAACAGTTAAGAATATAATAAGTTCTTACAAAAACTCTTCTATAATCAAGGTCATTGGATAACTGAATCACAACATGCCTAGCATCAAGCAAACCGATAGAAAAATTTCCAAATAATTTCAACTTCCCAAAAAAATTACGAATCACATCAAGATTTGGCCGTCAAACCAAAAACCTTCCAATAAGTGTGAACTAAAAAGGACTAGCAAGTTTGAGAATATCATCATAGGACATCAAAAGTATAGAAAAACCTTTTACCATCAATTTTGTGAAGGAGAAAATATGATCCTTCGAAGAAGAAGAACCAACAAGAACATCACAAAAAGAGTAAGATTTAGTTTCACAACATATCATTACTCAGAAAACCTTTTAAAGAAGAAATCAGAGCATAAGGGGGAATGCCCCAAGGTCCTAGAACTGAAGATGACAGAGCACCCACCATAATAGAGAAGAAAAAGACCTAAGGCCAATAGGCCTTAGGATAGGAATAAAATGAGAACACACAAAACAACCATAAAGTGAACAAAACACAAAATAAATTGCAATCTACAGTAAAAACCATCACACAAAATAGTAGAAAATGGAGTCGCCCCAAAATTAACAACTAGAGAGCCATTGAGCTCAGGGGACCAGGAACTTTTTAATTTGATATTTATTTATTTATTAAGAATTCTTGGTTAACTATAGAAAGTGAAATAGGGTACATTAATTGACAGATCAAATTACCTTCAATCACTTGAAATTTAAAATAAATATTAATAAAAACCAAAAGTTCAAATCTTAGGGTTTTTAATTAATTTCTAAACTAAATATAGAATATAATTTTAAAAATTTTTTAAGCTATCTAGACCATGGATTGGGCTCAAATATGTTGCTAGTTGACCTTTATAAACTACACTAGTAAACCATACCACATCAAGCCCTAATGTTTTATGGATTTGTGTTTAGTGCAAATTTAATTCCAAGGTAAAATCTTATGGTAAGCCTCTCTTGTTCAATTATGTTAGCCCAATTGGCTCTCCAAAGTGGGCCTAAGGGCTAGGTCACCTAAGGTTGATCCTTTGAGACTAAATGGACAATTATATATGATTTGGGTGCCTTGGTTAAAACTAGAACAATTAATATAATGTTTAGATTTTTTAGGTTTAGTTTGGTTCACCATGGTGACATGGTCAACCAAAGTTGACTAGGGGTTGGGGATGAGTCCAACTCATTGTAATTAAAGGTTGATTTGGTTAACCTAGCTTGATGAAGGATTGGTTTAGGTTAAGTCCACTCTAGATGGTATTTGAAATTTATTGGAAGTGGTCCTGAGTCATAGTCAAGTTTATTCATGAAGAGTTTATTCAATGATTCATATTAAGGGTTTTAAGGTTTAATGGCATCGGGGTAAACCAAGTTAAACATATTGTAATTTAGGATCCTGAGAATAATTTTTGTTGATAATAAAAACTATTAAACTTTATCTACTTTCTCATAATTATTATTACAAATTTTTTTTGTGTACAAAAATTTCAGGTTCAGCATAAACGAAGCACCATCAAAGAATGAGGACTCAAGATTAGATAGTATAGATTTATTTATGCAAGTGTCTATATTATTCATTTCCTGTGAGTCTATCAATGTAGAAAGGTGTATGTTAGCATGAGTAATCATGCACATACACACGAGGGAATGAAATGTTTTAATTTTTTAAAATATCATACTGTATAATCTGGATGGTAATGCATGGTATGTGTGATCAGAAAATAATTAAAATATTTAAATTAAGTGAATAAACTTTGAAATAATAGTACTACATAAATTGAATCAAACAAGACAATTAGTTAAAATTAGAAAACCCCAAGACCAATCAAATTTTGACAACATTTTGAATTTTGTAAATTATTCTATTTGTATTGTAAAAACTTATTCATACTATATGATAATTAAAAATCTTTCTTAAATTTATCCATGAAATTAATAAATTAAATCAAGCTTGATTAAATAATAAGATAATATGCTAAAATTCAAATCATACTGGACAATCAACAAAGCTGATTTTTGGTCATCTAAAAGTTTGCCCTATATGAACTATGATTCAATTAAACTAATCGTACTATATAACTATGAGATCCTACTGGATGATCAATGAAAAAATTTAGAACTTATTATATAGACCATTATTCATTATAAAGTACTAAAAGGGAGAATTTAACTAATCATACTATACACTCTATAGATCCTACTATATGAATACAACAACAACAACAATAACAACAACAACATCAGGCCTTTATCCCACTATGTGGGGTCGGCTACATGAATCCTTTTTCTCCATTGTGTCCTGTTAAAAGTCAAATTCTCATTTAAATCTAATAAAGAAAGATCATTTCTGATATTTTCTAACCAAGTCTTTTTAGGTCTACCTCTACCTATAGATCTTACTATATGAATAAAGATGGATAAATTAAAATTTATGTTTTTATTAGTACTATTATTTGAATATCTCTTTTTTTGTTTGAGAGAGTCCTTGGTAGTCAAGGTTGTTGAGTCTCTTGCAAGGGAACGTGTAAAAAGATATCTTTAGGAAGGAGAGGGAAAGGTGTTGTGGGGAGAAAGGGAGAATAGCCATGTGGAATCAAGGGAGTTTGAGAGAGAGAGAGAGAGAGTGAGAGAGAGAAAGAGAGAGAGAGAGAGTCTATACACAATTGCCCGAAAAAATATCTATATTCTTCCTCCACGGGTCCAGGCTTTACTTAAGGGAAACTCTGGGAAGAACCTCTTGGAGTCAAAGGTCCACCAGTAACTCTACCATACTGTTGGGGAAAGGGATTCGACAACTCTGTTGCTCCGTTGGTGAAAGGGACTCAGCTACGTCGCTGCACCCTTAGTGTAAGGCATGCAGCTACTCTGCCACACTAGGTTATAAGAAGAGATTATTGTAAGGGTTTCTCCACCTTTTTGTAATAGTAAAAGGTGAGACACTAAAAAATTTCGTGTAATACCTTTAGAGGAGGATTTCAGGGAGTGGACGTAGGTCAAGGTTGATCAAACTACTATAAATATCTGGTATGTTTATTCTTATTTTTTAGCCATTTATTTTTTTTTTGCATTTTACATTCTTGCACTTTTAATTTCCTGGAAATCTAAGTTGAGCATTCATATTCTTGTAATACGCATGATCTGATATTATTTTGGATTTAACCTATTTTACAAAAGGAAAATAATAAAAAATTTAAATAAATTTATATTTACTTTTCTTATTATTCTCTTCTGCTTAAGAAAATCTATTTTTAAAATTTTACCAAAAGAATTTGGTTTTCAATTTAAAAAGATATTTTTGAAAGAAAATTTTTAAAATACCCATTCACCCACATCTTACTATTCTTTTGTAGTTCAGGTGATTTAACAACCATAAATTAAACTTTTAATTAGTATCAGAGCCAGGTTCTCTAATTTATGGTTTAAAAACTTAGAGAAAATATCCATGGCACACTTTGGGAATAGAAATACCTCAAAGGGTTATTTAATAATGTGTCCAATATTGTTTGATAATATTCTATTTAATCTCTAAAAAATTTGTATGTCTGCTTTCTTGTAATCAATTGACTATCAGATGTGGCATATGTACAAGTAAATTATTCTATTCCATCTCATATTACAAATGGTGATAAAATAAAAATCAATTTTACTTAATAGAGTATGGAAGAAAGGAATTATGCACAACTAAATGCAAAAAAGTTTGAATTTTTTTTATTGTTCATTAAAATTTGAGGATTACATACATATTTTTCCTCACACTACTAGGAAGAGATATGCGATATGATTTGTATCTTATGAAGGTGCAAATGATATGAAGCAATCCCATCTAAATTTATTATTACATAACTACAAACTCTTTTGCATGAAACCTAGCAAAACTACGTCTGACATATACACTAGTTTAACCAAGAAAGTGACATCTTTACATGCTTTAAGAATGGCATTATATAACTATAAAAAAGTTAATAAGATTTTATATTATTTGCCTGATTATTTTGATGATAAAGTCACTATAACTTATGACTCCAAATATTTGAATGTATACTCTATTGATAACAAATTGGGCTCTTTCATTACTTACAAGAAAAATAAGAGCCAATGACTTTTGGATGCAGGTGATAAGAGGTTGGAGAAAATTGTGGAGCTTAAAGTTGTTGACACTGATAGCAATAACACAAGAACTTTTGAGAAAGACGATATATCTTTGATGACTCGATAATTTAAAAGCCTCAAGAAGAGAAACCAAAAGTGATACCATGATAGAGGAAAAGGCAAATAGGTAAATTCAACAAAGTTTGGAACAACATTCAATGGACTAGAGATACTTGTAGTAATTCTATATAGTGATGATCTTTAACTATTATCAGAATAAGTTGTTGAGAAATGTGTAAATGTACACTTCATTAAGAGAATAAGTGAACTTTAACATAACACTCAGGCCTATTCATACACAGCCACAGCTTAGTATATAGTTTGCATCACATATCCCTAAAAAGAGGCACTTTTCCCTATATATATTAGTGAAACCATTTCTAGAGGTTAGGTGCTACTCTTATGACATGCTTGGTTATATAGCTTTCACTTGCACTATATATCATTGAACATATATAGTTTGGAGGCCTAAAGGTTCATCATAGTATAGCATGTATAGCATTAATTTTAAAAAGCATAAGGTGGAACACAAACTCACTTGGGTTCTAAATGTAACCTCTGTTAAACTTTGTAGAGATTCTCTCAAAAGAAGTCAAGTGAGAACATGTGGTCCCTAGACAACAATTTTTAAGGCATATGATGGGAGATCTAATATAGTTCATGATGCTAGAGGCCATGAGTAGAGGCAAGGTAACTTTGGGTGATAAAATAACTAGGAATGTGGTTGGTTCAGGTATGATTGGAAAACTCATTAGTTTTTTTTATTGAAAATGTACTTTTATTAGAAGGATTCAAGTATGATCAACTTAGTTCAATTCAATTATAGCATAAAGGATTTGGTTATAAATTTCTTTCTAAATATTGCCTTGTTAACTTAAATGGTAAAACATTTTGGAAGGTAAAAGAATTAATAATATATATATATATATATATATATATATATATACTTAATTTGTCATATATTGATACTTCTAATGATATCTACATTTTGAAAACTACTTTGGATGAATCTAAGCTATGTCATGCGAGTATGATAACCCTTAGGAAGATCACCCAATAGGGTTTAGTTGGAGGCATTCTCAAGTAAGATTTCACTAATGATCATCTATATGATGCCGATCAGTTAGGAATGTAAACTTGGTCATCATTCTATTCTATTAGGATATCACTACAGCTAGACCACTAAAAATTCTATACATGGATTTGTTTTAGCCTGTTGGTACTACTAGTTTAGGGGGTAAGAGTTTTGGATTTGTGATAGTAGATAACTACTCCAGATTCACTTGGGCAAGATTCTTAGCACATAAAAGTGAGTCATTTTATGTGTTTAAATATTCTCCAATCAGATTAAGAGGAAGTTAGGTTGTTTGATATTTACCATTCATAGTGATCATGGAGGAGAATTTGAGAATGAAATGTTTTAATTATTTTGCAAAGAATCTATAATTGATCATAATTTTTCTTCAACTAATACCCCGTAGTAGAATGGTATAGCTAAGATAGAATAGGATACTGTAGAGACACCTAGGTATGGTATGAGACACTTAGCGCCTTTCTCTAAGATAAATCATTTATTAAGGATAGTTTAGAAACCACCTTATTTCTTAAGAAAATAGGAGATGATATACTCATAGTTCAAGTCCATGTTGATGACATACTTTTTTGGTTCTACCAATGAAAAACTTTGTAATGAATTTTTAGATACTATGAGTAGGGAATTTGAATTGAGAATGATTGGAGAGCTAACTTATTTTTAGGATTTAGTGTAAATAATAGAGAGGATGGTACCTTCCCTAGTAAGACTAATATTAAGGAGATTCTAAAAAAAAAATTTAAAAGGTTCTACAAGTATAAATAAACTAATGAGCTCAGCCATCCATCTTGATTAAAATATAGATAGAATATTAGTGGATCTAAAGAACTTTAGGAGAATAATAGGATCACTTTTTTATTTGACTACTAGCCGACCAGATATTATGTTTAGTGTTTATCTTTATGCTAGATTTATGCTGACCCAAAAGAATCCCATATAGCTATTATAAATAAAATTCTTAGATATCTTATAGGCACCTAAAATTTTCACATCTCGTATCCTAGATATATCACCACTTTTAAAATTGCAAGATATTCAGATTCAGATTTTGGTGGGAGTAGAGTAGATAGGAAAAACATTTTTGGAACTTATTAATTCATATAATAATTATTAATTTATTGGTCTAGTGGAAAATAGAACTCTCTAGCTCAGTTCACCACTAAAGAAACATACAACATTGTAGGAGTTTATGTTTCCTAAATCCTATGGGTAAAGCAAAAAATTATTGACCTTGGACTTTCTATAGGAACTATCCCTGTTATATGTTATAATACTAGTGCAATCTGTATCTCAAAAAATCCAATCCAATAATCTAACACTAAGCACATTGATATTAGACTTCATTTCATTAGAGATCATGGCTAATAAAAATAAATTGGTTGATATCTTTACTAGACCACTCAATTAGGACACATTCAACACTAAGGACTAGACTACGTGTCATTGATATTCATGCATAGAAATTATGGTTTACGTAAGTTTTTTTTTGAAGAAATGCCAATAGCATTAAAATGGAAAGAAAGACCTAGTTACAAGCTACTATAACATAGACAATCTATCACATTCCTCCTTCAACAAAAGAACAAAGGAAGGAGGAATATTATTATCACTAATATCTTCCCAAAAGAAATCATACTCACAAGCTAAGTTAGCATAATAATTAGCTAACTTGTTACAATTTCTATTCACAAACTTGAATAAAATCTTATTTAAATCCTTCATGAATAAAAGATCTTCACCAGCTAGCTCTTCCAAATTCTTATTCGGTTTGCTGTACAAATTGTGGAGAAATTTGATGACAATGAGATTATCCCCTTCAGTGATGATGCCATTAACTTCAAGCATCCAATCTTGTAAAAACTTCCTTAAAGATTTAAAAGCCAATAGCTCGACGTGAGCAATGTCCCATTCAACATATCCATCACCAAAAGCCATTAAAAACCTCCCTTTCCAATCACTGATTATTCCTCCTACGCCAGCTTTGTAAGAGTTTTTAACGGAGCCATCAATATTAATCTTCAACCAATTTGGTGGAGGGGGATGCCAAAGTTTAGACAGCCTAGGTGACTGATTGATATCCCAGTTGCCCAAGTTATCAAAGATAATCTTGTCCTTTCGCAAGGTAGCCATGTAACTAATGACTTTAGCAGCAGTAACTGAGGCAGATTCATTCCCGCTGCCATGCTTGATGGAGTTCCTAGTATTTCAAGAATGGAAAACCAAAACAAAATACATTTGCACCATGAATAAATTCTTGACTGAGATTAGCTTGAGCCTCTTCATATAATTAGCAAAGGAATTGAATTCTGGAAGCAGAAATCCCCAAGAAATCAACACTTGAATGATCTGTTTCAGCTTCGTGCAAGTAGCAGCACAATGATCAATATTTTCTACTCCAATACAGCATCTAGGACAATGATTGTTAGAAGACAGCCTTCTATGAAACAGGAAATCACTGGTAGGAATAGCATTCATAGAAAGCCTCCAAATGAAAAGTTCTACTCGAGGGTTGAGCTTTATCTTGAAGAACCATTTTTCTGCTTCATCCTGCATAAAAAAATTGAAATTCCTTGCGAACAAAGGCCTGGGATAGTTTTACCAGATAGCCTTGAAATGAGGTTCAACTTATCTTCTTCCAAGCTTTGCAATATCTGAACTTGGGAAATCAAATTAACGAGATCTTCCCCAAAGAGATGGGATAGTTTGGGAATGTCGCAAGCTCCATTTGAAATGAGATTATTGAGAGTAGAAGGCTCCTCCTCCCAATAGGTGACAAATATTGGCCATATTTCGAGACTCTTATCAAGGATCCAAACATCTTTCCTTATATCAATCATAGAACTGGAAGCAATACTCCATCTAAGTACTCCCTTGAGGTTATTCCAACTATCCATGATAATTTTCTAGGTAGAAGAAGGCCTCCTGATCCCATTGTTAACCCACCAGTTCCTACCATATTTAGCTACCAAGACTTTGTTGAGCAAAGAATTAGAAATATCCAAAAAATTCGAAGCAAATCTAGCTCTAAGAGGGCCCACTCTAGAGACAGCAAAAAAAATGCCTAAGCCACCATAATTCTTTGGTTTGCACATGAACTCCCAGGCCACAAAATGGAGGCCATGAGCTCCATCATTTTTATTCCAAATAAAATTTCTACAATTCTTGTCAAACTCATACAAGATACTCAATGGAACCAAGGAATGAGAGGAGGTGAATAGAGGTAAAGAAAGAAACACCGACTTGATTAAGGTAATTCTTCCAGCCATAGATATGAATCTATTCCCCCAAGCATTAAGTTTCTTTGAAGCTTTATCTAAAAGGGATTGGAAATTAGATTTCTTCAACCTTCTCAAAATAAGTTTAATGCCCAAGTAATCCATTTCCTCAACAATTTTAATGTTAAGCAATTTGGAGATTTGGTTTTTCTTCCTTCTCCCAATACTCTTACCCATAAGAATAGAGGATTTGAGATAATTCACCTTTTGCTCGGTCCAATTACAGTAATTAAGAATTAACCTTTTCAACAATTTGATGCTTTCCACCTTAGCATTGGAGAAAAGAAGTATGTCATCGGCATACAAAAGATGAGAAATCTTCTTAGCTTTACTAGAGACCTTAATGCCAATACCGATCCCTTTTTCCAAGAATGAGTTGGACAGTAGTTGAGAGGTAAGAATAAATAAGTAGGGAGAGATTGGGCAACCTTGCCGAAATCCACAACATCCTTTGATCCATCTAGAATTGTTTCCATTGATGATGATAGAGAAAACAGGATATCTGACACATTCTATCACTAGAGCCGAGATTTTATTTGGGAAACCCAGTACCGACAGCATTTGCTCCAAGGTAGCCCAACACATGCTATCAAAAGCTTGCTCCATATCAATCTTGATTGACAAAAAGCCTTCTTTGGAATTAGAGAATCTGATTTTGTTGCAAACCTCTTGGGCCAAGAGTATATGATCAGAAATACATCTACCTTTTACAAATGCAACTTGCTCATCTGATATAACCTTATTAATCACCAAGAGCAATCTATTTACAAGAATTTTGGCTGCTATCTTATATATAGAATTACAAAGGCTGATTGGCATGTAACCTGTAGGAGAAACCGGATCTTGGACCTTTGGAATAAGAACAACTAAAGTCTCTTTCCAATCATCACACAATTTACCCGAGGAGAGGAAGCAAAGCTTTACAAACGTCTTCACCAACAATGTTCCAATAAGTTTTGAAGAAGGAATAAGTTATTCCATCACTACCAGGCGATATGTTCTCACCCAAACTTTTAATGACATGAAGAATTTCCAAATTAGAAAAATCTGCTTCTAATCTTCTGTTGTCTTCTTCCTCCAAAACCTTCCAAGGAGCCGGCCAATTGAGTAAAGAATATTCTCTCTCCCCCCATTTAATCTGGAAATAATCAAGTAAGACTTCCTCAATATCACTCGGACTATCAACCATAACCCGATCAGGCCTCTTGATACGTTTGACCCAGTTGGAGTTCTTTCTTGCATTTGCGAAGGCATGGAAAAATTTGGAATTGGCATCCCTTCCTCCATCGATTTATCTTTAGCTCTTTGTTTCCACCATGTATTAAGTCTAGCTAGGTGAACGTTGAGCTCACCCACCTTCTTCCGTAAGAGAAACAGTTTGTCATCATCAAGCCAGCCGCTACTAGCTTCCTCTTCTTGGAGCTGTAAAATATCTTTCTTTAAACTTTCTTTCAGTGACATGAAATCCTTCAATTTGCCTTTGCTCCAATAAAACAAATCCTTCAATGAGTTCTTACATTTTTCGTTTAAAATCTGCATATCATCACCTTTGAAGGATTTCCTCCAAACATTTTTTATAATACCTGCAGAAGCATGAAAAGAGGTCCAAACGTCTTCAAACTTTAGAGAGCTCTTAATTTTGATGGGAGAATAAAAATTTTCAAAATGATAGAACAATGATCAGATGCAATACGAGAAATATGCCTCTCCACCGCCATATGAATCTTGCACAAAGCAAAAGTATTTAGGAGGCATCTATCTAATCTTTCCAAAATCCTCCCTCCACCGCTTTTGTTGTTACACCAAGTGAAAATTGGACCAACCACCCTAATGTCATGGAAATCATATAGATTCTTGAATTCAATCATGTCTTTGGACCCTTGAGAAAAAACAAATCTCTTGCCTCCCCTTTTGTCTCCTTGAGATAAAATACAATTAAAATCTCCCCCAATAACAGAAGGTAGTTTCCTATGAGAAACTTCACTAAGATAGTTCCACAAAAGCTTCCTCTTAGTTACCTCCTTACTGCCATAAACAGTAGATATCATCCATGTACCTTTATTGAAAACTTCAAGATCGCCAATAACACATTGATCTGAAGCTTTTAAAATAGAAAAGTCAGCCATATCAGCTCTCCACATGATTAAGATGCCACAAGACTGACCAGCCGATGGGAAGATAAAAAAATCCCAATCATTGCCAACCAGATTATGAAACATTGTTTTGTCTAATAAAGAAATCTTGGTCTCAACCAAGCCAACAAAAAAAAACATTATGATCTTTAATAAACTCTTTCAAATAGAGAAAGGCCTCTTTCTTATTGGCCCCTCTGCAATTCCAAAAAGCAACAGATTCCATTATTCAACTAAGGGGGAAACACCCCCACTTCTAGTTTTAACATTTCCCTCCAAACCTCTTTCTTGGGAAGCCCTTTAACCGGACCGAGAGACCTCAATTCCTTGGCAAGCTTGATTTTAGCTGAATCATTAGTAAATTCAAATTTCTTTTTCACAGCCACTTTGTTGCTACCAATTTAAACCTTTGTAGTAATTTCCTTACTAGCATTATTTATGGCTTCACTTTCGATTTCAGTCACAGGAATTGTGGTGATAGTTTGTGTATCCAAAGTTTCTTCCAAATTATCACTTAAAGATTGAAATTTATTGGCTACAATAATAGAATTAGGAATCTGTGAGGGGACTAAAACCTTGACTGCAACCTGATCTTTCAGCAGGCTATCAACCAGGATGCTATCAAGCTAATCTACAGATTTCAACCCAATAATTCCAGTTTGAAGTATTTCCCCCTCTTCAAGAGAGCTTTGATTCTTCTTGTCCACCTCACCTGAATTGTTAATTGTCTTCTTCTCTTTGATTAAAGGAGCATCTGGTAAAACAGTGGGATTAGAATTGCTGAATTGTACTGGTCTCATAATCTTCCTATCACTGAAAGATTTATTGTTTTTTCGATAGTTTACATGTATCCAAGGGCCGTATGCTTCATTAACATGCAACTCCTGCTTTGACTTTGAAGGATCATTTTCATTTTGTCTAAATGAAGATTTCTCAATGATCTTGGACTCCTTAATTTTGTTATTGCAACCACTTCTATCATGCCCCAACATGCCACATTCATAGCAAAAAGATGAAATTCTTTCATACTCCACCTTTTGAAAAAATCTACCCGCTATTCCTTCCACCCAAACACCTAAGGGAAGAGGTTTACCAAGGTCAACCCGAACACAGACTCTTGCAAACTCTCTCCTCCCCCAATGGAACATATTCCCATCCAAAATCAAGGGGACTCCAACCATGGAGGCAATTTAAGCCACATTCTCTTCGTCCCAACACTGCAGAGGAAAATGGGGCATTCTGATCCAAATGGGATAAGTAAGACCTTTCATAGAGTCTTGGGAAAAATCAGGTGACCACCTCTCCATACCCACTATGTGGTTATTTACAAACCAAGGGCCACCCGATAAGACTCCTTCCATGCTTTCAAATGATTTGAAAGAACACAAATACCATCCCTTTCCTAAGGATGTAAAATGGAACTGACCGAAGGGAGACCATTATCTTCTTAATTCCCCAGCTACAACATGAGGAGGAAGAATGCTGCAAAAGACCTTAGCGACCAGAGATAATTCAAGCCTTTTGGCATTCAGAACTTCAGTAGATTCTATTAGTTTGACAGCTTTTCCATCATCTGTAAGAGTCGCCTTGTTATTATTGAAATTTAGTTTAATATGCTGTGATTTCCTCCACGGATTAATCTCATTGCTGACAGAAGAAGTGTTCTCAGGCATTTTATCATTCACAGAATCTGCAATGTTGTCCTTGTCAATAACGGATCCGTTCAAAGATTTTAAAGGCAATTTGGAAGGGAGAATATCTTTATTTATAGAATTCAGGGATTTCGCATTTAACTTACTGTCAAGGATAGGGATTGCATTTGAAATCCCAATTCTATTAACAAAGATATCCATCCAGAAGAAGATGCATCAGGATCCCCGTATTTGACATGGGAAAAATCAGGAGATTTTAGAAACCGAGGAGTATTACAATCCACCTCAAAAGAAATGCCTTTCCCCTTGCCTTCAACATGATGGACCAAGTTCATTTTTGAACAGACATGATCAGAAATGACCAGTTCACCTTTAGATTTCCATCTTCGAATGTCTTCAGCATCGCAGCTAATGCAATTTCCAACAGCGGTCATGTTGTCATTAAACTTAGAATTCTTATGATCTAATCCAGAAGGAGAAGAATGGTGCATTAATGAGGATGATGGTGGCCGGAGATCGGCCTCCGCAATGCGCAAACCTCCCCACCGAAAAAACTGGGAGAGGCGGGAACGGAAGAATTTGAAAGAAAACAATCAGTTTCTCTCACTAGAAACCTGGAGCTTCTCTCACTAGAAAACCACACTTGGATACTCCTATTAGTGATATAAAGCAAGATTCAAATTTATAAATATGGTTTAAGTAAGTTTAAGTGACTTTATTTGCATATTTTATTTTATTACATATTTATGCATTTGTTTTTTGTTTGTTTATGTTATATAATTTATTTTTATCGGATTTGTTGATCTCTATTTTGAATGGTGACTGTCATGTATATGTTTTTCTGTATGGAGCTATCCATGATCACCACTCATAAACCCTTTTTTAGTTCACATTATACTGTATGATCTAATTTGTACTATACAATAAACATATATCATTACATTTGCACCATTCACTATAGGAAAATGGCTATTTACGAACAAAAATTTCAACGGATATTTATCCGTCGGTACAAGTGCTGTCCAAACCAACATAAATTATGTCAAAAAATAAGTGGTGACATTTCTGGCTAGAAAATAACTATAAATTACTCGTGGAAAAATCACTAGTTTAACTATGAGAATATATGAAACTGGTGTAAAGTACCGGTGAAAAATATACTGAAGATTACCTGAATAATTTTCAATGGATATTCCACCAGCTTACTTAAACCTGATGAAACATATAAGGTAGAATTTCTAAGCTGGCATATAATCCCACAAAAATACCACCAGAAAGACCCATATTTCCCTTTACGGAGTGACAACATTCTCATTTCATTTATATTCCTCTCCCACTCACCTCCTTCATCTCAAGCGCCTCCGTCAACTCTAGCTCCTCCATCATCTCTTTCACATTCATAGGCCTCCAACGCAGATGTTCCTCCATTGACAACTTTTTACTCCATTGTTGACGCCTCCATTGTTCATGCCTATGCACCTCTCCACCGACATTCTCCACCGACACCTCCCTTAATCCATTACTATAAGTCACAAATTAAGTTTTCTTTATTTATGGATTTCTCATTAGACATTTGCAATGGTGGGATTTTTATATTGGGTGATCAAGTCATTAGAAAGAGTGAATGTTTTAGATTTCTCAAATCTATTATTTAAAGCAATGGTGAAAATGATGGGGATATTATTAGTAGAATCCAAGTTAAATAATTAAAGTGGCGGAATGCATCATGCCTATTATGTGATAGAAAAGTATCCCTCAAACTTAAACAAAGTTTTTATAAGATGGTGGTGAGACATGCAATGCTTTATAGTGCATAATTTTGGTCATTAAAAGAGAAGCATAAAGTTAAGTGTTAAAGAGTGAAAATGCTCAGATAAAGCGGTGGCCTCCCGATGAACTAATTAGAATGAGTGAATGTTTTAGAATTCTCAAGTAAATTGTTCTAAGCTTATTTAAAATGATGGGGATGTTATTAGAAGAATTCAAGTTGGATGGTTAAAGTAGGTGAATGCTTCTTTCCTATTATGTGATATAAAAGTATCCCTCAAACTTATAGAAAAATTGGCATTAAAAAAAGTAGAGGTATTAAATTTCTCTTATGTTAAGAAAGGTGTAAAGGTATCAGATTTAGCTTATGTTGGTAAATCCATCAGAATATCTAAGGTGTAAATTGTGTTATCATTTTGGTACCCCCTTGAAGGCCTATACATGCCTTTCTTGGACTAGTAGGATTGAAGGCCACAACTGAGAAGTCACCCGACACAGACCACACACATATTTCTTGATGTGACAGGAAGGAAAACACTCTTTATATTTCTCCTAAATGGGGGAGATGCAGTCAAATAGGGGAGTTGCAAGGAGGGTGCTAGATTTTTCATTGATAGTGTACCTGTATAAAATAACACCATTCAATTTACAGATAAAATTAAAATCCATCTATTTTCCTTCAACATATTTTACAAAAATATCTAATATCTTCATATTATATGTAGGCTATATTATGGATATTTAAAATCAAAGAAGTTTGATGTATAATTGATTGGTGCAAGGATGAAGGACATTAATAGATGAGCTCATTAATGGGGTAAATTTTTTCATTCAAATAGCTTGTCAACTACCTAACTTCATCTTAGATGGAAAGTTTTGATGCCAATTTTCTAAATATAAAAATCAAGTGCACCTAAGTTCAGATGATGTAATTATTGATCTATACCGCAGAGGGTTCTTGCCAAAATATTGGTATTGGACTTCTCATGGTGAGTATAAGCCACATTTTGATTCTTGATACAACCCATCTATAAGTTTTAATATAGTTAATGAAGAAAATATCCAACCAGATCTTGACATATTAGTTCATGATGTAAATGGAGCATAATTTGAGCAATATATAGAAGAGTGAACAATTAAGGAGGCACAAAAATTTTATGACATGCTACCCAACAACTAATATGGAAGGGTTGCACCACTCACTCAGAGTTATCTATTACTATGAAGATGTTAAGCATCAAGGAATAATATAATGTCCCGAGTAAATTATTTAAATAATTTGTTGTGCTACTTAAGAAAACCAACCTGATAGATAACATAATTCGTACATATTTGTATCGAACAAAGAAGTTGGTTTCTAAACTTGGTTTGACTTACACAAAGATATATTGTTCTGTCAATGGATGTATGTTATAATGTAAAATGATTTATCAGAGATTACATGCCGTTAATGCAACGCAATAAGATTCAAACCAAAGTCTAGGACTAAAAGAAAGCTGATGGAAGCACCATTCATTAGGATGTTTTACTTACCCATAATTTCTAGACTACGATCATTATGTGCATCCATGAGATCTATTGCAGTATGAAATGGCATAATGAACATATCTTGTATAAAGGTGTTATTACACATCCGTTAGAAGTAGAGGCCTAAAAATACTTTAATCGTACACATCCTACCTTCGCTACGGAATTAAGAAATGTAAGATTAGATTTATACATAAATGGATTTACTCCATTTTCCCAGTCTGCTTCACCTTACACATGTTGGCCGGTGATATTCACCGCTTATAATCTTCCCCTAGAGTTGTGTATGACTACTTCGTAAATATTTCTTATGCTTATCATTCTAGCGTGACATAATCTAAAAGTAAAGATTGATGTATACTTACAACCATTAATTGATGATTTAAATTTATTATGGGAAGAGGGAACCAGTATATAAGATATCTCCACCAATCAAAACTTTATAATAAGGGTAACAACACTTTGGATAATTGGTGACTTTCTTGTGTATGGTATGCTCTCAGGTTGGAACACTTTCGATAAGTTAGCTTATCCATATTATATGGAATATATAAAGTCATTCACTTTAAAGCATGGAGGGAAGAACACTTGATTTAACTGTCACCACATATTCTTACCTTTAAGTCATCCTTTCATGAAAAATAAGGATGCCTTTACTAAAAATAAAATGGTGACGTCATAGCCTCCTCCTATATTAAATAGTGAAGAAATATTTGAAAGAGTAAGGTTCATGCCTATAATAGTGTATTCTCCAACATTAGCTAATTACAAATTGCCAGGGTATGGTGTCAACCATAATTGGATAAAGAAAAGAATTTTTCGGTCATTGCCATATTAGAGAATAAACCTGATCAGACATTACTTGGATGTGATGTATATAGAGAAAATTATTCTGGTTAAC
Source organism: Dendrobium chrysotoxum (assembly GCA_019925795.1). Classification (NCBI taxonomy): domain Eukaryota; kingdom Viridiplantae; phylum Streptophyta; class Magnoliopsida; order Asparagales; family Orchidaceae; genus Dendrobium; species Dendrobium chrysotoxum. The sequence goes on along the minus strand of CM034298.1, from coordinate 28,631,899 downwards.
ATATTCATTACAGTCATGGATATTAAAGATAAATCCAAGGATATTATAAAAGTAAGGATGGACTTAAAGGAGATTTATAGGAGGAAAGTTTTAGAGTTGAAGGATGGTTGAAATGGAAACTTCTCAAACCAAAAGCTCCTTTCGTGTTTAGTTTAGAGAAGATACAAGTAATTTGTTAATGGGTGAATACTCTAATGGTGCCTAATGCATATTCTTCCAATCTAAGTATATGTGTTGACATAAGATCTAGGAGATTATTTGGATTGAAAAGTCATGACTATCATATCTTCATGTAATGTCTACTACCAACTACCTTTAGTTTTCTGCCAGATCAAATTTTAAAGCTCTTGATTCTTATGAAGCAGCATATCCCTTTATTTTTGTGTAAACTTGAGAAGATATTTTCTCTAATATTTTGAACTTTGTAGACCATCTGCCCATGCATTTACCATATTAGGCTATGGTAGGTGAACCTATTCAATATCGGTAGATGTTTCCTTTGGAGAGGTATTTAAATAAACTTTAGAAGTCTACTAAGAATAAAGCACATCCTGAAGGCTCAATTTGTGAAGCATATTTAATGTACAAGACAACCTAGTTTTACTCGTATTACTTTGACACAGCGTCACAATAAAATAAGAGTATTGCACCTCAAAATATGGGTCATGCAGATTCATCTAAATCTTTAAATTTATTTATATTCAATGAAAGCGGCGAACTCGCAGGCGCTAGTACCATGCACTATTTAACTAATAAGGATATGAGAGCTACCATATTGTATGTCTTGCTTAACTATGATAAAGTTGAACCATATTTTGAGTAAGTATGACTTAGCTTGTTCATAAATTTGTTACACATAAATCCTAAACTATATTTTTTTTGGAGTTTCATTAACGATTTAAGTACAACAATAGCAGTAGAAGTCCAAAATATAGTGGAAACAAAATTCCCTAATTGGTTAAAAAATATGGTATATATTTTGACTATTCATTTCAACTAATTTCTATTAATTAGTTAACTTTACTGTTAATAAATATGCTAATTATTTATTGGATCTACTAACTAGGTGCACACTTAAATAGGCAATAATTTATAATATCATGGGTTACTGGTGCTAGCACACTCAAGGCAATAATTTGCAATATCATGGATTACTGGAGCTATCTTAGGTACTAAATAGATTAGTGAAATGTTGACCAATGTTTTTGGCTAATGGCTACAAATTTCAAACAAAATCTTGGTGAAAAGGTAGGAAGATAGTTAATTTTGGTGTTTGTGTAAGAGGGAACACTCATAAAAGTGATGATTCTAAGTACTGTGGGGTATTATAAAAATATTATAGTTGGAATGTCCTGATCATCAAAATATTATGTATATATTTAATTATGATTAGTTTGTTCCAGTACATAATAAAGGTACAAGAATACATTCCCTTTATGGTACAATGGAAATAAAGTGGGGCATGAGATATGTCATGTTTGACCAATTCATCATTGCTAGCCAGGAAAGCCAAATATATTTTGCTAAATATCCGAGTAGATTATGAGGGAAATAGGATTAGCTCACAGTTATGAAGACCAAACTCAGGGGAGTAATTGAGAAAACTACATCAATACTACCAGCATATCAAGAAGAGTTTATATCAAACTTAAATGATCTTACTGCTGATGAAGTGGATGATCAAATTACAACAAATAAGAGTGAGTTGCAGTTAGAGGAAGAAGATTTAAACATAGAGAAAATTCATGAAGATTATGATAGTGGTATAGATGTTTCATCATAAGAAAGTGAATCAATAAATGATGAGTAAATATAAGGTAAATGATTTTTTACAATCAATTATGAATCAACAATTTACATTAACAATATGATTTATTTGAAAAGCATGGTAATAGTTAGTTTATTTATTTATTATTGCTCTACTTTATTTATTTAATTACAATACTATTTTATATTAAATTTTTATTATAATTTATGTTATTAATATTTCTTAATTTTTTTTTACAGTTGGCTTCAGGTGATGAGCATCATAGAGGATTGATCAAAAATATTTTTGATAGGTGTAACAAGAAGATGATTGGTGGCCCACCCAGTAGGTCTATACATATGAAGGTGACCTCTTCATCTAAGCCTGCCACTTAGAGTTAGCTTAGCTCACCTTTACCTACTCCTGCTGCCAATAGCCTATAGTTCTACTCACCAGACCCCCGCTTCCCTTCGCCAGACACTATGCACAATACTCCCTTTTACCCTTACTAGCCACCCCCACCTTCTCATGGAGACCCTCCCACGTATTTATATTTACCATATGTCCTGCAATACTATCCCCCACCACCTTCTCAACCTGCTACAGGTGGACCTTCCACCCCAAGTGCAACTGAGCAGATGACAGAGGGTCGCATTTTGATTGAACTAGATGGTGACATGTATGTACTTATTATATTGTTATTATGCAAGTAAAATTTGTTATTTTTTCTTTCATAACATATTTTATGAAGGTTTTACCGGTCAAAACAACTAATGCATAAAGTACGAGACATAATATAGAGCAGGTATGATGCTCCTTATATTTCTTAGAAGAAAGTATTGAAAGAAGTATGAGACATATGGTTAAGAGATTTTAAAATTAGTTATTATACAAATATGTTTTATATTGTAACCTTTTTACTTAAGTTAATAAAAATATATATTTATATTATATACTTTTAAATACATAAAGATTTTTATTGGCTACCAAATTAGAAAGAATTTTAAGAAGCATGGGTTGACTCGCATGTGAGACATGTTTATAGACATTAGAAAGTGAGATGAGTGGCCACTCTGGATTAGTGAGAGTGTATGGGCTGAGCTGACTAATACTTAGGGTATATTAGATTATACTAGGAGGAGGGACCAGAATAGACAGAATAAAGCTTCTGATGGTTGGGGTATGGGTTGTTCCCTTCATAATGGGGGCTCAATTCCACATACTTGTTGCAAATCTAGACTCAAGTCTTATAATTTTTTGATAATAAATATTATTGGATTTTTACTACGCTATTTTAATCTATTGCATATCTATTTTTACCCTGCTCACTAACATTTTAGGATCTCAGCTCAAGACTGGGTAGACTATGAATAAAGTCTATATTTTTTAACCTTTTTGTATTTTTTACCTTTCTTGAGTATAATTTTTATTATGGTGAATCCTAAAGCTAAATAACCTTACACACACACACTCAAGGGAGTGAGTTGGTGACTTAGAAAAATTTTTGTTTTTAAACTAATTGTATAGTATGATATATATCGTACTAAATGATCATTTAAATATAAAACTCTAATTAGGGCACCTTAGTTAATTAAGAGTTATTAAACTAATCATACTGTATGATCCATATCGTACAGGTCAATAAATTATAATCATCAAAACTGCCACTAATCATAATTTAGGTATTATTTAAAAATTTAAATTTTATTTTAATCACAACGTATAATATGCATCGTATTATACGATATATGATAATCATGCCTAAATTAATCCTGTGACTAGGTGTTTAATTATAGTTAAATTATTCAATTAGATCGTACAGAATGATTGAAGATGATCATACTGTAAAACCTGATTCCTATATGGGATGATAATTAAGCATCACCCCTCGCACTAGATGATTAGCTATGTGTTTGTACTAATCATACTGGACAATGTTTCTAATCATACTGGATGATCAATATAAACACTTAAACTAATCATATAATGGGTTGTAGTTCATACTTATTGTAAGTTCTATTTTGAACTAATCGTACAGTATGATCTTGGATTATACTGGATAATGAAAAGCACCATATTGAAATTTAAGGTTTTTTTAAAGGCTCTTTATTTAAACTCTCATATTGTCTTATTTTAGAGACTTTTGGATGCTAAGTGTTTTTGTGAGGGAGCAAAGAAGTGCATGGGAGAGCTTTAGAGAGAGAAGAGAGGGAGAGATTTTTGTAAGGAAGATTTGTGAGGGATTCACAAGGTTACTCCATGCAAGGTTCTTCCTCATCTTCTTTAAGCTTCTGCCTCCTTTCTTTGGAGGCTCGAGGAAGACATTCTACAGTAACAATCCTATATTATCTACCTTCTCCTGGAAGGAGAAAAAGTATTCTAGGTTCTTATCCATTACCAAGAAGGTGAAAAAGGATTCTAGGTTCTCTACATTCACAAGGAGGGTGAAAAAGGATTCCAGGTTCTCTGCCTTCTCCGAGTTGGTAAAAAAGATTTTGTAAGGGCTTCTCCACCTTACTGTTGGGGAAAAAGGAGAGACACTACTTTTAGTGTAATACCTAAAAAGGAGGTTTCCAGGGAGTGGATGTAGGTCAGGTTGGACCAAACCACTATAAATTTTTGTGTGTTTTATTTTTATTATTTTGTACTTTTATTTTTTGTAGTTTATGGTGTGGTTGATACACTTTGAATTTATATTACTATAATTTTAATTTGCTTCAGCATTAAGGGGATTAAGGTGCTTTCTTTTATTTAAAAATTTTTAATAACCAATTCATCCCCCCCACCCCACCTCTTGATTAGCCTCAGGCTTGTTTCTTTAGGTTTAACAACCTACACAAACTTTCAATACTAAGCATATATGACATTTGGTAAGAAATTTTAAAAGATTTTTTTATAATTTACTTACATAAGAATACTAATTTAAGTCTATTACAGAAAGAGGTGTTGGGTAGAGAGCCGACCACTGTTGAATTGTATAGTCATACCCATAGGTGGCAAGAGGACCATCAGTAGGTTGATAAGCAAGCAAAGAGAGCCTACATAAGTATATATGTTTAATATTTTTGATGTCATGTTTAAATTGCTTAATTTTTTATTAAATTTTATAGGATGAGTACACAAGGCTTCGAGTGAGCCAGAAAGGAGCAGGTGTGGGTTCTTCTGGTGGATCAGCAAAATATTCTGACTACTACACTTGGTTGCAAGCACTAGGAGGAATATAACACAATAATGTTTATAGCTTAGGCTGACAAGCATATGCATATAAGGAGAAGACATTTGGTCGCTCCAGCTTCTTAGCAAGTACCTACGAGTTATTATATATTACACATGTAATTTCCCATCAAGCTGAGCAAGAGCAAGTCAACAAATCATAAGCTAACTAGCAAGTGTAGATACAAATGAAGATGCATATGCTGATACAAATGCAACAAACTCAGTTGTTAGATGAGCCAAAGAAAATGATTGAGCAGTTTAGTGGAATGCAAATAGCTTCAGCAGAGGAGGAGATTGATTTTGAGTAGATGTTATGTTCTTATTGCTGAACATCTGTTGTTATTTAGTTTGGATATTTCTGTAGTCTTAAATGAATAGACTTAAAATTCCATGTTGAACTGTATGGTGAATATTCAATTAATTTGGAATATATGCTTATGTTAATATGTTTATGTCCAATATTTGGTGGTGATTCTGTTGTATATATTTATGTAGATGTTTAAGTTTTAATGAATATAGTTTTGGAATGTTTCTATGCAGGTTGTGTTATAGTAATCATTATTCAAATAAAGTAGAATATTTTTTAATTTTTGCTATAGGTTTCCTATAGATTATCGTTGAATTATCTGTTGGAAACAGCCACACGATGAAATGTATTGATTTTATGGTGAAAACTTTCCATCGATATTCTAGCGGATAATCCACCGGATGTTTACAGTAGAAATTTTTTTCCAGAATTCCTTCCTAGAAAATGATGTCTTGGTTTCAATTTTTCCATCAGCATTCAGCCGGTAAGTCTACCGGAAATATTTCTAGCAACTTTTTTTGATGGAATAAACTTTTCCATGCGTGAATTATGGTTGGACAACTTTTCACAGGAAACTCACCAGAAATAGGATTTTACCGACGAAGCTTCATGTTTACCTATGGATTTTGTCCGCCGGTAACGGGTGGTTTTCTTGTAGTGATCTATTTAATCAAATGGTTCAAATTAACTCCTTTATTGATGTTTGTAGTATTTGAGAACATATTTTATACTATGTGTTACATGTGGTATTGACCGTTGGAATTTAAATTTGGCCAATATGATATTTAATTAGCCATCATATTCTATGAACACCTATTCATATTATACGAGTTTTTTGGTCAAAGATTGTACAAGCTAACTCCTTAGGACAAATGTTTATAGAAGATCATCAAGCACGATCCTAATCATATTGTATGGTTTAACAACCATTTCTAACTATTCAGCTTGGACTAATTGAATTCTTCTTTACTGCATGATTTGCATGATACTGTATGGTCAAATGTGGCCTATATAAGAATGTATTATTATAAGGTTTTAAGTACATAATCTTCCAAATTCTTTCTCTTTCTATCTTTAAAATCTTAAACATAGTTTCCCAATGGCCAGTGGCAAGAAATTCTGAGCATCAGTGGGAAGTTTCTCCCTTTGTACTATGGATGACTAGTTCCAATTTGTTGAAGGTGAGTCAGCATATCATCGATATTAGGGTGCCCACATTACTCGTCAAATCCTCAATAAGGAAACTCTAAATTATCAGGTACTAAAACTCTTTGTTGGGAACAGTCACCAATTTATGCTTACTCAAGCATTTCCATTTAACTTTGTAGGCATATATAAATTCTTTGCAAGCCTAAAGCTAATGTCTTTAGGCATCTCATAAAAATTAACTATCAGGACTTTAATCAAACCCTACACCTCTCTACCATAGGAATATAACACACAGTGCTAGCTTTAGGAGAGATCATGATTGCACCCAGGTAAATTTAATCATTAAAAATGCACCCCTTAATCAAAACTAGCCCCTTATGAACTCTCTTAACCAAAATGCTTGAATCATCGAGTGTGTCCTTAGAACCTTAATATTACCCAAAGCTTAAAAGAGAGTAAATTATACACCCCTTTTATCAGTTATTACTTACTTTATTATGTTTGGCATAGAATTTGATGCAAGTAGCATGATTATTAGATATATTGATAACCAAAAATCTATTAGAAATTTAGTAGCCTGATATATATAGAATCTAGCTCTGGGGTACATCATTACCTATGTCTTAGAATAAAAATATCATCTCATGTAACCTACACTAGCCAGCATCTTCCTACCTACTGCACTAACAGTTCCTTCCTCCTCCTTTCAGTGACCGACGATGTGGTGCAAAACTTGTAGAGTAGGAGTAGAAGTTTGATGAGGCGGGGGAGTCTTTTTAGCTCCGCACCAGCTCTTATTCACCAACTACCATTCTATGACATGATGATAGAAATATTTGACCGCTTGGAGACACATATCCAAGAGTCCACTAAGTGTTGGTATCTAATACAGTACCCGTTATAGTAGTAACATCAATAGGATGAGGCCAATCATGCATGATTTGGTGTGTAGTTTCTTCGCTTCACAGTTACTTCCAGAAACCTCCATGACCACCTAATTAGGGTCCTCCACACAAGTAGTGTTTGTTATACTTTAATTTTCTTTTTTGCTTTATGCTTTATAATGTTGCTATGTACTTTTCTTGTATATCCCCTTCTTAGAGATGTCTAAAGGGGGTGTAGGGTTGTTGCTAGTTTGTACTAGTTATTTTCATCAGTAGTGTACTTTATTTTTTACTTATAAGGTTATGGCTGGTTATTATGTGTTTTTATGATTATTAAAATAAAAAAATAGAGTATCACTCTATTTTTTTAAAAGAGATTACTTAGTAAGGAGGAGAACATAGGAGAAAAAGATAATTTAAAATTCAACAAATAATATTTGCCATTAAAAAAAAGGCGTGATTAGTGTAATACGGGAGCCTAAGCTTATATTTTAATGATAATAAATATTATAGGACTTTTCTTAGTTTCTCCTATTTATTATTATTACATATATTTTTCTATGTGTAGACACATTTTGGGCTTAGCATACACCAAGCACCATTTGAGAATGAGGACCCAAGATTGGGTAGTGTGGGTTGATTTATGCAAGTGTCTGTATTTTTCATTTTTCTTGAGTCTTTCAATATAAAAAACTGTATGTTAGATTAAACAATAGTGCACACACACACGGGGTAGTGAAATTAAATGTTTTAATTTTATTGAATATCATATTATATATTGTTATTCTTGTAGATCATATTGTATGATTTGGATCGTATAGAATGATCAATTAAAATTTGGTAAAATTTGAATTATTCATACTGTGCAGATTGAATCATATAGGATGATCAATTATAATAAGGAAACCCCATCGCTTGTTAAATTTAGGCAAATTTTTAAAAATTGTAAATTGTTTTATATGTATTGTTTAAATATATTCATGTTGTATAATTAAATCTTTCCTAAATTAATCCTAGAAATTAATCAATCAAATTAGGCTTAATTAATAGATAATATTATACATTACAATTTAGATCATATTGGATGATTGACAGAGAAGATTTTTACTCACCCATGAGTTCATCCAAGATGAACTATGACTTGATTGAACTAATCATACTGTATGACCATGAGATTGTAATGGATGATCACTAAAAAAAATTTGAGCTAATCATGTAGACCAACATTCATCATATAGTACTAAAAGATGAATGAACTACTGATGTAGTATGATCTATGGACTGTACTGTATGAATAGGGATGGCCAAATTAAAGTTATAATTTTTTTGGAGCCTATTATTTAAACATCTCTTATTTAATTTGAGAAAGTCTTTTGGCACTCAAGGGGCTTGAGTCTTCAGTGAGAGAGAGTTTTGAAAGAGAGATTTGGGATAAAGAGAGAAAGGTATTGTTAAGAGAGAGGGAGAAGAGCCTTATGGGATCAAGGGAGTGAGAGAGATAGGGCGAGAGAGAGAGAGAGAGAGAGAGAGAGAGAGAGAGAGAGAGAGAGAGAGAGAGAGAGAGAGAGAGAGAGAGTCTACACATGATTTCTCAGGCTAACATCCATCTTCTTCCTTTATGGGTCAAAGTTTTAATTAAGTAAAACTCTTAGAATAACATCTTGGAGTCAAAGGGTCATCGACAACTCCAACGCATCATTAGTGAAAGTGATTCGAGAACTCCATTGCAACGTTGATGAAAGGGACTCGGCTACTCTACCGTACCATTAGTGAAAGCGATTTAGCTACTCTACCACACTGGGTTGGTGGAAGAGGTTCTTATAAGTGCTTCTCTACCTTGCTATGAGAGAAAAAAGGAGAGGCACTAAAGATTTTAGTGTAATACATGGAGATGAATCTAAGGAGTGGACATAGGTTAAGGTTGATCGAACCACTATAAATCTATGGTAAGTTTGTTTTATTTTTTCGCAGTTTATTTTTTCTATATTTTACTTTCTTGCACTTTTAATTTTTTGTTAATCTGAGTTGAGCCTTATTATTCTTATAGTGCAAAAAATCTGAGATTATTTTGGATTTAACCTTTGTTACAAAAGAAAAATAATAAAAATATTGGTATTTACTTTTCTTACAATTCGGTTCTTCTTGAGAAAATGTGCTATTAAAATTTGTGTTGTGAATTTGCTTTCAATTTTCAAAAGATATTTCTGAAAAAAAAATTTAAAAACCAATTCAATCCCCTCTTGGTATTCTTTTGTAGTTCAAGTGGTTTAACAATCATAAACTAAATATTCACAACTAAGGTGTACTAATTGTTCAATTGGATTTATTTATGTATGGTTTAAGGTTTGAATACATTTAAAGTCTTTAGTGATGTTTGGGTAAGATTCCAAAGAGGATTTAGGGTTTAGGGACCAAGGAGTACTTTAATGGTAAAAGTGAACAATGGTGGTCAACTTAGGCCATTGGAAAGTTAAAAATGATATATACATGATCATAAATGATTGTCCAATGCATAGGATAAAAATCTATGTTTTTGATTAGATGATTCAATATAATGCATGATTTATAAAAGGTTTAAGTTTGAAAGGGGTCCATAGGTAAAACTAAGTCATCCTTGATCAACCATAATCAACAATGAACTCATGTGAGTTCAAAAAGATATAATGATGATTACCAATATTTTCAAGGAGTTTCTAAAGTCTTCTAAGATGATTCACATCAAGATGCCTTGTCCAGTAGCATAAGTTTATTAATATTTTTACTTAAACCAAGAATTTCAATAATTCTATAAATTTTAAATAATTGAAACTAACTCCATTCTCTCATAAGTTGGTCATTAGCTCAGTAATGACCCATTGACCAAGTTTTATGAAATTTAGAATCCATTTAATTTCTTAATCATGAAAATTAAGTCATCCCATTTTAAATGATCTTTTTAATATTATAAAATAAAATTTAATAAAAATTCAAATTGTAGACTTCAAGTCGAACTTCTATCTAACCTATTAATAAAGAATGAATAAGTACCAAAAAAAATCTTTTGAAGATAATTAAAAATAAAATTCTCATAATAAAATTAAATAATCAAACTTTAATTTTAAATCAAAATAATTAAAAATAAACTTTAAAATATAAATATAAAAAATTTTCTAAAGCTATTAGTAAAATATGTATAATAATCATAAGCCCTAGCCTTATGTGATTGCTCTATTCTATTTGGGAAAATACAATTACATTATCTTAAGGCTTGAGATGTGTAAATTAATAAACTTATTGCACTCTAATTATATTTATGAACTTATTTTTTAAAATAAAATAAAATAAATAAATAAAAAATTAAATATCAAATTTTAAAGTATACAATAAAATTCTAAAGTCATTAATGCTTAAACTTGAACGAAAACCCTTTGACTTGAAACAAGTTTAAATTGTAAAAAATATAACTATAAAACCTAATAGGAAATATCTAAGCCATAGAGCCTAATAGACATTTAGAATTATTTGATAAGACAACCAACTCTAGTCCTAGGCTTGGATTGGTGTTTTATTCTATGCAATTTACTTCCTACAACTATAGTTTTTGTAAATATGATTTGATGAGTCATAATAGTGGATGTTTGTTAAAATGTGATGATTGATTCCTTTAATTGTGATATGATGGTTTAAAAATGATTAGATTGATATCCTATGTTAGGACTTTTTGATCTACTTATTACTAATCAAAATTTTTACAAGTGGCCATGCTTATGTAGGGCCCTTAAAAAGGAGGAGGGCTATTAGGTTTAAATTCATGTTTATAATTTCTTAATAGGTACTTTAGCTACCTAGCCCTTGAAAGTAGAAATGAGGTTGTTAAAACATGTTGAACTATCCAAGGCACACCAAGAGGGGTGTGCATTGACGTTCAACAAAATTTTCTTTTACAGAATGTACCACTTTTGAAATTTAAAACCAATTTAAAAAACTTAAACTTTCAAAAAAAATCACTTAATTGCGAAAGTGAATAATAAACAAAAACTATTTTTTCATTCATTTTCCGTTCTATTATTTTTTTAACTTAGAAATAACTACAAATAATCACATGTGACACATCACAATAATAACAACAAAAACAATTTTGCATTAAGATTAATATGCAAGAAAATCAATTATAGAAAATAAAAATGCAAAAAAAAAAGAACAAACACCTAGAAATTTTATAGTGGTTTGTCAAGTTGACCTTCGTCCAGTCCTTAGAGTCCTCTCTGAGTATTGTACTAAACAATTTAGTGTTTCACCTTTTGTCCCCTTGGTCAGGTAGAGAAGCACTTATAAGAGTCACTTCCACCCAAGGTATGGCGGAGAACTAAAATTATTATCACCTATTGTGAGGCAAAGAACCGAAATCCTTTTCACCCTCTTAGTGAGACTGAGAAATTGAATGCCTTTCACCCGCCTAGTGAGTCGGACAACCTGAATCCCTTTCACCAACCTGGTGCGATGGAGTAGCCATGTCCATTATCACTAAAGGACTCTTCTTCCAAAAGCTTCCCTTAGGAAAAACTTTGACATGGAGGAACACTGTTGTAAGTTTGTCAGTGCAACCATGTAAAAATAACCTCTCACACTACCTTGAACCCACAAGGATCTTCTCCCTCTCTCTTAAACTTCACCCTTTCTATCTTTAGCTCAAAGATTTCTCTTCAAAGCTTTCTCATACAAGACACAACTCAATGACTACCAAAGGACACTGATAAAGTTTAACGATAAAGTTTATATAATGGGCTTCCACAAATCCTGATTATTTAATTTCGCCATCACTATTTGTGCAGTACGATCTCAAGATTGTATAGTATTATTAGTACATTTTTGACATGTTAGCACTATATGATTACCTATTAGTACAGTACCGTCTGTTCAATTCTTGCTTTTTAGTACAATATGAATAATTCATTTCTTGATTGATTATACTGTATGAATGAATAGTAGTGTAGTACGATTAGTTCAACTACATTGTAGTTCATCCAAGATGAATTTTGGGATGACCAAATATCATCTTTATCAATCATCTAGTATGATCATATTCATATAATACGATCTAAAATATAAATAATGTTGATATGATTGATTGGATATTATTTAAAACATTGTATAATATGATCCAGTTCGTATAGTATGAATAGAAAAAAAAATTAAATTCAAATTATTGCCTAACTTAATTAAAGATAAGGTTTTTTATTATAATGTATCATCTAATATAGTGTGGTGTTTGTACTGAATTATTAGTTATGGTTTAAGATTTTTTTTTTCAATTAAATAAAATATTTAAATTAATTTCAATTTTCATAGCTCTTACTGTACGATCAACATCGTTTATTATGTTTTTCAGAGAAATCAAAATATTTCCATTTACACTCCCTCTATGTGTGTGTATGCATGTTTGCTAAGATAACATACACCTTTTACGATACAAAGATTCAAGAAAATTAAAATTAAAGACATTTACAAAAACATAAATCATGTACTACTCAATCTTAAGACATTATCCTTTGGCGGTACTTGGCATATGCTAAACCAAAAGCAATTGTAAACACAAAAAATAGATGCAATAATAAAAATATAAGAGAAACTAAATACAATCCAAAAATGTTTCCTATCATCTAAACAGAAACTTGGGCTCCCGAATTGCAACAATATCCCCCTCTTTGATTATGGTAAACATTATTAGTTTAATTACAAGTTAATCTTATTTTTATCTTAAGTTCTGCCCCTTACTAAGTAATCTATTTAATTACATTGTCTAGTATGATACCTATTATATAGTATAATTAGTTCAAATTTTTAATTTCAAAATATTGCCTAAATTATGATTCATGGCTGGTATCCCGATTTAAAAAGATCGTACCATATGATATGTATCATACAATATGATTAGCTTATATACAAGTCATTTATCAAAGCATAAGGTGGAACCATAACTCACTTGGGTTCCCGAATCGTACCATTGATTGACTTTGTAGGAGTGCTCTCACAAAAGTCCTAGTGAGAGCATGTGGTACCTTGACAAGGGATGCTCAAGGCACATTACTAGAGATATAAAGTAGTTCATCATGTTGGTGCTAGGTCCAGAGGTAAGGTTATACTAGGAGATAACACCACTAAGAAAGTGGTGGGCTCAGCTATAATTGGGAACTTAAAGAATTTTATCATTAAGATAAATTACTTATGGATGGTTTAAATCATAATCTATTTAGCATTAGTCAATTGTGTGATAAAGGATTTGACCTCATTTTTTTTAAAATTACATGATTAGTTTGAATGGAAAATTTGCTTTAGATGGTAAATGAGTTAACAAAGTTTATATGATTGATTTGAATTGCATTGAATACTCAAATTCTTTGTGTTCAAAAACCACTGTTGATGAATCTTGCTATATCATAGGAGACTATATCATACAAGCATGAAGACTCTTAGGAAGATTACCCATAAAGAATTAGCTAGAGGCATACCCAAGTTAGATTTTACTCAGGACCATCACCTCTATGAAAGTTTAATCCTAAATCTGATGAAGGAGTCTTCTTAGGATATTCATCTATAAGTAAAGCCCATGGGTCCTTTAATAAGAAGACCTTAGTAGTAAAGTGTCTTCCCATCTCGTATTTAATAAATTAGATAAATCTTTTGAGCCTAAAGGAAGAGGAACAAGTAGAGGAGACCCAAGCGATAGAATCCATTAACTTAGGAGATAGAGTAGAACCTCATGAGCCAGTGCCTAGAGATTGGAGATACTCATCTAGTCACCCTAGAGAACTCATCATAGGAGATATATCTATTGGTGTTAAAACTAGGCATAGACTTAGAAAGGAGGTTAATCATTCTGCATTCATCTCTATAGTAGAACCCACCAATATAGATCAAGCCCTATCTAATGAATTCTAGGTCCTAGCTATGCAAGAACAATTGAATCAATTTGTTAGGAATAATATATGTAAATTAGTTTGTAGACCTAATGACTAAAGTGTTGTAGGAATTAACTAGGTTTTCAAGAGTAAAATAAATAACTCTGGTGTAGAGATTCAAAATAAGGCTAGATTAATAGTTAAAGGGTACAATTAGATAAAAGGAATTAATTTTAAGGAGACCTTTATCCATGTAGCTAGGTTAGAAGCCATTAGAGTACTATTAGCCTTTACTTACTTTAAAGAATTTAAGTTATATCAGATGGATATTAAGAGTGCCTTTCTAAATGGGATAATTAAGGAAGATGTTGAGAATTCACAATTTCCCAGTCATGTATTCAAATTAAAAAAGGTATTATATGGATTGTAGCAAGCACCAAGAGCTTGGTATGGGAGTCTTAGTACATTCCTCCTATATAGAGCGTTTATTAAGGGTAGTGTAGAAATAACCCTGCTCCTTAAAAAGTAGGAGAAGATCTACTCATTGTTCATGTTTATGTTGATGATATACTTTTTGGATCTATAAATAAGAATCTTTGTGATGAATTTTCAAAAATAATGAGTGAGGAGTTTGGGATGAGTATGACGGGAGAGCTTGCCTATTTTCTTGGATTTAATGTGAAGCAAAGGGATGATGGAACCTTCCTTAGCCAATCAAAATATATCATATATATCCTTAACAGATATGAGATGAATAATGCTAAGGTAATCAATACTCCCATAAGCTGTACGATGTAATTAGATAAGGATCCCAATGGAAAATTAGTTAATTAGAAGACATAAATGGATAATTTGATCACTTCTTTAATTGACTACCAATAGACCTGATATCATGTTTAGTGTATGTCTCTGTGCTAGATTTCAGGCTAATCTCAAAGAATCCCATGTGATTGCTATTAATAGAATCCTTAGATACTTATTAGGCACCAAAAACTTAGGTATTTTATATCAAAAACATAACTCATCCTTTGAAATCATAAGATATTCACACACTGACTTTGCAGGATGTAAGGTAGATAGAAAAAGAACATCAAAAACTTGTCAATTCATAGGCTAGTCATAGGTTTCTTGGTCTAGTAGTATGTAGAATTTTGTAGCCCTATCTACCATTGAGGTAGAATACATTATTGTTTGAAGTTGTATTGCTCAAGTCTCGTGGCTGAAGTAATAAATCTTAGATCAAGGACTACCTGTAGCCACCATTTTTATAATGTGTGATAACACTAGTGCCTTCTGCACTTTCATAAATCCATTCTAACACTCCAGCCCTAGAATATATACATTATGCATCATTTAATTAATGATCATGTAGCATGGAAGATAGAGAATCGCATCATATAACTACTAAAAATTAATTGACAGATATCTTTATCATAACCCTGCCTATAACACCTTTAGCACCTTGAGGACTACACTAGGTGTTATAGACATTCATGCTTGATTCATGATGAATATGTATTTCTCTAACATTTGAAATTAACTAGTTTATGTGTGTTCTAATGTGTACCATACTTTGAAATTTTGTGATAATTTATTTATCGAATTATGTATTTATTTTTTGTTTATTTTATTATTTTGCATTTAATAAATATTCCTTAAACTTCACATACCTTTTATTTTGAATTAAAAAAATTGAAAAATCAAAATTTGTTCTTACTGTACTATATGATTCATTTTGTATTATACGATATACATATCCCTCTACAAATCTCATCCTTCCCTAAAATCAATGGCCCTGATATGATCAATTATTGGTGACCATATTCTCTGAACCCCTTTTCATACTATATGATACACATGTCAAAAACCATTGGAGGAATTCAAATCAACCGGTATGATATTAATTAACCTATCATACAATATGAATAATTGTTACAACATTATGATTAGTTTGGTCAATAGTTGTATAAAAGACTTCTCGGGATGAACGCTTTTTAAAAAGATTGTGCAAAATTATCTTGATCATCCTATATAATTTGACCGCATTTTTGATAAGTCATTCAGACAATTTTAATTCGTCTGATCATACTGTATAATATTAAATCATACTATATGATCAGTTAAAAACTCTGTAAATTAAAGGTGTTTGTAAAGCTTAACACATCCAATCCTTTGAGTCTCTTCTTGCTTCTTAACTCATACCTTTATTTATTTAAATGGCCAGAGGTAGCATATGCACTCGTCTGATCCAAGAAGGAATTTCTTTCTGTCATCACGCTGTCGACGAATGCTTTCGGTCTATAGAAGATGAAGCAGCCTATTATTGGTACAAGCAACCCCGGATCACTCCATCTAGACTACTAAATTAATAAGCCCTAAATTATGAGGTGATGAACCTCTTTGCATCCACCACTCTCCAGTTCAAATTGAATTGAGATGTACCATGTAATTTCGAGCTTCTTTATGAATTTTTTGCCAGTCTTAGGAATAGTACCAATGTCCTGTTGACCTCATTTTTGTATGAGGTTAGCAGGACCAATCCAGACCTTAGGATCTTTTCAGTCCTTAGGATTAATCTTGACCCTAGGATCAATCTGATCTTAGATCAATCCAGACTTTAATATCAATCCAGATTCAAATCAATCTTAACTCCATATTAATTTTAAACTCAATTCAATCAAACTCCAGGTTAATCTAAACTCTAGGATCCTCCTAAAACTCCAGACCTTAGGATCTACCCTAGAGGGATTCTACCAGACTCTAGATCATATAATCTTCTTAGGCCCTAGGACTTATTCTAGACATTAGGATCTTTCTAGTGGTTAAACCCTAGGACTCTCCCATATCCAAGGATCCATCATAGACTCTAGATCTTAAATCTATTAAGATCCTAAGTTCATTCTAGATCTCAAACTTGAAGATCCCTAGTTCCTAAGACTTCTAGATTATAGGATTCTCCTAAATTTCAAACTCTAGAATCAACCCAGACCCTAGGATCTACTTTGGCCTTAGATCTATCTAGATCCTAGGATCCATTTAAATCTTAAATTAATTCAAACTTTAAACATATCTAGCTTTCAAACCTATCTATATTTCAACCCTAGCTTGAACCTTGATCCATCCTCCTATTAAGCTCTAATCTTATCCAATCAATAAAATCATTCGATTGATTATTATTGATCTATAATTCAAATCCAATTATTCAAATCAAAAATCCAGCTTAAATCTAGATTTTCAAACCAAAATCCAAGGCTTAAAGACCCAGTCCTGAAAGCCTTTTCCTAATGAAACTTTGAACACTTCAAACCCAGTCAAATGACTTCTGATTCAGTGTCTGTCAGTTGCATACTGATTTGAAATGTCTTTAGAGGCAACCCCCCAAATTTGAGCGCATTTTGAGTTCTCTAACCCTAGAAATTGAATTGATTTCCAAAGGCTATAAAACCTTCAAATAATTATAACCTATGCCACTGGACCTATCACCTAGTGGATTTTGACCCTGGAGCTTTCTCCAAAGCTTCCAATCAATTCCAAACCCTTGATTATGACTCATTAAACTTTAAACTACATTTTGTTGGACTCATTTTGACATCCAGTTGACTAGAGTCCAAAATGACCAAAATACGCCTATGGAGTTTGAATAATCACTTTGGACCAAATGAGCTCTAAATCAAATGCAACCACCTCCAAAAAATTTCAAATATCAAACCCAATATATTGGACCCACTTCTAGCCCCTTGGTCAACTTGATTGACCATGTCAACCAAAGTTGACCTAATGATCCATTAAGGGCCCAAATATGTGATTTGATCCAGATTACCTCATTGATCCCTGAAACCACTTCTACCAGACTCTAGATATTGAATCAAACCTGTCTAGCACAAACCCTAGGCCTGGGTCAACCTGGTTGACCAAGTTAACCAAGGTTGACCAGATCAACCTTTAAGCCATTTCTACATGGAATCTAACTTCAAATATATTCAAATCTCATCAAAATCACTCAAACTCTCAAACACACCTCAAAACATGTTTCAAATCCCTCTAAACTCATTTGGAGTCAAATCAATTCAAGTTTTAACTTAATCAAACCCAAAACCATAGTCAAACCCATTCCAAGTTTCTATATCTTATTTAAACTCTAACTCCTTTGATTTAACATTTGTTCTAAATCACCTCAACTAGCTCTTGAGGCCATTTTACTCCCACCTCACCTTTTGTTGACTGTTTGACTAGTCAAACAATCAACAAAGCCCATTAAAAGGGATTTGAAATAGTCAAAATTGCCCTCCAAGACTTAAGTACATGGCCCTAAAGCCTTGAGACCCATCTAACCAGCTCAAACCCTCTTCCTCATGACACCTCAGCATCCCTTTGACTATTGACTAGCTAAATCTAGTCAACAAATGGATTTGGAGTGGTCAAAGATGGTCAGAACCCATCTTAAACTTAACCCATTCCTCTCTAATCCCCTGCAGCAATCCTAGTAGACTCCTAGGCCTTTCCCCATGCCACCTTAGCTGCCATGTGGAATGGGGACCAGTCAAATGGTCAAAGCAAGCTTTAAGAGGGGTTAAACCTAGTCAAATGGCCACTTAAGCTTAATCCCTCTTTCCCTAAGCCACTCCAACACTCTCAATCAGTTTCTGGAAACTTCTTAAGATATTTCCCAACCATTGGATCCAAATCCAACAGCCCTCAAGGCTCCATGTGTCCATAAGAGGACAAGAGGATACTTTACACCTAGGATGCCCTTCCCTTATCCTTGCCTCTACCCTAACCACCCTTTGGACAGTTGGCATGCATCTAGGAGCTACCCTAGTTGATCTCAGCCCTCTATTCAATCTGGAATGGATTAAATATGGCAAAAGGAGGAAATGAGCCCTCATTCGAATCCTTAGGCTCTCTCTCCACTCCCAGCTTCTCAAGCTTAAGTCTCCACTCTTGAGCTTTCCAGAGACTCCTACACATATTCCCAGCTCAATCTCTCCGGTCAAATTTGCTGGCGAACATCTCTCCGGTGGAACAAAGGTAATCCGTTCAAACTCTCATTTTAGTCAATCCAGACATCATCAGCTCGAGTGGTCTTCTATAAATATAAGCATGGACATGCTATAATTTCAGAGAATCCAAAATCCCTTCAATCTAATAGTTAGATTTCCTTAAAACTCAAACCCTATCTAATACACTTAGTTTAAAATAGATTTTTATTAATAATTTTTAAATCTAAACAAGTATATCCACATAATTTCTGTTCACCTAGGCTATCTAGGTTTAAAATTTCATAGCATTTGGTTAATCGAATCGAGAGAATGAGCCAAAAAATGCCATTTAGGGTGTTTTAGTAGCCTGCTCTAGGTAAACATTTTTTGGATCGTTGATCAATCGATTAATGGTATAGATCGCACTGTTTTATGGCTTTGTCCAGTTGCGGATCTGATCTCATACTCACTCCCTCTATACGGCCAAATCTAGACCGTTGATTCATTACTGCGGGTGATCGAATGGCTCGGAGTCGTTGCTGACGCAGATTAGTGAAATCATGTCTGCGGTTTCATCATTCGGCAATCATTGCTGATGGCGCAATCATCGCACCGCTAAGAAATGATTGGCCATGGTTTGCTTCCACCAATCGGGAGCTGCCAAGTGGTCTCCGTCGGCGCCGGCGCCGCCGTTTATTTAATTTGATTTTAAATTTATTTAAAATTGTTTTAAATATAGTTTTATTTAGAAGAAATATTAAAAATTAGTTTTAAATAATATAATATGCATATTATATATTAATATTTTTAGAAAAATAAATATCTTAATTTAAAATTATTTTTAATCTAAAATATTAAAATTTTTTTATTATATTAAATATTGATGATTAAAACTTTTTAATCAAATATTTAATTAAAATTCTTAAAATATTTTACAAATTTAAAATTTTATTTTTAAATATATTTCAACATTTTTAAATGAATATTTAAAACATATTTATTTTAAAATTTTGTTTGATTTGAATTTAATTCAATTAAAAATGTGTTATTTAATTATTTTAAATATGTTTTCTTATCATATTAACATATAATTCTTCTTTTTAATTAATATTCATTTAATTTTTTTAATTATTATTAATTTTCCTATATATATATATTACAAAAATTAGAGAGTAATTTTAAATTATTTATTTATTTTTTAAAATCAAATTAAATTTGAGATACTTATATATATTTTAAATAATCTTTAACTAATTAAACATTTAAACATTTAATTGATATTTATCCAAGATTAATTTTAATTATATTTAAATAATTTTAAAATTATAGAAATGTATAAGATTTAAATTAATTTGATTTAAAATTATTTTGATTATTAATCAATCTTTTAAATTAATTTAATATTCAATTAATTAACTTAAACTCTAAAAATCCATAAGGAATTTATTTTAATTCAGAAAAATTATTATAATATCTCAAAATTTTTCAAAAAAAATTAAATATTTTAATTTAAAATTAATTTCAAAGATTAAAAACTTATTTTTTTTATTAATATTAAATATTATATTATTTTATCATTCAACTAATATTTAATTATATATTATATCAAGTATTTTCAAACTTAAACATTTATTTTCAAATTATTTCAATAAGTCACAGTATCTCTCAAAATAAAATATTTTGAAATTATTTTAAAATTATTTTCATAATATTTTGAAATATATTGAGATTGGTATTTTCAAGTATATATATATATATTAAAATTCTATTTTAAAATCATATATATTTAAAATATTTAAAATTTAAGAGATCCCATGAGATTTTAAGCCCAAGTTAAGCATGTTTGAATAGGAATTATGTGGGAAGATTAGTGGATGGTTATATCTTAATCATCCACTATTCACTTTGTTAACTATAATTAGTTTTTAATAGTTGCATGCTTAGGGTGCACACACCACTTAGTTTAGTGCTCTCCTAGATCTAGGAATTGATTGTGAATGATGTGTGTTACTCTATGTATGTCCAAGGGTTAGGAATTTTGATTCAAACCTATTACCCTAGTGACATTATTAAAGACAATAATTAAGGACTTTATTTAGATGACTTAGAATAATTTCAATAATTAGGATACACCTTCCTTTGACTTGAAATTCAAACCACTTAAACTTAGTGACATGCTCAAACCATAGAAAATTTCTCATTAAATTTTGAAATCATGAAGCCCCTTAATTAACCTAATCAAGATTAAACCTTAATTAAGCTTAAAAACCTTCTAGAAAATATAATAAATAACATTTAAACCCAAAAATTACAAACAAGACCTCTAACTAACCAGAATTGAATCCTCAATCAATGAAAAATAAAATCAACCAGATTTGTAATCCCTCCTTGTATCATTACTGATCTTTGGAAGTGATTTCAAGAAGTTTGGAATCAGTTTGGATTCAAATCATCAAAAGCCTTCTAGTTAAACTAATTAAATAACTCAAATAAATGGTCAAAACTTTGAAAATTCATAACGAATTCAAATAAACTCCAAATTAAACAAACTCAAAGGCATTCAACTCATATTAAGGTCTAATATTTATCAAAAATATCAAATTTTTAGAAATCAAACAATTTTGGAAAAGTCAACTTTTGGTCAAACCTAGTTCAAAATCAAGCTAAAAACTTCAAACCTTCATAATAAAATATAGAAAAATCCAAATCTAGCATACTTACAATCTTTCTGATAGTATTAAGGTCTAGTATTTTAATAAAATATTAACATTCTAGAAATCACTTTAAATCAAAAAGTAAACTTTTGACCCCTTAATTAAATGATTAAAATAATCCACAAAATTTCAAAATTCAATAAATCATTTAAAATTCTAAAAAATCTCAATTCAACTTTAAAATCAGATATCAATCAACCTTAATTAAAATTTAACTAACTTTTAAAGTTAATCATACTCAAATTACTTAATTATACCAGGTACCACTAGGTAACCTAGGCATGCGAGGCTATTAAATTAGCCGTAATAAAGATGAAATAAACTTCAATGCCTCAGTGAGCAATAGAGGTGGTATCCAACAAACACTTAAAATTAATCTTAAAATTAATTTTAAATCATTAAGATTTAAACTCAAATTAAAATCTCCCTCAAGCCTTTCAACCAATTGGAACATTAAACAACTTTAACTAATTAACCTACTTAGGACATATCCAAACCACACAGCCTACCTCACACACTTTAGATGGTTTGTCAGGATAACCAACTCTAGTATTAGGCTAGGCTGGTGTTTACTTTTTTGCTACTTGCGTGTGCCGAGTTTTCTATGGTTTTCATTGCATGTTGGTTGTTAGATTTAAGTAATTGATGTGATTGTTTATTTAATTTTTGCACTCTGTGTTGTGATTGATTGCATGTTAGATGTACCCCTAAATTAGGGATGATTTATACAAAATCAATCTTATGCAGGTGGCCATGCTCGCATAGGGCATTTAAATTAAAGGGGGCAATTAATAAAGCTTTAAACTGACAACATTTTGTACAGGCGCTCCAGAAATTTGCTTAAGTCCCCCTTTAAATTAAAAGAACACGACCATCCGTGCCTATGAATTTGAGTATTTAAATTTCAAAATATTAACTACTTGGGATGTTAAATATTAACTGTTGATTATTAGGATAACCCTACAGGTTTTTTAGTCTAAATTTTTAATTTCTACTGATGTAATTTAATTTGAATTGAGTTATAAAATGCAAAGTGCTTTGAGAATGAAATATTTAAAAATCCAATTTGGAATCCAAAGAGGAAGAGACATCCCTTAGGGGAGAGTTCTTTTCAATTTGGAGATTCAAATTAGGATGACTTTCAAAGTATCCAAAGAGAAAAGATAACACCCATATTCAGGGAGAGTTTCTTTTCATTTAGATATCCAGACCCGACGATCCAAGGAGTTCCAAGAAGATAAAGAAGTGAAGAACGAGAAGACCCATTCTCAAAGTCACTTGAGTCTTAGGATTAGAAATCTGGGTTGTTGCCAGTAGTGCCCGGCCACTTTACTTTTCCCACAGACCCTGGGTTGTATAATTAAAAGGCACTTGTCTAAGGACTTTCACTTGGAGAATTAATTTAATTAATTTAATTATTTAATTAGTTTGATTGTTTAATGTTGATTATGATTAAGGATTGTATGCTTTCAGTAGTTTTTTGGCGCTTTAACATGTCGGTCTTTGTTTTAACCTAGAATCCCATTGGAGGCTCGTGAGGACATGCTAAAATTATTTCTACTTAAACAAAATTAAAACATTTAAGCTCACATAGAAACTCTAACGCTTTTAAGAAGTAAGCCTGGACTACGGGGAGTTTTTTACGCATTCATATTAAATCTTCTTTTCCTTGTTAGGCACATCCCAGCTTACGAATTCTGGCAGGCTACCTGACCTATTAGGGTGCAGTCTTGTCAAGGGGATGTTGTGCAATCTCTAGGAAAAAAATTATTTTAATCCTGATTTTAAAATTACTTCATTCTAATTTTAAGCATTTAATCGAGTCAACTAGCATGCATTACATTAAATAAAAATTAAAAATTGAGTCTAATTCTCAATTGCATTTTTAACTTAATTATTTCACCTAATATATGTTAAGGGGCCAATTAGGAATCTGCTCTAGATGCCGACCCCACTCTCCTTAAACTAATCGTAAATAATATCCCTAACTACTCTATAATTAAAGAACGGACACATGGTTTTGAAGCATTTAGGTGATTTAGTTGGCTCCCCAATCCAGGCTGGGGTAAGTCCAGGATTACATTGCATTAGTTAGGCTCTGGGTCACTGATTTTCAGTACCCACTCTAGACTTAGGTTCTGAGGCAGATTTTAAATTTTAAGTCCTCAACCTCCTCGAATCTAATTCCCATATTCTAATAAAATTGATCACTTAAATATTAAATCTATTTCTATCAAATTCAAGCCCAACACTTTGGATAGGCTGGGGTGTTTCTAAACTAATTCAGAATCCCAAAATACGTCCTACCCTTTTTTCTTTGACTTTAGAAATAAGTGTTCAATTTTGATCCATTCCCGATTAAAATTTTTAGTCCTTACCTCCTTTCACATCAATCTTTGAAAATTTTAAATGAAATTCGTATCGCTATTTTAATCGATAGTATTCATAGAAAAATTTCTATTTTTCCTATGATGCAATTAACTACGAGGGCTTGCACCTGTAGGAGATTTAGAAACCCAGACTAGATCTCAAAATTAAGCTTTTCAAAACCTCAACTTAATTTCTTTGGAAAATTCAAAAGTCAACGATCGTTATCGTCATTTTCAAATGATTAATAAAAAGTGATATTTTCTTTCTCCGGATAGATATATCGTTCTATTATTACAACTTTGATCATGAAATTAATGACCTCTTTGCTAGATTATTGTAGTCAAACATTAGATTAAACCTCATCTTGATCCTTTGGGATCATATATTGTCTCTCCTTGGGTTTGATTATGATAGTCAGGGTAAATTCAAAGATTTGTAATTTGAACCTATTAGGGAATGATATATTCACCTTTTGAGGTGATATACCATTCATAATAAGCTTTCAATTTCAAATATTAAAATTTTAAAAATTTAGCATTTCCTAAAGAAAGTTAAACCTTTTTCAAAACATAAAACCAAACTACTTTTTCAATCAAAACAAAAAAATGGCGACTCCGCTGGGGACAATCTCTCTCTCCATCTCTAATAGCGTTAGAAATTTTATTGCATCGGTAATTTTGATTATCATTCCCTCCATTGCTCCCTTTCCCATTTCTCTCTTGGGTGAGTGTGGACAACTCAATTAAGACATGTGAAAAGAGAGGTGAGTGTAGGAAACCTCCTTCAATGTCGGGCTTTGATATTTTGCCTCCAAGTTAATTGGTAGAGCAAAAGAGTCAAGGCAAATCCTATCCAAACTTTTTTATAAATGTTAGAAACTCACATGCTAAGATTAATTAATAGCATGCTAAGTTATATAAGTTATAGAAAGTCCTTCAATTTCAAAGTCAAAATTTTTCCACATCCTTATTGAATTCTAAAACTCCAAGTGACTTATGCCCAACATAATTATATATAAGATTGTAATCCTTACGATCTAATATATATGATTAAGTGTAAAGATCATTTTCAAATTCAAAAAATTTGACCCTTCTGGCAAAGTTTTCCTTTGATATTTTAATCCTGAATCACTATTCAGAATGAAAGAGTCTGGTCAACTTCTTAGAATATCTTTATTTAAATTTTGTATACCTTTATTGAACATCAGTTCAACTCTTCAAGTTTCAAAAATAAGGAGAAATGTTGCTGAAATTTTGAATTTTTTAAACATCAA
The DNA here is from genome assembly GCA_019925795.1 of Dendrobium chrysotoxum. Lineage (NCBI taxonomy): Eukaryota > Viridiplantae > Streptophyta > Magnoliopsida > Asparagales > Orchidaceae > Dendrobium > Dendrobium chrysotoxum. Next base: position 28,606,382 of record CM034298.1, on the reverse strand, counting down.
TTCTTTAATTTTAATAATCATTGCAAATATATCCTTCTATAATAATCGTCGTAGTTATATATATGCAATGCACTTTCAATCCATCTAATTGTTTTAATCTTTTACATTTCATTCTAAATCACTTATCAGGATGAAAGAGCTGGGTTGATCTTTTAGAATCTTCTTCTTGGAATTTTGTAAACTCTTATGTTGAACACACGTCCAACACTTCGAGTTTCAAAAATAAGAGGCGGTGCTGCCAGAATTTCAATTTTTTAAAACATCCTTTTAACTTCTTCAACTTTAATCATCATTTATCATATGTTCTCTTACAATATATTTTGTAAGATTAACTTTGACAATACAAATCTAACTTCTTCCAAAAATTAATGTCTAATTTCAGTATTCTCTAAAATCTTTAAACTCTGACAGTTTACCTTCGACAAGATAAAAGAATCGAGTTCATTTCTGTAAGATCTTCCCTAAAATTTGTAAACCATCATGTTGAATGCAAATTCAACACCTCGAGTTTCAAAAATAACGGGAGATGGTATCAAATTTTTTTGAATTACTAAAATTCCTTTTAAATCAAGTTCAATCTTTATTATCACATGCATTACTACAACATTTTCTTGTAGTATAACATGTATAATGCAAATTCAATCACTTCTAAATTTAGATTCAAAGATCCAATGTTTCTACCAAAATCAAATCTCTAACATCTTATCCCTTAACTACTCAGTGGGGTGAGAGAGTCGAGTTGAAACTTCTTGATTTTCCTTGAAATTTATTAACTATCAAGTTTAAATCAAATTCAACTTATTATGTTTCAAAACTTGAGAAAAATATTTCAACTCTCATAATTTCAAATCTCCATTCAAATCCATTCAAGTCATATCTAGAGCATCGTTGCTATATGTCTTCCTATAACATTCTCTTGTAGTTAAACATATACAATAAAAATTCAAATTTTGTTCAAGTCAAAATTGATTTTTATATTTTATCATCGTATATCAGATTATAGTTCTTATAATTCCATTTACATGATAAAATATAAAAAAATTATTGTCAAATTTTAAGTTCAAAATTTTGATTCAAATCTTCTCTTTGAAATTTCAGACAGTCAAATATTTTGTAATGGTTGGAAAACTTCTATTTTCTGCTGACTATGACTTCCAAGTTGAGGAGTTAATTTATAGCAGTGCTATTCAGTTTGGATTGGGTTTCAAGTCCTTAAAGCTATCTATAAATGGTGGGAAAATCATTAACCTCACTGTTGAGGGCGAGAATGGTTCAGTAGTTGAGTTAGTAGTGGGGGAAACAAGTGACCTTCCCCCCATGCTAGAGCTGGCAGCAGGTGCTACCCTTACACCACCTGCACCCTCGGTCCAAAATGAGGATAAGAAAACTGAGGTTAATTCCACTGTTGAGAAGGGGTCTTCTAGTTTAGGTGCGTTGTTTGGCACCAAGAGTGCCAGGAAGAATTATCTGAGAAGGGTGAGGAAGAAGATTATGAAGTCTAGAAAGATAGCTGAACAGAAGGCTCTAAGTTTAGTTGAGCCTGAGGTTACTAAGGAGCTGCCTATCCCTACCTCTTCTCCACTCCTAGAAGTGAGTCATTTTCATCCCCTCATAGCTGCTGCAGGGGAGGAGAGGGTTGCAAGGACTGCTATCTCTCCACCTAGCCCAGTTAACTATTCTGTCAAGAGGACCACAAAGGAGAAGCATACTTTAATAACCAGGATGTTAAGGAACATCATTCACACCTGTACTGCTGAAATAGGTCAGACCAAAGAATAGAATGTGAGACACCTGAAGGGGGTGATATAACATAAACTTGAGAAAGAAGTGTTAAAAAAGAAAGGTCTGAAGTAAGGAACCTGACTCCTCAGCCAGTGAGGAGAAACAAAAAGTTTGTTAAGCAACATGTCGCCCCAGTCTTAGTGGATGGATATCATTAGGTACTCCATCTCCCATCTACAAAAATAGAGGAGATAGTGTTAACTGGATATGGTAGGGGTCACCCTTTCAGCAGTAGATCTCCAGTTCCCCCTTCGAGGTTTTTAAAGTTGGCCCCTATGATAGCCAAGATAAAGGAGATTGTTAAAGATCTCAAATCAGGTTATGTTAAGGGCAAGAGGCCAATACTTTTGGATGAGCCATATATACCAATGAAGATAAGTAGATCTATTGGGATCCAGATAAAAGATACTCTGGTCCAGTTACCTATTGATATCCCCCGACTCTTCAACCAGGGATGTGAGGATTCTCCTCAGATTGATGTTGGAGTTCCACCTGTCAAACTCCTTCGTCGCCTGTTAAGTTAGATATCCCTCACCCGGTTGAGGATGTCACCCTCACGACTACTGACCATGGGGCAGTCAGAGGGGAGGGGATAAAGCTAGATGATAATCAAGAAATACTAGATCAATTGGTAGTGGAACCTACTACTGATGATTTGAAAGTCCAAAAAGTCCTTACAAAGCTAGGAGTAGAGGAGTTTTAAGAAATGATCAACTTTAAAGGGTACCTACCCATCAACATTGAATCAATTGAGGTTAGACCAGTTGAAGAGGTGCTCAAGGAAATAAGAGATATACTTAAGAAGAAGGCTATTGAAGCCTTCGATCCAGAAGCTGATGATTTAATGGAAGAGGATTCAGCTGAAAATATTTGTATGGTTGAAACTCGAGCATCAAATAAAGATGTTGAGCCTTCAAGATATAGATCTGGTAAGAAAAAAGCATCTGCAGCTATAGATTTAGATTCTGATGGATCAATCAAGTTGAATGAAAAGAATGAGTACATCAAGATTCTGGAGAGCAAGATTGAACAGATGATGTTAAAAATGGAACAAATGCAGAATCAGATGGTTAAAGCCCAGTAGTCTCAGTCCGAACAGTTGCAACCTACCACACATATAGTGGGTGAGCACAGCAGGAAGACAGAATTAAGCCCCAAAACTCTAAAAGTTACTTCCCCAACCTCTCCAGCTGATAAAGATATCTGCTAGATGATTGAGACCCAGGTAAGGGAGGCCTTTGCCCACTCTCAAGGGACTACATCTATTCCAAAGGGTAGACCTTACCCTGAAGAATATGATTTAATGTCTTATCCTAAAGGCTTTGTGCCACCTTCATTCAAAGTTTTTAGTGATTTAGAAAACCCAAGGGAGCACCTGGCTTACTTTCGAGCGAGCTATTACAACATAGGAGGGTCAGATGCTCTACTCTTTCGCTAGTTTAGGAGTAGTTTGTCCGATATTACTTTTGAGTGGTATATAGATCTACTTAACGGTTCAGTGAGAACATTCACAGAGCTCGAGAGTCTATTCTTAAAAAGACTCTCAGGAGCTCAACAATGTGTAACCATTGGAGATCTTATCATTGAAAAACAAAACCGGGCGAGTCTTTGGTTGAGTATATCTTGAGGTGGTGAAACCTCTCGATGAAGTGTGAACCCCAGTTGCAAGAGAAACATACTATGGATATTCTTTAAAGAACATCCACAGGCCTAATGCTTTTCTTCTCAAGGGTTTCACTATCAAAATCTTAAAAAAATTTTGAATAAGGCTAGTAATCTATAGGAAGAGGCTTCTAAAATGCCATTCCTGAAGGATTCTATTGAAAAAAAGAAAGCCAGTAAATCATTAAAGTCCTTCGAAAAGAGAACAACAATGGTTTTAGCTGTCGATGAGGGGAAGAAACCAATGAATGTTCATTCTAGTAATCCTCCTATTCAATAAACTAAAAAATCTCCACCTTTTCAGGTAACCTCTCAACCTGCTAGAGATTCTCATCCAATTTTTTTAAAGAGAGATTAGCTCGTACATATCCATTTAAAAGGGAGTTGGTGAGAAAGATCTTCAAGAGTTTTTAGAAGAAGCCAGATTTTGATTTTCGAAGGCCAAGAAGTCGGAAGAGGCAAATAAGAAGAATGATCCAACTTTTTTCCCCTACCACAGCATTTTAGGCCACACAATCGAAGACTGCATTGTCTTTAAGGACTGGCTCGAAAAGAATTTTTGTCAAGGTAATATCATAATTCCAAATGAGTACCTGGTCGATCCGAATCAGGGGTCTGTCAAATCCATTTCATGTAAGAATTCTAACTCTTCTCTGTCTATTGAAGATGGTTGGGATATAGCACTATCAAGGGTATTTAAAAAGTTGATTAATAAATCTTTTTGTCTTTCTCAACAGTGTCTGACGAGAGCCTGGGACCCGATCTAGGTGGTTGACCTCAAGGCTTTACCAGAGGACATTGGGATAGTTTCCTCTCTAGTAGTCTTAGGAACTACTGTATTAAATAAAAGTGAAAAGAGTGAATCTTTTGTAGAGAGAAAATTTATTGATTAGAGATGTATAAACATGGCGGATGGTGGCTCAAAACCACTATCACCATTGAAATTATCTGACTTTTACTTCACCCCATCAAAGGCAAAGGGTTGAAAATTAAATAAATGGTCTGATCCTTTAATAAATATTTTGATGATTAATGTTGAGAATGAAATTCAAAATGACACTTCTATTGAAAATAATCAAGAATAAGCTGAGATCAACCAATAAATTTAAACACTCAGCTCCCTAGATTTGAATATTCAAGAGAGAAACAAATCTAATGTTTTATCAGATGGTGAGACCCCTGAAATTAACTTTCAAGGGAGTCCCGTCGTGATAGACTTTTCAGATTCAGACTCCCGCTCAGATAATGATAATAAGTCTCCTAAGGAGAATGTAGACCCCCCCAGTAGTTTATTCTTTTGATGAGATCATGCAAGTACAGCTACATTGTGAAAAGGTCTTACCCACTAGGCTACCTTGCCAGGATAAAGGAAAAAAAGTTATTTTCGATGATCTGATTCAAATCCCTACTCAACAATCAACTCCAATTCTTTTAAATCCACCGGGTCCTGACGTTAATGTTCCAAGTGTTGATTATAATGTCTTAGCTCACCTTAGGAAGTTACCTGCTAAGTTGACTATTTATGATGCCCTTGTCCTTTCAAAAGAGATGAGGGAGACTCTAATTAAAGTACTTCTCAACCTAGAGATTTACTTAGCTCAATTAGCTTCAACTTTGAGGAAGAAGCTTTATTCTTCAAGGAAATCCCTGAGGTTACCTTCTATGATGAAGATTTACTCCTTGGAATTACCGACCACAATCGTCCACTTTTCATCATCGTAAATGTGGGCAAGTTTAAGTTATCAAGAGTTCTCGTTGATCTGGGTGCATCAGTCAACGTGATGAATATAAAGACTCTCGTATACCTTAAAAATTATACTATAAAGCTCTCAACTGACAAGTTAGTGCTTCATGGGTTCAAGGAAAAGGGCAAGAAGGCTTTAGGTTCCATTACCCTTCCTCTAGAGATAGGAGAGTTAAAGACTGAAGCTAAATTTTATATAATTGATTTGGTGACATCCTTTAGCGAGCTCTTAGGTAAGCCCTGGATCCATGAGTATAGAATTGTTCCTTCTACTCTACATCAATGCATCAAACACCAACGAGATGGCATTGAGTTTGAAATTAAGGGTAATCTACAACCATTCTCTATTCACTAGATCAAGATCTTTGAAGATGCAGCATACTATAAATCTAAAGGGTCCACTACCTTTCTAAGGTAGAGATCAACATCAAGGAGTAAAAAGCAAAAAGTCAAGGTTCAAAAGCAATTCAAAAATTGAGAAAAGAAAAAGTCAAGAATCAAAAGAGACCAAATTCAAGTAGTGAAGATGACATCGAGCACGTGATCTTTAGGCCTCCAAATAGTTTACCTCAAAGAGGTGGGAGGATGGTTCAAAGAGCATGCAGTCGAGGTCCCCCTTCAGTTGAAAAAAGAAATCCTTCAATCTACATCAAACTTGAAATAAGTTATGATGAAGAATCTAGAAAAAGGGGTGCCAGATTTACTTTTGACTATACAAAAATCAATCCTCCTCTGAAGTTTGATATCACTTTAGAATCGGATTGCGACCAGAATGGTGCAAAATTAAAAATTCAAAGTGATGAGCCTGAATTGAGTCTAGATGAAAAGCTTAAAAGGGCAGTTGAATCCTTGACCTTAACCCCATTATCTGCTGATAGGGTCTCAGGGTTATTGACTAAGGATGCCCCTAACTTAGAGGGAGAAGTAAAGAAAGTCCAGAGGTTCTTCCATGGCTCTTCCTCCTCACGGAATGAAGATGATGTATTCCTTGAGGAGGCAAATTTCAATGATTTAATGGAATTACCTTTTGGCTACTTTCCTGCTGGCATTAAATCTCTTATCTCTAAAGGTTTTGCTTCGAGTCAATGGACTAAGGGTCAGGCTAGATACCATAAAAGTCTTTGGAATTCAAAATTTAATAAATATTAGACAAGTGGTATCGGCTTCGGTACCTTTAGATCATTTAACGATGATGAATTCTGTTTAATGATAGCTAGTCATCCTGAATTTAAAAATGTCCCTACTGAAGTCATTGATTCATTCGATGGACTTTGTTTGGAGGCTTTATTTGATTCTAACAAACTTCGGGTTCAGGATGCACCCCTTGAATTTGAAGAAGAAATTAAATCAACAGTTGATGAACTTAAAGAAATCAACCTTGGAACAGAGGATGACCCTCGCCCCACCTTCATAAGTTCTTTGTTGAGTAAGGATGAGTCTAAGGATCTAATTCAACTTCTATTTGAGTTTAAAGATTACTTTTCCTGGACATACGATGAAATGCTAGGATGATCTACCGACATAGTAATTCCTAAACTTTGAATCCGGCATGATACCATTCCTATTAAGCAAGCTCTACGGTGCATGCATCTGGAAATCGAACAACAAGTCATTTATGAAGTTAATAAGTTGGATGAATCTAGATTTATCCGAGAGGAATAATATCCCTCTTGGGTAGCCAGCGTCGTGCCAGTTTGAAAGAAGAACGGTCAAATTTGAGTCTGTGTTGACTATAGAAACCTGAACAAGGCATGTCCTAAGGATGAATTTCCTTTGCCAATCCCAGAACTCATGGTGGACATTGCCTCCTCACATGTTATTTTCTCCTTTATATATGGCTCGTCTGGTTATAACCAAATCAATATGGTCCCAGAAGATGAGAGAAATACTATATTTAGAAGTCCTATAGGGATCTTTCATTATAAAGTGATGCCCTTTGGCCTCAAAAATGCTGGTACAACCTATCAGCGGGCTATATAACTCATATCTTTGATGACATAATCCATAATCAAGTCGAGTATTACATCAATGATTTAGTTGTCAAGAGCAGAGTGAAAGAGGCTCATCTTTATGACTTAAGAACCGTCGTTGAGCGGCTGCATCGCTACGACCTCAAAATGAATCCATTGAAGTCCGCTTTTGGTGTCACATCAAGGAAATTCTTAGGTTTCATAGTCAGGCACCGCAGAATTGAAATTGATCATGTCAAAATTGAAGATATCTTAAATATGCCGCCACCTAAGAGTCTCACTCAACTGACATCTCTTCGGGGTAGCTGGTGTATATAAGAAGATTAATTTCTAATTTTTCTTAAAGATTTCAACCATTCTCTGTCTTGGCTGAAAAGGATGCCAAATTTATTTGGGACAAGAAGTGTCAATCTGCTTTTGAAAACATCAAACAATGTCTGACAAATCTGCTAGTTTTGGTAGCCCCCATTCTGGGGAGACCCTAAATCCTTTACACTCTAGCCCTTGACGAATCTCTCGGGGCCCTCCTAGCTCAAGTCAACGATGATGGGAAAGAGAATGCTCTCTACTACCTAAGTCGAAGACTCATTCCAATGGAAATTCGTTATCAAGCGATTGAGAAACATTACCTTGCTTTGGTTTTTACAGCACAAAAACTAAGGCATTACATACTTTCTCATCAAGTTAATTTGATTTCCAGTGTCAATCCCCTATAATACATTATGACCTAACCCACATTGTCAGGATGTCTAGCTCATTGGTCTATGATATTGCTTCAATTTGAAATCACTTTCATTCCCCTGCATGCTGTGAAAGGGCAGGCTGTCGCCGACTTTCTAGCGGCACACCCGCTACCAACAGAATCTCCTCTAAATAATGATTTACCTGACGAGCAGATCATGAGTTTAGAGGAATCCAACATTCAAACTTGGGAAATGTACTTTGATGGTCCAGCGTCCTGTCAGTGGGGAAAAACACCTCAATCACTATTCCTGGAAAAGCCAAAGTCGGCCTAATATTCATAACACTGGATTAAGGAATGATGCATTTTTCCTACCATTTATCAAGACCTTATATGAACAACGAGGTTGAGTACGAAGCTTTGATAACTGGCTTGGAACTTATAATTTTGATGGAAATTAAAGAGATTAAGATCTATGGTGACTCTCAATTGGTTATCAACCAGATTACAAGGACCTATAAGGTCTTGAATCCTAAAATCCTTAAGTATCATCAGTACACAATGCACTTACTTGAGAAAATTCCAATTATGACTATGTATAGGGTTCCTCATGGAAGTAATTCTTTGGTTGATGCCCTAGCAAAGCTTGTGAAGGAATTTGTCTGCCCAGAAGAAGATTATATCCCTATAGAAGTGCAAGGTCGTCAAGTCCTATCTCCTATAGATTTGTAATACCTCAATAAATAATCTCCCCAGGTCCTTTCTACCTTTTCAAGTCGATGAAGAAGAAGATTAGAGACAACCAATAGTCAAGTATCTTCAAGAAGGCAAGCTTCCCCACGACAGGTCTCTTGCCAATCAAATCAAGAAATGTGACATATCTTATGCACTAATCAATGATACATTGTACCATTGATCGTTCGATCAGATGTAGCACTGTTGTTTTGACAAACGAGAGGCCCTGAAGATCGTTAATGAAGTCCATGCTATACTTTATGGTGCTCATTAATCTTGTCCTAAGATGAAAATGAAAATCAAAAGACTTGGTTACTACTGGCCTACAATGATTGACAATTGCATGAAAATTACAAAATATTATCATCAGTGTCAGGTTTATGGTGTGGTTTTATATCACTTGCCTAACGTGTTGCACCCTACGATAACTTCGTAGCCCTTCAAAAGTTGGGGCATGGATATTGTCGGGCCAATTGACCCTCCTTCTTCAAGGGGTCATCTCTTCATCTTAGCAGCGACTGATTACTTTTCAAAGTGGGCATAAGCAATTCCACTGAGAAATATAATATCACACCATGTAAAGAAATTCTTTTATGACCATATCGTATATCGATTCAGCGTACCCCATAGAATCATATCCGATAATGGGTCTGCTTTCAAGTCTACGAAGATCAATAATTTTACAAATCGCCATGGTATTGATTGGAGATTCTCAACTATATATTACCCACGTGCTAATGGATTGGCTGAGGCCTTCAATAAAACCTTAGTATAAATCATCAAAAAGACCCTGGATGATAATAAACGTCAGTGGGCTGAGAGGTTCGTGGAAGCTTTGTGGGCCTACAGGACCACATATCAAACCCCGACCCAATCCACACCATTTGCACTAGTGTATGGGTCCGAGGTTATACTCCCTCTAGAAATTCAAATCTGTTTGCTAAACATCATCTCCAAGCCCAACAAAATCTAGAACTCTATAAAGCCCGAATGGTTCAAGCTCATGATAAGTTGGTGCATCCTAAAACCTTCCGAGTAGCCGACTTGGTCTTGGTTCTTCGGAGGCCTATGTTAGCTCACTGAAAGATCGGTGGGAAGTTTGAACTAACCTGGGAATGACCCTTCATTGTATAAATAGTCTATGAAGGAGGCTCATATCAGCTAGTGGATTGTAAAGAAAATTACCCAATGCTTCCTATAAATAGGCGATTCTTAAAGAGATACTATGCTTGATGTAGCTCGAATTTCAAATTAATAATTTTTTTTAAAATTTTGAATCAATTTGACTCATTCTTATTCAAGTTTTCAAATCTCAAAATCCTGTTTCTCTTTTCTTAAGGTTAGATGTAAATCACCACACTTTCTTACCTTAAGATTAGATCTTTTAGTGATGGATAACGCCTTTTATGGCACCATCCTAAAATTCAAAATTCAACATGATCCTTTATGTGAAGTAAGTTTCCTTCATATATGATCATTCCAGACCCGATCCTCTGTATAGAGTAAGTTTCCTCCATATACGACCATCCATATCTGATCCTCTGTGTAGAGCAAGTTTCCTCTATATACGATCATCATGACCTGATCCTCTGTATGGAGCAAGTTTTCTCTATATACGATCACCCTGATCAAATCCTCTATATAAACCAAGTTTCCTCTACATATGATCATCTAGACTTGATCCTCTGTATGAAGTACATTTCCTTCACATACGATCAATCCAGACCCTATTCTGTGTGAAGCAATGCTTCCTTCTTATAGGATCTTCCAGTTTTCTTTTCCTAAGGATAGATGTCAGTCATCATGCTTTCTTTTCTTAGGGTTAGTAATGATGGAGTACACCCTCTATGGTACCATCCTAGGTTTAAAATCTAGATTCAATCCTCTATGGTTAGGTGTGAGTCTCAGTACTTCCTTACCACATGATCATCCAATTTTCTTTTCCTTAAGGATAGATGTGAGTCATCGTGCTATCTTTCCTTGGGATTAGATCTTTTAGTAATGGATCATGCCTTCTGTGGCACCATCCTAGGTTAAAATTCTAGATCTGACCTTCTATGGGAAGTAATGCTTCCATCCCTTAGGGTCCTCTAGATTTTGTTCTCCTTAAGGACAGATGTGAGTCATCGTGCTTTCTTTGCCTAGGATTAGATCTTTTAGTGATGGAGTACACCATCCGTGGCACCATCCTAGATTCAAAATCTAGATCCGACCTCCTGTGAGAAGAAATGATTCCTTCCTACAGGGTCCTCCATCTTCCTTCTCCTCAAGGTTAAATGTCTTCTCTCCTTAGGATTAGATTTCCTAGTGTTGGATAATGCCCTCTATGGCACCATCCTAGTTTCAAAATTCAAAACTTTAAGTCTGACCTCCTAGGAAGCAATACTCTTTTCCTATAAGATCATCTAGTTCTCTTTTCCTTAAAGTAAGTATTCTCCTTATCTAAGGATTATAATCCCCAATGATGGAGTAAATCCTCTGTAGCACCATCCTAGATTCAATTTCAAATTTCAAAATTGAACTTTCTTTTCCTTAAGGTTAGGCTCTTCTTCCTTCCCTTGGGATTAGACTTCCCAGTGATGGAGTAAGTCCTCTGTGGCATCGTCCTGGATTCAATTTCAAGTTGCAAAATCAAACCTTTTTTTTTTAGGGCTAGGTTCTTTTACCTTCCCTTAGGATTAGATCTACTAGTGGCAGAGTACGCCCTTTGTGGCACTACCCTAGTATCAAATTCATACTCGATCCTTTATAGTTAGAAGTTCCTTCTTCCTTTAGGATCATCCAGATTCTCTTCTCCTTAGGGTTAAGTATTCTCTTTCCCATAGGATTAGACTCCTTAATTTAAATTTCAATTTCAATTTCCTGAATTCACTCATATTTTCCTTAAGAATAATTTTTTCTTTCTTCTCTTAGGATTAGATCTACTAGTGGTAGAGCACGCCCTTCGTGGCACTTCCCTAGTATCAAAATTCAACTTCGATACTCTATAGTTAGGAGTTCTTCCTTCCTATATGATCATTCAACTTCCTAAGGGTTAGATGTTCCTTCCCTTAGGATCAGATCTACTAGTGGTAGAGTACGCTGCCCCCAGCACTACTCTATTATCATTTCAAATTCAATCTTCTGAGGTTAGGCTTTCCTTGTCCTTAGAATCAAATCCAAGCTCGACTCTCTATAGTTAGGAATTCATCCTTCATATATAGTGGCCCAGGTCTTCTTTTCCTGTAAGGATATGTTTTCTTCCGTTCCTTAGGATTAGATCTACTAGTGGTAGGCCCCTCGTGGCACTACCCTAGTTTCAATTTTAAACTCAATTTTCTAGGGTTAGGATTTACTTTTCCTTAGAATCAAATCTAGATTCAATCATTTATAGTTATGAGTACTTCCTTCCTATACGATACCCCAGAATTTCTTCTCCTTCAGGGATAGACTCTTCATTTCCCTTAGGATCAGACCCACTAGTGGCAGAGTACGCTTTCCTCGGCACTACCCTAATATTAATTCAAAACCTGATTCCCTAGGGATAAAATTTTGCTTCCCCTTAGAATCAAAACTCCAGACTTAACCATTTTATTCAGTCAACGTGAATATGTGCAATAAAACTTCATTCTATTATACATATTGGGGGTCCATTTGTTAACCTCATTTTTGTATGAGGTCAGCTGGACCAATCCAGACCTTCAGATCTTTTCAGTCCTTAGGATTAATCTTGACCTTAGGATCAACATGATCTTAGATCAATCCAAACTATAATATCAATCCTTATTCAAATCAATCCTAACACCATATTAATTTTAAACTCAATTCAATCAAACTCGAGGTTAATCTAAACTCTAGGATCCTCCTAAAACTCCAGACCCTGGGATCGACTCTAGACCTTAGGATTATGCCAGACTCCATATCATATGATCTTCTTAGGCCCTAGGACCTATTTTTGATATTAGGATCTTTCTAGAGGTTAAACCTTAGGACTCTCCCATATCCTAGGATCCTTTATAGACTCTAGATCTTAAATCTATCTAGATCCTAAGATCATTCAAAATCTCAGACTTGAAGATCCCTTGATCCTAAGACTTCTAGATTCTAGATTTCTCCTAGATTTTAAACTCTAGAATTAACCCAGACCATAGGATCTGCTTTAACCTTTGATCTATCTAGATCCTAGGATCAATTTAAATCTTAAATCAATCCAAACTTTAAACATATCCAGCTTTTAAACCTATCTATATTTCAACCCTAGCTTGAACCTTGATCCAGCCTCCTATTAAGCTCTAATCTTATCCAATCAATAAAATCATTCAATTGATTATTATTTATCTGGGTAATTCAAATTCAATCACTCAAATTGAAAATCCAGCTTAAATCCAAATTTTCAAACCAAAATCCAAGGCTTAAAGAACCAGTACTGAAAGCCTTTTTCCAGTGAACTTTTAAACACTTCAAAAGCCAATTAAATGACTTCGGATTTAGGGTCAGTCAATTGCATATTGATGTGACATGTCTCTAGAGGCAACCCTCCCCCCCAAAATTTGAGCTCCTTCTAAGGTCTCTAACCTTAGAAATTGAATTGATTCCCAAAGGCTGTAAAACCTTTAAATAATTACAACCTATGCCACTGGACCTATCACCTAGTGGATTTTCACCCTGGAGCTTTCTCCAAAGGTTCCAATCACTTTCAGACCCTTGATTATGACTCATTGAACTTTAAAATACATTTTGTTGGACTCATTTTGACCTCCAGTTGACTATAGTCCAAAATGACCAAAATGCCCCTATGGGGTGTGAATAGTCTCTTTGGACCAAATGACCTCTAAATCAAATGCAATCACCTCCAGCAAATTTTAAATATCAAACACAATCTGTTGGACCCACTTTTAGCCCCTGGGTTAACTTGGTTGACCAAGTCAACCTAAGTTAACCTAATGATCCATTAAGGACCCAAATATGTGATTTGATCCAGATGTCCTCTTTGATCCCTGAAATCACATCTACCAGACTCTAGATATCCAATCAAACCTATCTAGCCAAAACCCCAGCCCTGGGTCAACCTGGTAGACAAAGTTAACTCAGGTTGACCAGATCAACCTTTAAGCCATTTCTATATGGAATCTAACTTTAGATATATTCAAATCTCATCAAAATCACACTCAAACTCTTAAACACACCTCAAAACATGTTTCAAATCCCTCTGAACTCATTTGGAGTCAAATCAATTCAAGTTTTAACTTAATCAAACCCAAAACCATAGTCAAACCCATTCCAAGTTTCCATATCTTATTTAAACTCCAACTCCTTTAAATTGACATTTGTTCTAAATCCCCTCAACAAGCTCTTAAGGCCATTTTACTTCCACCTCACCTTTTTTTGACTGTTTGACTAGTCAAACAGTTAATAAAGCCCATTAAAAGAGCTTTGATATAGTCAAAATTCCCCTCCAAGCCTTAATCGCATTGCCCCAGAGCCTTGAGACCCATCTAACCAGCTCAAACCCTCTTCCTCATGACACCTCAGCATCCCTTTGACTGTTGACTAGTCAAATCTAGTCAATAAATGGATTTGGAGTGGTCAAAGATGGCCAAAACCCATCTTAATCTTAACCCATTCCTCTTTAATCCCCTCCAGCAGTCCTAGTAGACTCCTAGGCCATCTCCCATGCCACCATAGCTGCCATGTGGCATGGAGACCAGTCAAATTGTCAAAGCAAGATTTAAGAGGGGTCAAACCTGGTCAAATGGCCACTTAAGCTTAATCCCTCTTCCCCTAAGCCACTCCGGCTCTCTCAATCAGTTTATGGAAACTTCTTAAGATATTTCCCAGCCATTGGATCCAGATCTAATAACCCTCAAGGCTCCATGTGTCCATGAGAGGACAAGAGGACACTTTACACCTAGGATGTCCTTCCCTTGTCCTTGCCTCTGCCCCCAACCACCCTTTGGACACTTGGCATGCATCAAGGAGTTGCCCTAGTTGATCTCAGCCCTCCATTCAATTTGGAATGGATTGAATAGGGAAAAAGGAGGAAATGAGCCCTCATTCAAATCCTGTGGCTCTCTCTCCACTCCCAGCTTCTCAAGCTCAAGTCTCCATTCTCTTAAGCTTTCCAGAGGCTCCTACACACATTCCCAGCTCAATCTCACCGATCAAATTCGCCGGTGAACATCTCTCCGGTGAAACAAAGGCAACCCGTTCAAACTCTCATTGTAGTCGATCCAGACGTCATCAACTCGAGTGGTCTTCTACAAATATAGAGTGGATAGACTATAGTTTTAGAGAATCCAAAATACCTTCAATCTAACGGTTAGATTTCCCTGAAACTCAAACCCTAGCTAATATACTTAGTTTCAAATAAATTTTATTAATAGTTTTTTAATCTAAACAAGTATATCCACATAATTTCTGTTCACCTAGGCTATCTAAGTTTAAAATTTCATAGCATTTGGTTAACCGGATCGAGAGAACAAGCCAAAAAATGCCATTTTGGGCATTTATGTAGCCTGCTCCAGGTGAACCTTTTCTGGTCTGTTGATCAATTAATAAACGATCCAGATCGCACTGTTCCGTGGCTCTGCCTAGCTACAGATCCGATTCGTGCTCACTCCCTTTGTCTGGCCAAACCTGGACCATTGATTCATTACTACGGGCGATCGAACGGCTCAGAGCTGTTGCTGACACGGATTAGTGAAACCGCGTCCGTGGCTTCATCATTCGGCAATCATTGCTGGTGGCACAATGATCATTGCGCTGCAAGGCAATGATTGGCCATGGTTTGCTTCCACCAATCGTAAGCTGCCACGTGATCTCTGCCGCCAACGGCGCCGCCGTTCATTTAATTTGATTTTAAATTTATTTAAAATCATTTTTAATCTAATTTTATTTGAAAATAATATTAAAAATTAATTTTAAATAATATAATAAACATATTATATATTAATATTTTTAGAAAAAATAAATATCTTAATTTAAAATTATTTTTAATCTAAAATATTAATTTTTTTATTATATCAAATATTGATGATTAAACCTTTTTAATTAAATATTTAATTAAAATTATTAAAATATTTGACAAATTTAAATTAAAATTACAGAAATGTATAAGATTTAAATTAATTTGATTTAAAATTATTTTGATTATAAATCAATCTTTTAAATTAATTTAAAATTCAATTAATTAACTTAAACTCTAAAAATCCATAAGGAATTCATTTTAATTCAAAAAAATTAATATAATATCTCAAAATTTTAAAAAAAAAATAAATATTTCAATTTAAAATTAATTTCAGAGATTAAAAACTTAATTTTTTTATTAATATTAATTATTTAATTATTTTAATATTCAACTAATATTTAATTATATATTATATCAAGTATTTTCAAACCTAAACATTTATTGTCAAATTATTTCAATAAGTCAGAGGATCTCTCAAAAAAAATATTTTAAAAATATTTTAGAATTATTTTCATAATATTTTGAAATATATTGAGATTGGTATTTTCAAGTGTATATATATATATATATATATATATATATATATATATATTTAAAAATTCTATTTTAAAATCATATATATATATTAAATCCTTAAAACTTGAGAGATCCCATGAGATTTTAAACCCAAGTTAGGCATGTTTGAATAGGAATTATGTGGGAAGATTAGTGGAAGGTTATATCTTAATCATCCAATAATCAAATTGTTAACTACAATTAGTTTTTAATACTTGCTTGCTTAGAGTGCACACACCACTTAGTTTAGTGCTCTCTTAGATCTAGGAATTAATTACAAAAATCTACGTTCCTATATGTATGTCCAAGGGTTTAGGAATTTTGATTCAAACCCCTTAACCTAGTGACTTTATTAAGCATAATAATTAAGGACTTTGTTTAGATGACTTAGAATAATTTCAATTATTAGGATACACCTTCCCTTGACTTGAAATTCAAACCACTTGAACTAAGTGCCATGCTCATCCCATAGAAAATTTCTCACTGAATTTCAAAATCATGAAGCCCCTTAACTAACTTAATCAAGATTAAATCTTAATTAAGCTTTAAAACCTTTCAGAAAATGTAATAAATTAAATTTAAACTAAAAAATTACAAACAAGACCACAAACTGACCAGAATGGAATCATAATCAATGAAAAATAAAATCAACCAGATTTGACATCAATTTTAAGAATAATTTAATTTTAAGTGAAATTTAATATTTAATTACACTACAGGAAATTCAAGTTTTACCGACGGCTATTACTAGTGGTTCGTTAGCCGTCGGTAATAATGGCGGTTTAACCGGTTGTTAGACCGCCGGTATTAACCGACAATTTCTCTGGCGGTTTTGTATTAAAAACCTCCAGAATTAGCGGCGGTATGGTAACCCCCTGTAAGACCTCCAGTTTTATGTTTTATCGTCGCTAATACCGGTGGCTTGGGCTACCGGTGTTAAGTAATTTTTTCCGACGGCCATAACCGCCAGAAAATCGTTAGAAATAGACCTAATATTGGCCATCCCGAGCCCTTCCTCTTCATTTCTTCAGTTTGCTCTCCCTGTATACGCTCGCTCATGATCGCACCTCCGGTTAACTACGTAGGAATCTTGCCGCCGAGGAGCTCCCTTTGGCCGCCGACAAGCTCCCTCCGGCCTACGATCTCACATATTATTTGGCCGACAAGCGCCCTCCGGTCATCGACGAGTTCCCTCTGCTAACGAGCTCTCTTTGGTTTGGTTTTTTTTTTTCTAAAATTTGTAATACAAATAAGTCATTTATTTTTACTTTATTCATGGATGTTCTCACTAGACATTTTGGAGAGGATGTACCTTGGTGTTTGCTTATTCCTCATGATATTCTTCTTGTTGATAAGATTAGAAAGGGAGTTCAAGTTGAACTTGATTTTTAGCTATTCTCGCTAGACATGGATGTTGTTGTTTTTATTCATTTAGCTATTCTCAAAATCAATTTGGATTCATGCCAAGTAGGTGTATTGTGGAGGCTATACATTTATTGAGAGGTTTGATGGAGAAGTATAGAGAGAATGAGGAGGATCTACATATGATTTTTATTCATTTAGAGAAAACATATAATAAAATTTAAATAGTTAATAATGCTTATAATATTCAAGTCATTAGGGATATGTATGTAGGAGCTATTAGTTGTGTTCAAACACAAGGTGGTTTGACCAAGTATTTCCTATTTCAATTGGATTACATTAAGGATCAGTCTTAAGCCCATATCTTTTTTCTTTAGTCATGGATGTTCTCACTAGAAATTTGCATGAGGTTGTACCTCGGTGTATGCTTTTTGTTGATGATATTCTTCTTGTTGATAAGTTCCCCTTAACTTTACAAAAAAATTCTTTAAAATGTTGGTGAGACCTGCAATACTTTATGGTGCAAAATTTTTGCCATTAAAAGAGAAGCATAATATTAAGTCAAGTATTATAGAGATTAGGATGCTCAAGTGGATTAGTGGCTTTACTCTTAAAGACCGGATACGAAATGAGCATATACGTAAAAAGGTTTGAGTAGCTCTAGTGGAAGATAAATGGATTAGTTTCTTTTGATTTTTTTATGCTCCTCTATGATGGAAGACATCCAATGAGCATGAGTAGGTAGTGCTTAGGCATGAAAAACTTTGGGTGTGCTAGCTAGTTGGGTTCTTTAAGTTTTTGGGTTGTTGGATGCTTCTTGGGTTTGGCTTGGCTGCTTGGTTTTGGGCTGTGTTTTTGGGAGCTGCTTGATTCTAGCTCGTTAATGCTTGAGCTGCTGTTTTAGGTCATTTTTTTGGAAAGTTATGTGGAGTGGAGTCTTGCCTTTCCCCTTCGCTGTGTTTTTGGGAGGTGTTTGTTGGTTGATTTGGTGACATTTACTAGAGGAGTTTTGGTGGATGTTGGACCTTGTTGCTATGGTGGACCCTTAGTTTACAAGCCCTAAGTA
The DNA here is from genome assembly GCA_019925795.1 of Dendrobium chrysotoxum. Lineage (NCBI taxonomy): Eukaryota > Viridiplantae > Streptophyta > Magnoliopsida > Asparagales > Orchidaceae > Dendrobium > Dendrobium chrysotoxum. The sequence goes on along the minus strand of CM034298.1, from coordinate 28,587,878 downwards.
CTTACTTTATATTGCATACTTTTTTCGTTGCATGCGAGGAAACTGCTTGCCGGTTGCTCTGAGGGTAGTAATTTTTTTAATTTTAATTTTGTTTTAATTATTTGGATGTTAGCTTACTAGTTTGAATTAAGTTATGTTTTACTAGTCCTAGTGTTCTCCTCTCTTGGCTCGTTCAAAATTAAATCACGTACACTTATTCACGCTGCATATCTTTTAATAATTTATTTCATAACTTTATATGTAGGGAAACATTTTCTTTTTCTTTAACAACCAAATGACTATCCAAGAAGAAAGATATTAGTTGAATAACATATTATTACCGGGTCAAAGAGGATTGATAGATGAATTTATACATGGAGTTGAGACTTTTATTCAAGTTGCATCTCAACTACCTTCATTAAAGTTCGATGGAATGTTTAGATGTCCATGTTCGAAGCATAAAAATCAAGCATTCCTCAAGCCCGATGATGTGAAGGTTGATTTATATCATAGGGGATTTATTCTAGACTACTGGATTTGGACCTCATATGGCGAGTACGAGCCACACAGAGATACTCATGCCGATCCATCCATAACTTTTAAAACATTTGATGAAGATCAAATGACTAGACCATATGAAGAGCTTATTTTTGATGTAGCAGGTCCTAATTTAAGGGCTAATATGGAAGAGCCACCAAATGCAGGAACTAAAAAATTCTTTGAGTTACTACGTGCAGCTCAAAAACTAATTTGGGATAGTTGCAAAACTCCTTAGGAATTATCGATTATAGTGAGGATGCTAAGTATCGAAACTAAATATAATATTTCTCATGATTGTTTCAATGACTTTATTGGTCTTCTCAAGGAAACAAATCCAACAGATAATTTAATTCCCTTAGATTTGTACCGAATGAAGAAATTAGTATTCAAGTTGGGCCTTATTGCCACAAAAATTAATTGTTGTATCAATGGATGTATGTTATACTACAAGGATGATGCAACAGAAGTTTATTATCACACATGCAATGCACCTCGGTTTAAGCTAAACTCAAGAAAATAACGTCATCAAAAGAAAGATGTTCCATTTTCCCATTTATTTTATTTACCGATCATTCCAAGACTTCAACGACTCTATGCATCAATGAGTTCAGCATGTCATATGAAATGGCATAAGGAGAAATTAGCAAACAGTGGTGTTCTTTCTCATCTATCAGATGCTGAAGCGTGAAAATATTTTGTTCGAGTACGTGCTTCATTTGTTGCTGAACCACGCAACATAAGATTGGGATTATGTTCTGATGGTTTTACCCCATATAGTCAAGCAGCTTCACCGTACTCTTGTTGGCCAATTATACTAACACCATACAACCTTCCACCAGAGTTGTGTATGACTGCCCCGTGCATGTTATTAACACTTATAATACCTGGACATCATAATCCAAAAGCAAAAATTGATATTTTTTTGCAACCATTAATTAATGATATCAAGTTATTATGGGAAGAAGGTGTCCTCACATATGACATATCAACCAAACAAAATTTTCTCCTTTGAGCAGCATTGCTTTGGACCATTAGTGATTTTCCAGCTTATGGTATGTTGTCTGGTTGGAGCACAGCAGGAAAATTAGCTTGCCCTTACTGCATGGAGAATAGTAAAGCTTTCACACTAAAACATGGAGGAAAAAATACTTGGTTTGATTGTCATCGTATGTTCCTACCTGCTGATCATTCATTTAGGAGGAATAAGGATGCATTCCTTAAAAATAGAGTTGAGAGGTCACCTCCTCCACCCAGATTAAATGGTGATGACGTACTATAGAGACTTTCTAACTTTTCATCAATTATTGATTTTCCAATATTATCAGAGTCTAAATTTTTGGGATATGGTATTGAATATAATTGGATTAAAAAAAGTATTTTCTAGACATTACCATATTGGAGAACATATTTGATAAGGCATAATCTGGATATTATGCACATTGAGAAGAACTTCTTGGATAACATTTTTAGTACAATTATGGAAGTCAAAGGTAAGAGCAAGGACAATGTCAAAGCTAGGATGGACATTAAAGAGCACTGCCGGCAAAAAAATTTATTGTTAGTAACAACCACCAACAAAAAATTATGAAGCCCAAAGCACCTTGCTCTTTCACGTTAGAGCAAAGAAGATCAATATGTCAGTGGTTTAAAGGTTTAAAAATACCTAATGGCTATGGATCAAACTTACGCTGATGTGTTGACCTTAAATCTACGAGGTTATTTGGACTAAAAAGTAATAATTATCACATAATCATGGAGGTTCTCCTTCCGATCATAGTGTGTATGTTACTAGATTACATATCAAATTCATTGACTGAGCTTAGCATTTTCTTCAAAGACATATGTTCATCTAAATTAAGCGAAGATTCTTTACGGAGGTACGAGGAGAACATACCAATCATCTTATGCAAGTTAAAAAAAATATTTCCTCCGGGATTTTTTGATTCTATGGAACATCTTCAAGTCCATCTACCTTACGAAGCTAGAGTTGGTGGACCTATACAATATCGTCGGATGTATCTTTTCGAGAGGTAAAATGTGTTTTTATTAGGTTATTTTAAATATTTTTGAACAAGTTGAAAACATAAGTTTACTAACTTGATATATTTAATTGTTTAATAGATATTTGAACAAGTTAAAAAAATATGTTAAGAATAAAGCACGACCAGAAGGATCGATATGTGAAGCATATTAATCTCAAGAAATAACCCACTTCTACTCTTACTACTGCAAGCCCCATGTAAGGAGGATAAGAATAAAGATTGATCATAACATAGACTTCGATGTACAATAACAATCATAGGTTGTACAATCAGTCTTTAGAAGTCATGGAAAGCCTAGTGGCAAATGCGTTGAAAGATTTCTCAAAGATTTAGAAATCAGAACAGCGGCTTTATATATGCTACTAAACTGTGAAGAAGTCCAACCAATCTTAGAGTAAGTTCTTTCATAATGTATAGAATGTGTAGTATTTATTTGAAATACTAAAGTATTATTTAGATGATTTATCACCAGGTATTTCGTAAGCAATTTGCCTCTAATAAATACTATGGATATTGAGTAAGTTGTTGCAAATGAATTCCCAACTTGCTTTAAATCTTATGTGAGCCCTTAAATTTTAAAATTTTTATTTAAATTACGTCTTATTAAATACTAAATACATGTACAAATTTTCTTAGGTGCATAACGTTGATAATAAGTGTTTCGATAAAGGTCTGGAAGCACTAGCATGGGGCCCAATACGAAAAGTGAAGACCTGGCCAATATATATAGTGAATGGGTTCAGATTTCATTCTAAGTCATGGAATAAAGGAAGAAAAACTAAAAATTATGGAGTATGTGTTAGAGGGAAAACTCATGAAGAAGATGAGTGTGATTATTATGGTATTTCGAATGAGGTTCTTGACCTGGAGTATCCAGGTGAAGATGAGAACATTATATATTTATTTAAATATCAATGGTATGATCCAGTACATAATAGAGGCATAAGGGTTCATCCAACGGTATGGTTTAGTAGATGTAAAACATAATAGAAGATACGGGAAGTTTGATCCATTTGTGTTAGCAAGTCAAGCTCTTCAAGTTTATTTCAGAAAATATCCCAGTGTTCGTAGGGATAAACAAGATTGGCTAGCTATCATAAAAACAAAAGTAAGGGGGATAATTGATCAACAGTACGTTATAGCAACTGCACATCAAGAGAATGAGATGTCAAATTGTAGGTCTGTTGAAATTGAGGAGATGTCAACAACAACCCATAATATTGAAATGTAGTTAGAAACTATGAATAGTCCAACTAGCTCATCAAGTGAGAACGAGGATGAAATTGAAGATACCCTGGAGAGTAGTGAAAATATTTCAGATTCTGAGTAGTTTTTTCAAATATATTTTGTATGTTAATTATCATCTACATTCTTTTTTTTTTAATTTTTACTTATGCAAATCTCTGAACACTCATAATTTAATTTTTAAAATATTACAATGATTTACTAATTCCTTCTTTTAATGATGATGGCTTCAGGTGACGATCCTCCTCGAAGATCCTACACCTCCAAGTTTTCTCAAAAAAAGTTGAGTGCTGGAGGACCTAGCAGACCTAGACAGCCTGATGAAAGTGAGGGGCGGAGTTCAATTCCAACTGTGATACCATCACCACCACCACCACCACCACCACCACAACCACTACCCAGGAGTCAACAGTAGTTCCCCAGTGAGCAGAGTCAGGGCCAGTTTGGTCCACCTGCTATTAGTGTACCACCACCCTTTCTTGGGTATTTCACTCCTCCGTCGACAAGTCCTCGATTTCCCTCTCTAGATCAGGCACATGCAGCTCCATTCTATCCATATTACATCCCACCAGCATCACAAACTAGTCCATCCACTATACCTTACCCTCCTTACCCCCCGCCATATTATTACTCATATTCAGTGTAACTAAAACACAGTGGACCATCTACACCAGCAACGATTGGTGCTGGGGATCCTGTAGCTGTAGCAAATAAGCATCTATATATTGAGCCTGAGGGTGATACGTAAGTTCAGCTTATTTTATTTATTTTATTATAATTTGATATATTATATGTTATTAACAAAATAAATTAACCTGCAGCTTCAATCCATCAAGGCCACCTACCCATAAGATTCAGGACATCATAAAGAGCAAATATGATGCTCCTTACTTATCATGGAAGAAGATCCCAAACGAAATTAGAGATATATGGTTTAGTGAATTTCTGGTATATTTATTTGGCATGAATTAAAATATTTGATTTAATTTATATTAATATTATTTATAATGTCTATAATTTTTTTACAGAAAGATTTTAGGTGGTTGCCTGAGCATAGCAGGAGGATCAGAACAAATTTTGAAAGAAGTGGATCGACCCATCTTAGGGACTTGTTCATGGACATTACAAAGTTCGGGCAGCATCCATCATGGATTGGATAGGGCATATGGGCAGATCTGAGTAGAGCTTGGGCGACCCCTGAGTTCATAAAAATAAGAGAGCAAAATAAGTTGAATGGAGCATCTGATTGAGGGGGTTTAGGAAGCTCCCTTCATACTGGTGGATCTGTTCCTCATATGGAACATAGACGACGACTGGTAAAAGCTTTCAATTAGTTTAATAAAAATATGTATATCATTTTAACTCTATCTTCTATTTTTAGAAAGAGTTTCTTGGCCGGGAGCCGACCCCACTGGAGTTGCATACGAGGACTCACCAACATCAAGCTTACCATCAGTGGATTGATGAAAAGGCCAAAAAATCTCATGTGAGTATAAATTTTGGAATTCGGGAATATAAATTTAATATAAAAAATGTCATTCTAATATTAATTTATTTTATGGATTTATTCTTGCAGGATGATTTTGTACGAGTTTGGGAAAGTCGTCAGTCTACTAGTGAGGTATCATCTTCAGGATCGACCCAGTATTCTAAGTATCATACTTGGTCAGATGTTGTTGGAGGAAGGCAGAGAGAGAGGGTATATGGCCTGGATTCGCAAGGCTATGCTTAAGAGGGCAGTTCATCCACATCAGCATTTTATGATCCTAGTGGAGTTGAAGAAACTGTTGGCCAGAGGGTTGCAGCCTTGACGAGAGAGATAGAAGAGATGAGAAAGGTACATAATGAGATACATGCAGAGCTGTAAGCCTATAGAGATGAAAATCAAAAGAAGAAAGATCAAGAGCAGACACATGAAACACCAGGAAGCGAGGAGACGGAGGATGATTAGTTTTTTTATTTATTTTATGAACATTTGGTTTAAATATTTAGTTTGATGAACTTTTTATGTGAAGGTTATTGACAACTTTAAACATTTGCTTTAATGAAAATTTGGTTTAAACTTTATATATTATGTTTATTGTAGAAATTATTTGGTTTATAGTGGCGTGTTGCCCATATTTATGGATTGATTATAGTGGCATGTTGGCCAATATATACTGTGATAAATGTTTGCTGTACAGGTTTGTGGAAATCTGAGTAAATAGAGGAGGGGCTGTCAATTTTTTTTTTCAAATGCTACCGGTTTCTAGCGGCTTTCCGACGGTTTGGCCGCTGGAAAGCTTCGATACCAGACGGCTTTAGGTGACCGCCGGTAATATAAATTAGCTGCCAAAAATTACCGGTGGCCGTCGGTTTGGCCATTGAAAAATTCATTACCGGACGGCTAACTATAACCGCCTAATTCATAATTAAGCCACCGGAAATGACCAGCGGTGCACCGGCGGTCGCCGGCAATTTCCCCGTCAGAAAAATCGATACCAGACGGCTTATTTTAGCACCAGAAATATAAAAAGGACTCTGATAAAACTGCCGATAAAATAAGCATTTTTCACGGCCGAAAAGCCGCCCGTGAATAACTGGCAATCACCGGCACTATAACCGCCGGAAAGTACTGGCTGTCAAAAATGCTGGAAAGCTGCCGGTCCTTCTAACTACCAAAAATCATTTCCGACATGCCTAGTACCGGTGGTTTAGGAACTGCCGGTAGTTTCTAAAACTGCCTAAAAAAATAAATACCGCGGTAATAGCTAACTTTCTTGTAGTGTTAATTTAATTAATTAATAATAACTAAAAATTTCAAAAATTTCTAAAACACTTGATAATCCCTCCTTGGATCACTACTAATCTTTGGAAGTGATTTCAAGAAGTTTGGAATCAGTTTGGATTCAAATCATCAAAAGCCTTCTAATTAAACTAATTAAATAACTCAAATAAATGGTCAAAACTTTGAAAATTCATAACTAATTCAAATAAACTCTAAATTGAACAAACTCAAAGGAATTTAACTCATATTAAGGTCTAATATTTATCAAAAATATCATATTTTTGGAAATCAAAAAATTTTGAAAAAGTCAACTTTTGGTCAAACCTAGTTCAAAATAAAGTCGAAACTTTAAACCTTCATAATAAAATATAAAAAAATCCAAATCCAGTATACTTATAGTCTAACTGATTGTATTAAGGTCTAGTATTTTATTAAAATATTAACATTCCAGAAATCACTTTAAATTAAAAAGTGAACTTTTGACCACTTAATTAAATGATTAAAATAATCTAGAAAATTCCAAAATTCAATAAACCATTCAAAATTATAGAAAATCTTAATTCAACTTTAAAATTAGTAACCAACTAACTTTAATTAAAATTTAACTAACTTTTAAACTTAATCAAACTCAAATCACTTAATTATATTGGGTACCACTGGGTAACCGCCTATGAGGTTATTAAATTAGTCTCAAGGAAGGTGAAATAAACTTCACGGCCTCGGTGAGCAAAAAAGGTGGTATCCAATAAACACTTGAAACTAATCTTAAAATAAATTTTAATTCATTAAGATTTAAACTCAAATTAAAATATCCATCGATCCTTTTAACCAATCAAAACATTAAATAACTTTAACTAATTGACCTACTTAGGACATATCCAAACCACACAGGCTACCTTACACACTTTAGATTGCTTGCTAGGATAACCAACTCTAGTCTTAGGCTAGGTCGGTGTTTACTTTTTTGCTACTTGCATGTGCCGGGTTTTCGATGGTTTTCATTGTATGCTGCTTGTTAGATTTAAGTAATTGATGTGATTGTTTATTTAATTTATGTACTCTATGTTGTGATTGATTGCATGTTAGATCAACTCCTAAGTTAGGGATGATTTATACTAAATCAATCTTATACAGGTTGCCATGCTTGCACAAGGTAGTTAAATTAAAGGGGGCTATTAATAAAGCTTTAAACTGACAACATTTTGTGCAGGCACTCTAGAATTTTTCTTAAGTCCCCCTTTAAATTAAAAGAGCATGGCCAAGTGTGGCTGTGAATTTGAGTATTTAAATTTCAATATATTAACTTCTTGGGATTTCAAATATTAACTGTTGATTATTAGGTTAACCCTACAGGTTGTTGAGTCTAGAATTTTAATTTCTATTGATGTAATTTAATTTGAATTGAGTTGTAAAATGTTAAGTGCTTTGAGAATGGGATGTTTAAACATCCAATTTGGAATCCAAAGAGGAAGAGACATCCCTTAGGGGAGAGTTCCTTTCCATTTGGAGATCCAAATTAGGATGACTTTCAAAGTATCCAAAGAGAAAAGATAACACCCCTATTCAGGGGGAGTTTCTGTTCATTTGGATATCCGAACACGATGATTCAAGGGGTTCCAAGAAGACAAAGTTAAGGATGAGAGGACCCATTCTCAAAGTCACTTGAGTGTTAGGATTAGAAATCTAGATTGTTATTAGTGGTGCCCGACCACTTTAGTTTTCCTACAGACCCTAAGTTACATAATTAAAAGGCACTTGCCTAAGGACTTTCAGTCTGAGCATTAATTTAATTAATTTAATTATTTAATTAGTTTGATTGTTTGATGTTGATTACAATTAAGGATTGCATACTTTTAGTAATTCTTTAGTGCTTTTGCATGTCGATCTTTATTTTTGCCTAGAATTCGATCGGAGGCTCATGAGGATACGCTAAAACTATTTCTACTTAAATACAATTAAAACTTTTAAGCTCACATAAAAACACTAACGCTTTTAAGAAGTAAGCCTGGATCGCTGGGAGTTTTTCACACATTCATATTAAATCTTCTCTTCCTTGTTAGGTACCTCCCCACTTGTGAGTTCTGGCAGGCCACCTGACTTATTTGGGGGCAGTTCTGTCATGGAAATGTTGTGCAATCCCTAGAGAAAATCCTATTTTTAAGCCAGATTTTAAAATTGCTTCATTTTAATTTTAAGCATTTAATCGAGTCAACTAGCATGAATTGTATTAGATACAAATTAAAAATTGAGTCTAATTCTTAATTACATTTTTAGCTTAATCATTTCACCAAACATATATCAAGGGGCCAATTAGGAATTTTCTCTAGATGTCGGCTCCGCTCTCCTTAAACTAATCTTAAAAAATGTCCCTAACTACTCTATCTTTAAAGACCAAACACCTGGTTTTGAAGCGTTTAGGTGGTTTAGCTGGCTCCCCAATCTAGGCCGGGGTATGTCCAGGATTGTATTGAATTAGCTAGGTTATGGGTCACTGATTTTCAGTACCCACTTTAAACATAAGTTCTGAGGTAGATTTTCAATCTTAAGTCCTCAACCTACGGGAATCTAATTCCCACATTCTAATCAAATTGATCACTTAAATATTAAATCTATTTCCATCAAATTTAAGCCCAACACTTAGGATAGGTTGGGGTGTTTCTGAAGTAATTCAAAATCCCAAAATACCTCCTACCCTTCTTCCTTTGACTCTAGAAATAAGTGTTCAATTTTGATACATTCCCGATTGAAATTTCCAGTCCTTGCCTCCTTTGACATCAATCTTTGAAAATCTTAAATGAAATTCATATCGCTATTTTAATCAAGAGTATTCGTAGAAAAATTTTTGGTTTTTCTATGATGTAATTAACTACGAGGGCTTGTGCTCATAGGAGATTCAAAAACCCATACCAAATTTCAAATTATAGCTTTTCAAAACTTCAATTAACTTTCTTTAAAAAATTCAAAAGTCAACAATCATTATTGTCATTTTCAAATGATTAATAATAAGTAATATTTTCTTTCTTCATATAGATATATCATTCTATTATTAGAACTTTGATCATGAAATCAATGATCTCTTTGCTGGATTATTGTAGTCAAACATTGGATTAAGCATCATTTTGATCCTTCGAGATCATATGTTGTCTCTCCTTGAGTTTGACTACGATAATCAGGGTAAATTCAAAGATTTGTAATTTGAACCTATTAGGGAATGATATATTCACCTTTCGAGGTGATATACTATTCATAATAAGTGTTCGATTTCAAATATTAAAATTTCAAAAATTAAGCATTTCCCAAAGAAAAATAAACCTTTTTCAAAACTCAAATCCAAACTACTTTTTTAATCAAAACATGTCCTAATCATAAGATCTTATGTTTGTAGATGCCCTGTAGAAATTACCGAAAGAGGATTTAGCCCAATATCTTCACCTATCCATAGAAGGACCTTAACCTAATTCAATATCTTCTGGGGGAAACTATGATTGGAGTGTTGTCAATCTAATAATTAGGAATATTATTCTAAACCAACATCAGCACCTTGTTCATTCTTTAAATCAAAATGCCTATATTAGAAAGCATGTTCTTAGAACCTCAATCATTCCTAAAGCTTGGGATCGAGTTAACATTACCCCACTCCTATCTTTGGTTACCTACCTTTTCATGTCTGGGATATAATTTAGTGAATCCCAAATGATTATAACTTATATCAAAAATCTCACTTCCTTCTACCTTCTGAAGGAAGAAAAATATTGCTTTAGGACACATCATTCCCTACATTCTAGATAAAAATGTTGAGCTTTTCACCCTTCCATTTTTGATCATTTCCTAATTTTCTATACCGATAGTTCCTTCCATATTCTTTTTCATCATCAGCTGGGATATGAAGTAGAAGTGGAACCTGATTTTAATGAAGTAGGGTGAGACCATCTGGCAGCACCCCTGCTCAAGATCCTGCTCCAGCTCCAACACCATCACCTTCTATCCAGCCTTCTCAATATGAGTCCTTAAGTCAGAGAGTTTATTAGTTGTCCATAAGCTTCAACACCAATATCCAATAGTAGCATGAGCAGCACAAACAGAACACTGTTTTGTTTGAAAAATAGTTTTCATATATTAATGAATAATTTTCATCTATTCACAAGTACTTATAGCCACCACCACCACCACCACCATCACCTGATTAGGTGCCTTCCTACTTTTAGGATCAGTGTTTAATGCTTTATATTTTTTATTTTTCTATGTTATGTAGTTTTTCCTGTATTTTTGTTTGATCCTCTTTTTTGTTGATGCCAAAAGAGGGAGCAGTAGTTTGGTTTTATGTGTATTTTTTCATCATTGTTATGCAATTCATTTTGTGCATCTTATGTTTACATTGACCTTTAACATTTGCATTTAGCATAATAGTATAAAAAAAATATCTTACCGCTATTTTTAAATCTATCACTTAGTGAGGGGGAGATTAGGAGAAAAGTGCTAACTTCCATTTTCATCCAAAAAAGTTTTCCATCATCTAAAAGGGGGGGATTGTTGTAATCCAGGATCCCTAGCTTGTAATGTTGATGATAACAAACATAATTGATTTCATTTTCATTTTTCTTAGCACTTGTATTAAATATTATTTTTCTGTGTGTACTAAAATTTTAGGTACATCATACATTGCCCAAGACTATTCAAGGTTAAAGTTTGGATAGAATAGGGTGGGTTGAAAGAGTCTATTTTTTTAATTTCTTTTATTTTATATTTCTTGAGTTTGTCTACGTAAGGGTGTATGCTAAATTGGAGACCATGCACACACATAAAGAAGAGTAAGAAAAATGAGTCAAATTTTTTTTTAACTAATTATACCGTGTGATTCAAATCGTATTGTATGATCTTCTATATAAAAAATTAATTTTAACAACTAATTTAATAATTATTACTCTTGAAATAATCATACTATATAATGTAGATCATACTGTACAATTCATTTCCATCAGGAAACCTTAGCTACTAGATTATTTAAGTAAGTATTTTATAATTTTATTTTTAAACTAATCATACTGTATAATTCCAATCATATTATACAACTTCTACAATCTTACTTAAATAAATTCCAATAATTAGTCAGTCAAATTAAGGTTTAATAAATATGGTGAATTGTACTGTACGATGTAGATCATATTGTACGACTAACAGAGATGAAATCTGATCGTCCTAAAGATCTTATCGGTCGAAACCTAAATTTTTGAACTAATCATATAGTATGTTATCTATCATACTGGATGATTGATAGAGATGATTTTCAATCATCCCGAAGACCATCAGGTATGAATAGTAGATAATTAAACAAATTATATATGATGATTATCCAATTTTACTATACGATCAGTAAATAAAAATTGAACAGTTCATCTGAATGATTGTTCCATTATATTGGATGAACCCTTATTTTGAACTAATCAAACCATACTATCCTAGATTGTATCATATGATCCAAGTTTATACTGTATGATGCTAGATCGTATATACAAAAAGTGACAGCGTAATTTAATATATAAGGTTTTTTGAAGCCTTGTAGTTTAGCAATTCCAATTGGTCTTTAAGGAGACTTTTGGAAGTTTAAGAAACTCTTAAGGAGAATTATTGAGAGAGCTCCTTAGCTTTGGAGAAGGAGAAGGTGAGGTTATGCATGAGGCAGAAGGAGTGTGATGGGATTCCACAATATTACTCAAGGAAACTTGCACATTATTTCCTCTAGTGGACTTGGTGAGTTCTTGGAGTTGCTCTCGGGAGAGAAGCTTCAACGTCAAGAGTCATGGGTTCTATGCCTTCATTAGGAGGGAAAAAAACATTGAATGCTCTCTAATATCACTAGAAGGGGGAGAAAGATTTTAAAGATATATTGTTATCACTAGGAAGGTAATAAATGTTTCGAGGTTGGCTGTCGTCATCAAGATGGTGACACAGGTTTCAATTCTCTGCTACATCGAGTTAGGCGGATGTGATTTGTAAAGGCTTCTGCCGCTTGCTATGGGGGCTAAAGGAGAGTCACTATAGTGTTAGTGCAATACCTGTAGAGGACTCTGGGGAGCAGACATAGGTTATGGTTGACCAATCTACTATAAAATTATTATGTGGTCTTTCTTTTTTTATTTTTTTTGCTCTTTTATTTTACACAGCTTACACTATAGCATTTTGTTTATTTCATTGCAATGGCTGAATTACAAATTTTTCTTCCTTAGATCTAATTTGTGTTAGAAAAAGAGAAGTAAGGTTTTTGTATTTGCTTCCACCTGCATATTTTGACTAGGTTAGAATTTTCATAAATTGTAGTACTGATTAAATCTAAAAGAAGAAGATTTTTCAAAGAGTAATTTTTAAATAAACCAATTAACAGCCCCCCCCCCCCCCCCCCCCCCTCTCCCTCCACTTTTTCCATACAAGACATAGGACCTGAGAATGGCAGTGTTAAAAGTAAAATAAATAAAATAATAATTAAGAATAATAATAAATATCAAAATAAAATTAGTAACATGACCATATCAAAAGTAAAATAAAATAGAATAAATAAAATTAAATAACTCAAATATTGATCATTAAAATAACATAAAAGTGAATAATTAAAAGAAATTCAATGATACTTAAAACAATGTTAATAAAAGATTAAATAAATAAAGTGAGAGAATGAATACAACAACAACAACAATAACAATAAGCTTTATCCCAATATCAAAGTTATTATTTGAGGTTTTCCCACTATTTGAGGGTGGTTACATGAATACAACAACAACAACAACAACAACAATATTTTCTAACCTAGTCTTTTTAGGTCTCGATTTACCTTTCTTAACATAAGTCAAAATAATACATCCACTTTCCTAACCAGGTCATCGGAAGGCCATTGTTTTATGTGACCAACCATCTAGGATGACTCTCTCTAATCTTATCTTCTGCTGGATCTACTCTAACCATTTCACATATACGCTCATTTCATATCCTATCTCATAGAATAAAGCCACTCATCCACTTGAGCATCCTCATCTTCACAACACTTAACTTAATATTGTGCTTAACTTTTAATGTCCAATATTCTGCACCACAAAGCAATGTAGGCCTCACAACCAACTTATAGAAATTTCCCTTAAGTTTGAGAGGGACTTTTCTATCACACAACAAGCCCGATGTATTCTTCCACTTCAACCATCCAACTTAACTTCTACTAATAATATGCCCATCTATTTCACCATCACTCTAAACAATAAACCCAAGATGCCTAAAATGTGTACTCCTATTAATGACTTGATCACCCAAAGTCATAATCCCCCAGTTGATTTATTGTTACTAAAATAACACTCTATGTATTCACTTTTAGATCTACTCAAATAAAATCCTTTAGACTCTAAAACGGAAGTCACATAATGAATGATAAAATTAAAATTTAATTAAAATTCATAAACTTAAATCACAACTTGAATTAAATAGACTAAAAAAATTAAATAAAAATGAATAAGTTATTTAATGACATAATTAAGCTGAAGGAGTATATACATTGAATTTGATCTTTAAGGGGGAATAAAATGCATAATAATTAGGAGTATCAAATATTTAAAGTGATTGAATAATGAAATTATTTAAAACTTATATCATTAAAATTCTTAAATAAAATGAAGGACTCTATATATTAGATTTGATCCTTAAGGCGTAATTAAATGCATTGCACTTATGAGCTTAGGTCTTGCTAATAAATAACTCCCGAAAATTAGGAGTTATTGAGCGTTATGTTCTTTAAAACATATAATAAATAATCTAAATCCCTAAAAAATATATTTTTTAGTTAAAATCATAAAAGTTTAAAACACTAAAACTTTAACTTAAATAAAATCCCTTTGGCCATAAAATAAATTAAACTGTAGATAACTTAAACAAAATAAACCTAGGACCTATCCAAACCACACGACATCTTATACACACTTTAGATACTTTGATAGAGTAATAGATTCTAACTTAAGCTATGTTAGTGGTTTGTTTTGGATTGTTCAGAGCACCTTTCCTATAGGGTATTCATGTTTAGTGTGTTTACTTTCAATACTATTAGTGTCATGTTTATTACTCTTGTTGGTGTACCTTAGGCTCTCTAGGTCGCTTTAGGCACTAATGTCATGTTATACTTCATACTCCTGCATTGCACTTCTATATTCTTTACATATTACACTTTTATTTTTTTAATAAAAAATAGAATGTACTAGGGTGCAATAGTGAATGTAAACTTATAAATGTAAAGTTATAGACTTTTTCCATAGATAAATTGAGTTGTAAATTATAAAAGACTTGTAAAGAGATCTAAAGATGATTGCTTATGTCCATTTAGAAGTTCTAAATAAAAATGATAATTCTTCCTCTATAGATCATTACATGTTTTAATCTTATAAAAGATGCAAAAGCCGTAAGATTGGAAGATTAAAGTAAGGAATTATATTAAAATCTATATTGTAGAAGAATAGAAATCTAGGTTTGTTGTTGGGGAGCTTGTCCACTATTACTTTGTGACAGATCCTAGGTTATACTTTACTTACAGTATAGATGAACAATGTTTTATTCATATATTGGTTTCATATATCATTGCATTATGCTATTTAGATACATATATTGCATATAAAAAGGTCTTGATTAAGGTTTCTGAATTAAATCCCTTTGATTCCTTAGGTATACAGGCATCTTCTCTAATATTCCTACAGTGTTGGTTGGTGCATAGGATGTTAGCTGGCAATTCAGTCTAGGTAGGAAAAAGTTTAGAGTGTGCACCCCACAATTTCTTCAATCCTTGAAAGGGTTATCCAATCATCTAAAATCTAAAGTTTAAAAAAGTTTAAAAAATTCTCTAAATCTAAAATTTAAATCTTTTCTTTGGTCCTTTTAAATAGTTAAATATTTATAAATTTCAAAAAGTTTAGTCTTCACTTTAGTTAAGAGTTATCTTAAGACTTATCTCAAGTTGTAATTAAATATAGAGGCTTTCCTCTATAAGGACTCTAGAACCTAGCAAGAAAATAAACCTTATCTTATATCTATAAGGTAGGAGAATAGTCCTACGGATGGAATAAATCATCATTGCACTCTTGGCAATGTCTCTATGGGCTCTAGAAATTTTTTTGTCGATTTTAGATATTCCAATCATTCAGATCTCCTCAAGCCTTCATATTTTTTCTTTAAGTTTCTGATCATTCATTTTTGTTTTCCCTTATGACAGTAAGGCCCTAGGTGGATTTTATTAATGTTTCAACTAGAGCTCACGAGTTTATATTTTTGATGATAACAAACACTGTGGCTCACATCCTTATATCTACTTATATTTGCAATGTATAATTGTTTATGTGTGCACTAACATTTCAGGAACATGATGCACCATCTAAAAATGATTCAAGGCTTAAGATTGGGTAGAATAGGTTATACTATAAAGATTTTTATAATATTCATTAATGTATTTTTTATTTCTTGAGTCAAGTCTTATAATGGTGTATACTAGCTTGGTAACTATGCACACACACACTCACAGGGAGCGGGATTGAGTCAAAACTAGAAGTTTAAATTTTGAACTAATCGTGCTGTACGATCAGCTCATCTAAAGGGGTAACTTTGATCATTCATATATTTTGAACTAATCATACTGTAAGATTCACATCATATTGGATGATCTATATAAATCAAGAAACTCAACCACCAATCATAATTTAGGTAATATTTTAAACTTTATTTTTTGCTCTAATTATATCGTACGATGTGCATTCTACTGTATGATCTCTGACATTCATGCCTAAATTGATCTTGTGATTATGGGAGTAATTATGATTAATTTATTCAATTAAATCATATAGGATGATCATAGACAATCACACTATACAACAAAATCTGTCATCAGATGATCATGAGTCATCGCATATCATATAAGTTGAAATACCATAATTATTCATTTAATCATCCTAGATGATCCCTAATATCATACTAGATGATCAGTTCAAATTTGAACTGATCGTATTGTACTATATTGTGATCGTACAGTACTATCAGGTCAGATTCTATAGATCATACTAGACGTTCTTGTGATAGTACTAGATGATCTTTGAGACCAAAATTGCATTTTTAGGGTTTTTTAAATTCTTCACATCATACTAGAAAATCCTATAATTGTGTTGTATGATCTTTGCCACCAGAATTGAATTTATAGGGTTTTTTAATGCCCCATATTTAAGCTTTCTCAAAAGACTCAGTAAGTGCCTTTGGTATGGATTGGGTCTTCATTCTTCTAGAGAAAACCTGAATAGAGAGCCTTTAAAGGGAAAGAGGAAAGGGTGGAGTTTGAGAGGGAGTAGATCCTTATGGATTTAAAGGGAGTGTGGAGGGGGTTTCACATGGTTACTCTGGCAAGCTTGCACGTTAGTACCATCATAGTCAAGGTTTGTCTTGAGGGATATTTTAGGAAGAAGAAGATCTCTTTGGTGTGAAGGACCCGGCTACCCCACCGCTTTGGGGAAGGTGAAAGTAATTAAATGTTCTCTTCCTGTGATAGGATTTGTGGTCATTTGTCATCTTCTAGAGGGAGAAAAAGGATTACGGTCCTCTGTTACACTGGGTTGGTGGAAGAGATTTTGTAAGGGCTTCACTGCCTAGCTGTGGGGGCTAAAGGAGATTCCCTAAAGGTTTAGTGCAAGTCCTGGAGTGTTTGACTCTGGGGAGTGGATGTAAGTTAAGTTGACCAAACCACTATAAACCTATGGTATATTTATTCTTGGTTTTCTTTTTCCACACTTTATTTTTCACATTTATTTTTATGTTCATTGTGTGGTTAAAAATCTCTGATTTTTTGTTACTGTGAAATTACTTTGCTTTAGCATTGAGTGATAAAATTACCAGTTTTTAGATGATAAAAAATCTTTAAAAAGGGGGATTTTCTTTTTATTAAAAAAAATTTATTTAACAAATTCACTCCCCCATCTTGGTTAGCCTCGGGCTTGTTCTTAAAGATTTAACAACCCTAATAAACTTTCAACTAATCTCCCTTATCTTATCTTATTCGTTTCATGTTTCATTTTTCCCTTCCCTTTTGATGATGATTCATTTTCATTGAACCCTTGGTTGGCTTATAAACTATCTCCTACTAGTAAGGCTATGGGCTTTTTGGGAGTCACTAATAGTGTTAAATCTTACTCCTTTAAAGAGGTTATATCTGGTGGTGCCTCCTCCTCTTCCCCTCCTATTTCTTTAGTTCAAACTTCCTTCAATGGAATTCCTAATTTGTTGTTTGATGAAGATGTGATTAAGTTAGCTTCTCCTTTTAAGTTTACTCTGGTTGGTAAATTTGTTCTTTGTTGCCCTAATCTTGACAATATTCATATTTCTTTGGTGAATTTGAAACTGTGTGGGTCATTCTCAATTGGTCTTTTAGATCCGACAAATAAATCAATTATATTATCAAATGATTTGAATTATATCATTTCTAGAAGGACTTATTATATTAATGCATGCCAAATATGCTTTTAAGGAAGAATCCATATGTGCTTGTGTGGATTTCAATTCTTTATTTCTGATTGCATATGTTTAACTCTCAGATTACATTGGTCATCCGTTATAGATGAATCAAGCTACTACTTCAATTTTGCATTTTTATTGCCCGTGTGTTGGTTGAAATAGATGTGACCAAAAAATACCCCAAAGAAATATGGCTTGGGCCAAAAAATTTGGGATACTTGTAGAAGGTTGAATATGAAAACTTTCCTATATTTTGTAGCCACTATAAAATACATGGGCATAGTGTTTCTGATTTCTGTAGTTTGCATCCTCATCTTCATAAACAAAAGGATACTATTAGATAATTAGAAGAAGGTGGTACTTTTGATGGCATTTAGCTACAAAACCTATTAGTCCTTTGTAGGACCTCACAGTAGTTGGTAATAATCTAGTCAATAATTTTTCTATGTAGGATCATTAGGAATCTGATGATGTTCAGAATGTTGTTCTGAAGTATCCAAGGGTCTATCCTATCATTGATAAAATTTTTCCTAAGACTAATATAAATAATATACAATCAAGATTTATGAAGGAATTAGATATTCCTCCTAATATGCCTAATCCAACTTAACCCATTACTACTATTATTCATATTAATGATCATTTTGCTATCATTTTTTATTAGCATAATAATATTTTCACTTCATCTAAGATGACATGTGGGTTCAAAAAAAATATGGCAGAATTTATTTCATAAGTTCTAATGAAGTGATCTTCCTGATAATGTTACTAATGCTCCATCTCTTATTATGCAGGACAATGTGGAAGAGGGAGAATTTATTCATATTCTTGACTTTAAATTTGGTAATAAGGCTTCCTTGAACTCCTCAGTTAATGTTTTTAAGTTGGTTAATTCTGAAACTAGTGATTCTGGCTCTAAAAATATTTTTTTTAGAATGCAGGAAATGGAGGGTGGTGATAATGGATTATTCAATAAGTTTTTTTTAGGGGTACTTCCAATGTATCCAAGTTACTCTGCTCTACTTCAAGTAAATTTTGTGGCCTATAAAAGAATGCTTGATTTGTCTTATGTTTTTTCCAATAAACTATGGTTCCAATTTTGTGTTAAACAAAGCTTTTGGCTTGATATATGACTGCTAAGTTTTGTATTAGCAAACATCCTACCATGTGCTTTTATAAAAATGGTAATTCTAAGGGTTGGAAGAGATTATGTAACACCAAATGGGAAGCAGAAAACCATATCCAATGGGGTTTGGGATATTGTAACATTTTTTGTGGCAAGATTACTTGTTAGTTTCCACTTTTGTTGATTCTCTACTCAACACTAATTCTACTTCTTCAGTTAAAGTGAGCTATTTTTTTATTGGTAATATTTGTGATTATAATAAGTTGTGAGGTGATTCTTGATTAAAGTTCATGAGTGGTGTTAAACCTTATAGATCTAGTCCCGAGGCTAACCAAGAGGGGGGTGAATTGGATATTTAAAAACTTCTTTAACAAAAAGAAAAAGCTTTTTTTATCTTACAGTGGAAACAAATTAAATCAATAATTAAAAGATAAATCAGAGATTTCACACAAGATGTTAATCACAGTAAAAATAAAGTGTGAAAAATAATCAGAGAGAACACACTAGATTTATAGTGGTTCGGTCCAACCTGACCTATGTCTACTCCCCAGAACCTCTCGTTCCATGTATTACACTAAACCTTTAGTGACTCTCTTTTAGCGCCCATAGCAAGGCAGAGAAGCCCTTACAAAATCTCTTCCGCCTCACCTAGTGTGACAAAGACCTGAAATCCTTTTCACCCTCCTCAGAAAGACAGAGAACCTGGAATCATTTTTCACCCTCCTAGTGAAAGGACAGAACCTGGTCCTCTGACACCAAAGAGATTTTCTTCTTTAAAAAACTTCCCTCAAGATAAAGATTGAATCGAATGGTACTACGGTGCAAGCTTATCGGAGTAACTATGTGAAACCCCCTCCACACTCCCTTAAGATACCCTCCAAGGATCTTCTCCCTCTCTCAATCTCCACCCTTTCCTCTCTCCCTTTTAAGGCTCTCTCTTCAAGTTTTCTCCAAAAAAATGAAGCCTCAATGGCTGCCAAAGATGCTTACCAAGTGCCTTGAGAAAGCTTAAATAGAGGGCTTCAAAAGCCCTAAAAAATTAATTATGGCGACAAAGATCATGCAGGACGATCTCAAGATTGTCCAGTATAATGTTCTTAAATAGAGGGCTTCAGAAAACCCTAAAAACTCAAGCCAAGAATCATCCAGTACGATCTCAGGATAGTCTAGGATGATGTGCAGAATTTGACTTGATAGTCTTGGATGATCTCAGGATAGTCCAGGACGATCAATACAAATTTTGAACAAATCATCCAGTACGATATACAGATCATCTAGTATGATCAAAATATTAAATTAAGTAGATGTGATTGACTAATCACAGGATTAATTTAGGTAACATTGTCATCCTTAATGCTTAGACCAAAAATAGAAACTTAAAATCTTTCCTGAATTATTATGGAAACAAGGGTTTTGAGATTGTATTGGATCACCCAGGATGATATAAATCATCTAGGATGATTAGTTTAAAAATTAAACTTCTAGTTTTAGCTCAATCTTACTCCCCTGAGTGTGTGTGTGCATGGTTACCAAGCTGGCAAACACCTTTACATGACTTGACTCAAGAAATCAAATATTACATTAATGAATATTACAGACTCTTTACAGCATGACCTTTTCTACCGAATCTTGAGCTCTGATTCTTTGTTTAACAGTGTATGGTGTTCCAGAAATGTTAGTATACACACAAACATGTATAGAATGAAAATACTAGGAGATATAAATATGTGAGCTATAATGTTTGTTATCATCAAAAGCATAAGCTCATGAGATCGAGTCACAACATGTCATTCCCATGTTGAGAATATGCACCATATTTTAATTTTAGGCCTGATTGCCACAAAATTTTGGATTTTTTTTAAAGATAGTTTAAGAACTAATCAATTCTATAGTAGTATTTCTATTCCTGCTCAACAAGTCATACATTAATCCATTATTATGTGGTTTATAAGGCTTGCAAGAAATGATTCCTTTTTTAACAATACTACCACGAATCACTGGCATATTATTAGTAAAATCAAAGAAAAAGTTTTGAAGCTCTTTTCTACCAATCTTCAAGTTACTAAGGATTTCAAAGGCTTTTACTTTATGGCTTATAATTTTGGTTTCTCTTTGAATGTTAATTGTCCTATTGATGAGCCCAAGTTGGTTTATGGATTAAGCCTAAAATGTATACTTTTAAGATGAATGTTGATGATTCTGTGAAAAGTAATGGGTGAATATGTGGTGGTATTATTAGGGATTCTTTTAGTAATTCTATTATGGTGCTGGCCCTTTACATAGGTGTCCTATTATTTATGTTAAACTTTTTGCTATTTTACTTGGGCTTAGGCTATGCCTTTATCATGGCATATCTAACATTTGGATTGAGGTGGATGCTACATTTAGTATTCATTATCTGAAGGATCCTAAAAATTCTATTTGTAGCTTTGATCTATTTTATCATATTCGAGATATTATACAGCTTTTGGTTTTTTAAACTTTTATATGACTCATATTCTTAGGGAAGGTAACACATGTGTTGATTGGTTAGCTAATTATGGTTTCACTGTAGATTTTATTATGGATTTGTCTTATCCTAACCTCTATGTCTTCTTGAAAGGTTTTATTAAACTGCTTTTCCTTATATTCATCTATTATTTTTTGTGGTCTGCCTTTGTCGGTTTGGTTCTTGTTGTCTCTGGTTCAACTTTATAATTTTTTTATAGGTTATCTCTGCCTTTGGTGCTTGGTCGACCCTTCCTTTTTCCCATATATTTTATTTTTTGAATTCTTTATGGATTTCCTATATTTTTGCCCAGTCTTTCACTACGATTGGTTGTACTGTTTGGGCTACTCTTTGTGATGATTACATTCCTTTGAGTTTTTAGTTCATGCTTGATTGTTGCTCATCTAATCCTTTACTGGACATAAGCGGGGAGGATTTTGGCTTTCTCGATGTGTCTTTTTAAGAGGATTGTGATTATGTTGGGTTGGGGTTTTTGGTGGTGGATTTTAATGGTTGCCTCTCTGGCTAATTATTGTGGTGGATCTAGGTTTTTTTTATCTTCTAGTCTTTTGCAGTTGTTTGTTAGCTATGTGGTTGGATGGTAGCTCTTGTATCTTTATCTCTATTGTTAGGTGGTGGGTGCAGAGTTCTTTTTGCACCATGGTTGTGGTGGTTGTTATATCCTATTGCTTATCTTTCTCGTCTAATCCTTTCTCCATTTACTTTGTTTTCCTATGTTAGTTGGGTTGATTTTGGATTAGATTAGAGCGGCATTTGGGTTTCACCATGACTGCCTAAAAGATTCTACTTGTCTAAGCTAGCATTTCCTAACCTCTTTCTTGCTTTTCTTTGGTCTTTCTAGTCATATTTGTCTTTCTTATTTGAATGATCTTGTTATTTTTCTAGGCTCCTCTTCCTCTCAGGTTTGTTGGGAATGTGGTTCCAAGGCAATTTTGGCACTATTTTCATATAGGCCATGTATTTGTGGTTGTAATACCATGGTTTTGAGTTGTGCTTTATTTTTGTTGTTGTCTTTTTGGTGGATGGACACTTGTGCTATTAGGTTGGTGGACCTCTATGCTTTTGTTCTATTGGGTGCTATCGTTGCTTATCTCAGTTTGAGCCTCTATCTAGTTATTTGCTATGGTAATTATTGTTGGTTTGTTTTGCTTGGCTGGGCCGAGCTGCCTTGGGTTATCTGTGTGGATATGCCAGGTTATGTTGTGGGTGAGGTTCAATTTGCTTTTCTGCTATCTCCTCCTTTTTTTAGGAGGATTGTGGACCTTAGAGCTTTTTTTGTGTATTTATGGCCTAACTATATATTGCACATCTATGACCTCTATTTTGATAAATTTTCAAAATTTTCAAAATCCCATTTTCATCTTCAGTAATAATTTCATAATATCATGTCTGTCATTCGAGACAACATGTTATTATTTTCCTTGTTGTGTCTAATTATAAGAATGATAATTTTTCAAAATCCTATTTTTGTCTTTCAATCTATTATAGAATAGTGTGTCAGTCTTTCAAGATGGTATGTTATTATCAACATATTATTCAATCAAAAAGATAAGACCATCCAAATCTGTGTAGTTCTATTTTCATATAACCTACTTTTAAAATTAGATTATTTGGATTTTTAAGCTAAAGGCTTAATTTTTTTCTTACTGATTTTTTAAATCACATGAATGTAATCAAAGAGTTGAAATGATAAGTTTAATAATTATAAATTTTCTAAGGGCATTAAAGGTTTCAACCCATATTAAATAATTTAAATAACTTATTTTAAAATTTTCAAAATTTTGGAAAGATTTAAGTAAATATAAGAAAATTTTAGCTTTCTTAAAATAGTAAACAAAGCTTATGGGATACATGCCATGGCCTTAGTTCCACCAAATTTAATTTTGTAATTTCACAATAGATTAAATTTCATATGAAAAATATAAAATGATTTGCTAAAGGTTATACCAAGCCCTTAAAAAGTTCAGTGAGATGACTATTGAGTTAAGTAAAATCCTTTTAGAATTTTTTAAAAAGGGTTAATATTACAAAATTAATTAAAAATACCATTTTTAAATTATTAAATATATTAATTTAGTTCCAGATATTCCTAAATATTTTGATGAAGTGTAGAACCATGTTAGAAACCTTCAAAAAAAATTTTAGAAATTTTGAATTAAAATCCTAAATATTATAAATTTTAAATAATTAATTTAATGGTTTCAAAAACCATATTATGTAATATTGTACTAATCAAGCCATGATAAAGTTATCCAATGCTCATTATGATGCACATTAGCTTTAAAATGAGTTTGAGAATTTTTAAAATTAATTTAATCTTTAATTAACTTAAAAAGGAGAATTTTTTTTTTTAATTAGAAAGAGAAAAATAAATTCATTGAAACTATTTTTTTAGGATTTCATATATTCAAATATGCCTCAAATTAAAATTTCATTTAATTTGATGCTTTGATGTTATTACAAAAAAATCCAAAAGTTAATCCTTGCCATATAGGATAAACCTTAATAGTAAGATTATACTTAAAAGAAATCATTGGATATGCTTTCATCCTTATTCCCCTGCACATTAAGAACTAAAGAATGGGCTGTGCTTTGGTCATCATTACTTGAGCCCTAAAAATTTTAATTTCCAACTTCGTAGAAGAAAATTTAGAAAGGCTTATTAGGAAAATTAAAGAAAGGCAAGGGATAACTAGGTTTACCTCTAGTTCTCTTAGTCATGATTTATATTGTTTTATAAATTAACTTGCACTAGAGCTTTAAAGGTTTAGTAAAATTCTCCCCAAAGTGGCTTGTTCAACAAGATAGTTTGCTTCTCTCACCATAATTTAGGTGAGATGAAGAAAAATCTATAAGCAATTAGGCTAGGGTGGCCGAAGATGATGGTAAACAAAAATTTTGCCCTATTTAGGCAAAAATGAGTGGTTGAAGCTCATAATTATAGACAAATATTTTATGCCACTGGATTTGATATATATTACTATAATAAAATCTCTATATCTAACAACATACTATATTAAAAGGCTGATTGTTGTTTTGTCTTCTACTTTTTTTATTTTATGCCTTTGGAGAGGTGATCGGTAGTTGAACTTTCCCATGGACCTTATATCTTTGAAGACTAAGATAGGGTTTATTTTTTTATTGGGTTATAAACTCCCTATAAAGCCAAGTTCCTATCATTAATAACATGTCGAAAGAGAAAAATCTTAATTAAATTGAAGACTAAACTTTTTTAAATTTATCAAGATTTAATAAAAAGTTTGGGTTTAATAGAACCAAAGAAAAGATTTAGGATTTAGTTTTAGAGAATTTAATTTTATGATTCTAGCTGACTTGATAACCCTCCCAGTGAGCAAAAAAATTAAAGAGAGTATATATAATTTGGGTTTATGTCAAAATAGTGTGAACTACCAGCTAACATTCTAAGAACCAACCAATGCTTCATAAATGCAATATAAGATAGGTGTATCGGCCTCATTTTTATTTGAGTTAAAGTAAACATTAATACCATACATAACAATCAACATGTTCAGTGCACTACTCTTTGAAGACTAACTCCTTGACCTTAATCATTATTTAAACTTATTATTTGGAGCTTCATTCATTAAACTCATCAACGATTCTCCTCTAGCCCAATGCATGACTAATTTTACTCAATTGATCCAGCTTAGACTAGCCTAATTTAATAAACCCCTTAATTGAACTATTGCAAACCCTAATTATCTAAACATTACTAAATCATTCACTAAATCATTCTAAGTAAAGCTCCCCATTGAAGGCAAAGCTATCCCCAATCCACATAGTGATCAAGGAATAAAGTGTATGAGCATCAAAATAATAGACCCATAGTGCTGCATGATAGTGCTCTAGTGATATGAAGGCGATCTAAGGTTTCTATCTCAGGTGCTTCTGCCCAAATTTTTGGGGTGGCTTTCCGGTTTTTTTTTTTTTGGATTTTGTGCATTCTCTATTCGTTCTTTACTTGTAGTAGCTTTATTTTATTTCTTTTCCATTTTCTTTTGGGTTTTTGATGATGGCCTCATCATTGTCTTTGAACCCCTGTAAATCATTAAATATTGAAGCTAAAATGAGATCATTTAAAGATGTTCTTACATGTTCTAGTTCATCTTCTTCCCCTAAATTGGATTTGATTCATACTTCATTTAAAGGATTTTCGGCTTTGATGTTTGATGATAAGGTGATCTTTCAACTTGCTGCACCTTTTGCATTTACTTTGCTTGGTAAGTTCATTTTGTGCATACCTAACCTTGATGTTATTCAAAATTTTTTTTACAATCTAAACCTTTCAAGTTCTTTCCCTATTGGTCTGATGGATCAATGACACATTCTCATACAACTTTCAAATGATCTTGATTATAGTCATATATTTTCTAGAAGATTCTATTATATTATAGGATGTCAAATTCATCTTCATAAATGGATGCCAGATTTTGATGTTCATGAGGAATCTTTTGTTGTCCTTATTTGGATTTCATTTCCAAATCTATTGCTACATTTTTTTAATTCACAAATCCTTTTTGCTCTAGCCTCAATTTTTGGTCGTCCTTTATCGACTGACCAAGCTACTAGTATTATCTCTCTTCCATATGTGGCTCATGTTATGGTCGAAATGGATGTGTCCAAGAAGCATCCTAAGGAAATCTGGATTGGATCAGAGCTTAATGGATATCTGCAAAAAGTTGACTTTAAAAATTTACATATTTTTTTGTTCTCATGTAAAATGCATGGTTATGGCATTTCTGAATGTTTTATTTTACATCCTAAGTTACAGATCCATAAGGATAAGTCCGAAGATCTTGTGGGGGAGAAATTTTTTATGAATAATTTATCTCAGGAAAGTACTAACCCAATGCATGAATTAATTATGGAAACAAACACTATATAGGAGACCTTTGCTAAGGATCTGCATCATCTTGAGAATGGTGGGAATTTACCTATTATTGCTTCTAGAGATGTGGAAACTGTTGGAGATGATAGTATAAATGAGGTTTTCTATCCTTCATTTATTTAAGGAGTTGGTAATGACTTTCCTCCTGATAGTGTAGAAACTCATAATCTTGGTACTAATGTATTTTAGTAAACTTATTTTAAAAAATTTTATGGAGCGCTTGTGCCCCATGCTTTCAAAAATTATTTCTTCAAATCAGACAGAAAGGTAGAGCTTTCTCTGATAATATTTTACTGGCCCAAGAACTTATTTGAGATCTGGATCTCAATGTTAGAGGTGGTAATATTATTTTTAAACTTTATATTGCTAAAGCATATGATAACATCAACTAGAATTTCTTGTATTATATTTTACAACTCTTTGGTTTTAACACTTACTTTATTAATTTGATCAAAAATAGCATTGAATGTTCCCTTTTTTTCTATTAATGTGAATGGTAAAAGTAAGGGTTTTTTAAGTCCTTTCATGGTATCAGACAAGGGGACTCTATTAGGGATATGCTTCATAGTTGGTTCACTAATTCTAGAGGTTATATTACTAGTCTTATCCCTTCCCTTATTTGTTGGCACATATAGCTTGTGAGGAATAATTCTCTTTTTAATAATTTGGTTATGAATGTCAATCAAATTATTAGAAACATTAAAGATAAAGTTGTTAGGCTGTTTAACGCAAAAACTCTTGACCTGTAAGAATTTTAAAGGGCTTGCTATTGTTGCTAAGGAGTTTGGTGTTGTCCTTCAAGAAAACTATAGTAGACATGCTCCGAAGTTGATTGATTGGATTAGCCCTTCTATTAACATGTTCAAGCATAATTTTGATGGTTCTATTAAAAAGAATATTTGTGGTTGTGGTGGTATTATTAGAGATGATAAAGGTAATTTTATTATTGCTAATGCTAGTCCTTTACCAAGTTGTTCTGTGAACTTTGTTGAACTTTTTGCTATTTTGTTTGGTTTAAATTATGTATTTCTCTTGGTCTTGTTAACATTTGGATTTAAGTTGATGCTATACACATGCTTTCTTATTTGAATGATAGTGATGATAAGACTTGTAATCCTGAATTATTCTACCTTTGTAGGGATATTAAATAACTTTTGACATTTTTTAATGTTAAGCTGACTCATATTCATAGGGAAGGCAATGTTTGTGCTTATTGGCTAGCTAGTCATGGTGCAAAACAACAATTTCTTAAGGAATTCTCTTACAACTAGTTGCCGTCCTTTGTTGAAAGACTTATTAGATTATATAAGCTTTGTTTTCCTTATGTTAGAGTTTAATTTTGGTTTTTGTTGGTCCAAGATGTGTGTTAATTCTTCTAGTATTTTTTTTGGTCTATGTGGCTACTGTTGTGGTTTTTTAATTATAGTATTGATTCAATGGTTTGGAAGATGTTTGACAATATGTCTGGTAATTATTCAATTTTATTTAAATGATTGCCTCCGGTTCAATTACTGCACTTCTTATTCTTCCTCTGTCTTGGGTAGGAGTGGGTTCTATCATTTGTTTTTTGTTGGCTTATTCCACTTTATTGATTATCTGAATTGGCTGTGTCGTTGGTTTTCTAGGCTTCAGTTGCTATGTTTCCATTTGTGGTGGAGACTGTTCTTATGTTTTGTTCATGGCTTTCATTTTACTTCTATGATAGATGATTTCGTAGCTCGTATCCTGCAGTGTGGTTGGTGTCATAATAGCTCTTAAATTAGTGGAAGGCTTTGCTATTGTGATTTTTTACTCAATTTACTTTTGTTTATAAGAATTAAGCGGCAGATGGCCTTTTGGCCTAATGATTACTAGAATACTATACACCTGAGTTTGATTTTGTGTCATGTTTAGTTTTTGAGTTTCTAGGGTGGTTTAGTAGTAGCTTATGTATTATCTTGTTTATAGTTTATGCACCAATTTTGTTGGGGCATCAATTGGTGTCAAGTCTATCATT
>CM034298.1:27788564-27958760 GCA_019925795.1 Dendrobium chrysotoxum | reverse complement strand
TCCTTTGGTTATTAAGGAAAATGTCTCTAAAGATTTTAAAGAAAATACTCTGGTGGAAGGAAAAGGTAAAAGTGTAGTTTAGGATTTTGATTATTAAACTCCTCGTCGGTCTAGGTCTCTAGTAAAATCTCTTACGAAAGCCAACGATCATGAGGCTTCTTCTTTAGGCATGAAGATTTTTGTGAATAGGTTTGGAAATTTCAATTCTAATCCTGAGGATATTTCATATTCTGAAATGAATAAGATGTCATCGTTAATGGATGATGTAAAGATTCCTAATATCATGAATGAAGTTGCCGATGATTTGAATGTGGATCCTAATTGTTAGAATGTGGTAAGTGAATCGACGGTTATCAAAGTAATGAATAATGGTGGTGTGAAACCCTTGTCTAAATGTCCTTATATAAAGATTAATTTTAAAGAGGGAGATTCATTTTTGATAGAGGATGGTGTGGCTGTGAAGTTAAATACTCCAAGTGAAATGTCCAATGCTAATAAGTTACAATTTGCTGTGGTAGCTAAGGTATTTGGCAAAGAAATTCCTATTCATATTATTATAGCTGAATTAAGACGTCAATGGACTCAATTTGGTCAGTTTCATCTTACTACTCCTGGGATTGGATGGTTCTTATGTTTGTTCCAATCATCAGAAGCTATGGAATCAATTCTTACAGGAGGTCCATGGTATGGGAATGGACATATTATTTGACTTGATAAATGGCCGCTAAGTTTTTTTCCTTCTTTTATGAAGGGTATAACATCTCTAGTGTGGATAAGAATGCCTCAATTACCATTACAATGTTGGGATGAGGTCAACATGACTAGAATTGCTTCTATGGTGGGAAAACCATTAATGTTAGATGGTAATATATTTCAATGGGGGAGGAGAGAATTTGCAAGAATATGTGTTTGTGTTGGGTTGGATAACTAACTTCCCTTGGGAGTTTATCTGGGAGGTTTTTCTAAAGGATTGAGTACAAGAAGATCTTGACATTTTGTTATGAATATGGAAGGATTGGACATATAAGGAATGATTGCTTAAATAGAACTTCATTTGCCAAGGAATCAGTGAAGGATGCTAGTATATCTAGAAAAAGTAAATCTGAAATTGATCTTCAAAATGACATTGATAGAAACTCTTCGTATGGACCTTGGGTTCATGTGAGTTATAGTAGGAAGATAAGATCTTTTCCATCTAAACCAAATCATAATGTTGGTCAGAAGATGTTCAGGAGAGAAAATCCAATTAATTCCTCAATTGGGGTTACTGTGAAGAATGATAGATCTATGCCTGATGCCAAAACATTGTCTACAAACTTGATGTTAGTAAGGAATAATGAATTGAATATTATTACTGAAGAAGGTGAAATTTCTTTGGAGGGAAATTTTGAAGAAGCTGCTACTGTACACATTAATTTGGAAGATCATAATAAGACAAGCAGATTTAGTGCATTCTAATCCAGATCCAGAACATGGTATGAATTCTATTTCTATTTCTGCTAAAATACCTATTGCTATGAATAAATTTGAGGCTTTGAATGGATGCTGTGATAAAGAATTAGATGGTGAAGAAATTTCCAAAAACATATTGCAGGTTGGCAAAAAAGTTGATGTTTCTTTGGATCATATGAATTCTATTATAAGTAAGGGTGTTAAAGAATTGAGAAGAAATGAAAATGTTATAAAGATAACTTATTATAAGGAGGTCGATGGCAGCTCAAGTGCAGCAAAAGTTAAGCTTGCCAAGGAGCTAAAGTCTCTAGGGTTGGTGAAAATCCTTCCTCTTATAAGGAATCTAAAAGGATTGAATAAAGAGAAGGGTGGCAGCACATCCCCCTTAATTGATTAGTGATTATGGAGACTAAAATTTCCATCATTGATTGAGTAGAATTCAATAAATTTATGGGTTTAGATTGATATTATTTGTTGTTTCCATCTGATGACATGTTGGGAAGAATTATGGTCATTTGGAGATCGGATTTGGCTTCCTTCTCGGTGTTGGAGGCTTCAGCTCAAAGTGTGATTGGTGATTTAAATGTTTTTAACATGGGACTGCAGATGGTTTCTACTATTTATGGTAGCAAGGATGTTTATAAGAGGAAATTATGGGATAGTCTTCAATTTTTTTCTCATAGAGATTTCCCTTTGGTGATATGGAGAGATTTTAATTGTATTTTGTCTTAAAATGATAAGAGGGAGGATACAAATTTGTCTTTTCTCAAGGTCCTAAGGATATGAAGTTGTTTATGAATAATAATGATTTACATGAAGTGGGCCTGGTGAGACCTAAATTCACATAGTGCAATAATAAAAGTGGTGGTGGAAAGATTTTGGAGAGATTGGATAGATGCTTATTGAACTTTATTGCTTTAGAGAAGATTTATTTGGCAGTTGTAAGACATATTGCAAACGTGGCTTCGGACCATTGTCCAATTGTGTTGAAGATCTTTAACTCCTCTATTAAGAAGAACAAAATTCTTATGTTTGAAGATATATGGGCTTCTTATCATGTTTCTTCTATCATTGTTTCAAAATCTTGGAACAAATCTACTAATGGTGATGCGATGCAAGTTCTTAAAAAAAATGTAGAAGAACTTTGAAGGCTTTTATTTTTTGGAGTAAACCTAAACTTAAGCATTTTTTGTCTTTAAAGGATAGCCTTCAAAAGGAGGTGTTGCAAGTACAATTGGAGGAGGCTGAGATCGGGTGGTTAAGTGAAGAAAAAATATTCCTTTTGAGATCTAAAGTTAGTGAACTGAATGGGTATCTTGCTTGGTTGAATACTTGGTGGAGGCAAATGGATAAAGTAAGGTGCATAGAAGATGGGGATTGTAATACAAAGTTTTTTCATGCTTTTGCTAATGCGAGATAACAAGGGAATTAGATTAATCAAGTAAAAGATGTAAATTGAGTTCTTGTTAAAGAACATAATGATATTGAAACTGTGTTTTTCAATTTTTTCTAAGATAAGCGGAGGAATAGAAAGTGTAAGCTCAAAAATTGGCTGGTTCCTTGGAATTTTCTTGATGACAGAGATAGAAGATGTTTGGATGCTGAGTTTTCTTTTATTGAAATTTTGGAAGTTTTTAAGAATCTGGGAGGAAATTAGTCACCGGATAGTGATGGGATTTCGCATTCCTTTATTAATGCTTATTGGAATATAATTGGAGATGATGTTTGTAAGGCTATTAATCTATTCTTTTCTTCTGAGAAGCTTTGTTATGAATGGAAGGATACACTTATTGTTCTAATTCCTAAAGTATAGAATCCTATGGTTCCTTCTAATTGTTGACCTATCAGCCTTTGTAAATCTATATACAAGATAGTGGCTAAAGTTTTGTTAAATAGATTACTGTTGGTTATTCTAAAGATTATTTCTGAAGAGCAAGTGGCTTTCATTAGAGGAAGATCAATTTTAGATCACACTCTTTTGGCTCAGGAAGTGTTCAACAAAATCAGATTTTCTAAGTCCAAGAAAGACCTCTTGACTATCAAGATAGATATGGAGCAAGCTTATGATAGTATGTGTTGATCAATGTTAAAGCAAGTGTTGGATTACTTTGAATTCCCAATTAAATTTTCTAATTTGTTGATGGATTGTGTGGTTGATCCAAGGTTATCTATTATGATCAATGGAAGTAATTTCAATTGGATAGAGGTGAATAATGATTTTTGGCAAGGGTATCCTTTATTACCCTTTTTATTTATTATGTTCTCTCAACTTCATTCAAATGCTTTTATACATAAAGGTATGAATCTTGAGATCAAAATTTCTCCAAATGCACAAAAAATTTCCCATTTAATGTATGCAGATAATATTTTGTTAGTTTTGGATGCAAAATTAAAAGTGTGAAGAAGCTGAAGACAATTCTCTTGGACTATTGAAAATGGTTGAGTCAGATAATAAATATCTAGAAATCATTTATTTTGTATGGTAAATCGATCCATAGAAGGAGAAGGAAATAGATATCAAAGTTATTTGGTTATAAAGTGGAGGACGAGATGAATTACCTAGGAGTCAAAATCACATTAAGGAGGCTTGTGAATTCTTATTTTCAACACTTGATGGAGAAATCATTAAATAGATTGAATGCTTGGGGAAATAGGTTTGTTTCTCTAGAAGGTAGAATGGTTCTGTTTAAATCAATTTTTCTTGCTCTTCCATCATTTCTAACTATGCATACTTTGATTCCTTTGGGTCTCTTGAAGGAGTTTGATAAAATGTGCAGAAATTTTATTTGGAATAAACAAAATGGTAATCATAGTGTTCATTATGTGGCTTGGGATGTCTTATGCAAAACTAAGAAGAGAGGAGGATGTGGTCTTTATTCAGCTGTATCAAAGATCAGTCCTTTAAGGGCAAAATTTGCTTGGAACCTCATTAATAATAACACTTCTTATTTGAAACTTGATTACAAAGTATGGTGAAAAATTATGGAATTGTGAGGTGAAGAGGTGTAGCTCTGTTTCTTGGAAAATTATTCTGGATGGGTGGAAATCTCTTAGTAATTTTGTGAGGTGGAAAATTTCTTTAGGCTCATCCATTAATGTCCTTAGAGATGTGTGGATTCTTGACAAAAGCATTGATAGGTGGCCTACATACATTACGGAATTGGATGATAATACATTGTCCCTGGATGCATTTATTATGAATGGAAGATGGAATGTAGATCAATTGAAGTAGCAATTTGGAGAAGATCTTGTGGACCTTATCACTCAAACTCAAATCCATCCAGATTTTATACATGATCGGTTGGAGCTGAAATTTAAAGTTTTTGGAAAAATGATTCTTGTACTTATTTCAGAGACATTATCTGAAGATGATATGGAAGTGGACTATTGGACGTGGATAAGAAAATTGAAACTTAATTCTCGAGTGGAGCTATTCTTATGGAATTTATACAATAATGCTATTCCATCTACCGTTTTCCTGATGCATAGAAGATTGTTGCTCAATAATTTGTGTTCGAGAGGTGGTAATGTCATTGAAAATTCTTATCATATAGCAGCTAATTGTTTAAAACTACTTCAAGTGATCAAATTTTTGAATGCTTGGGGGTTTCAAGTTCCGATTTTCAAATCTTTTTAGGAATGCATATTGAAATTGGAAAGGTTAGCTAGTACTAATCCTTTTATAGCTAGTATGTATTGTAAATTATTATTCATTTCTTGGAAGTGTTGAAATAAAGTAAAGCATGGAGGTGTGGAAGATAGTGTTGCATTTATTACTTCAAATATTATCAGCTTTGCTGATTCTTCTTATCAAAATAATCTCATCTCAAAAAACTAAGGTGTTAATCAGCCTTCCCAGCTATTTTGTAATTATTGGCACCCTCCTCCTCCCGAATATATTAAGGTTAATATTGATGCTACTTTGTTAAGATCTAATAAAGCAGGTGTTGGTGGAGTTATTAGATATAATAATGGAAGATTCTTGTTGGCATTTGGTTTTGGATGCATGCATTGGGAAATTGCTCAGGTTAAAATGTTAGCAATTCAATCATTTAAGAATGTGGTGCAAACTTGGATGCTTGAGGTGAAAGGCATTATAATTGAAGGAGATAATCATAATATTATGAAGTATTTTCAAGATTCTTTTGGCAAATCATCACGGATGATTGGGAACCAGGATTTAGACGAGTTATTTTTGTTGAACGGGTTCAATAAGGTTTTATTTCAATTTTCCAATCGAAGTTGTAATAAGTTAGCACTTAACTATTTCTAGTGATTTTATCTGGGATGTTATTAGTGACAATAAAATTCCTCCTTCTTTAGTTTCTTTTTAAAGGAGGAATGTGATAGGTTGCCTATCTTTGAGTAGTTTGTAATTAGTTATTTTTTATTTAATGTAAGATGCGTTTCCTTTAAAAAAAAATCACATCTCTCTCTTTCTCTCTCTTTCTATCCCAATCATTAAAGAATGTCTCATATTATACATAATCCATGGATATAATAATTATTCTTTCTACCATTTATTATCTTCGATTGTATGGTATAGACTCAATCTATTACTGTGAATACAATATAAAAAATATATAATAATGATAAAAATAAAAAAATATATAAGAGTGAATGCTCTCATTCGAGAAGAATAGGTGGCTTCACCATTCGAAAAGGTTTATATTCCTTCAAACCACTATCATTTTCTATCCTTTGAGGCATTCTATGATTGTTTAGGAGATGACCCTGCACTTTTTCTTTTATGGAAGGAGTTGTGTGTTTTCCTTTATTGATGTGGTATGTCTTACTCCAGGCATTAGTATCATTTCTCAATAGATTTTAGTTTCCCATTGGGAAACCACTCTTTGACCTCCTTAGAGATATAATCTCGCCCATTAGAGTCCTGCTCTTAGTTGCAAGAGTGGTCCTTTCGTGATGTCGACATAGCTTATATCTCTCACAGGGTCCCATTATTTAGTATGGGTGCTACCTCTATGATTTTCTAGTGACTATTGATTTGCAACAAGGTTTCCACTTCTTGTTATGAATGATTCCCCCTTGCTACCTCAGTGTCATTCTCCCCGATGTGAGATCACCTTTTTCTTCTGCTGTGTGTATCTCATTCCCTATTCTAGGAAAGATGCATCATTATGTTACTTTCTTTCCTACTTGATAGAATTATATGGTATAGTCTCAATTTTTCCCAGGAAATTTTATTTGTGCTTAAACACTCGTGCCACAATGATTTGGCCTCTACCATGTGTTAATTGCTATACAAGCTTGGGATTTCTTGGATAGCCCATTATTTGGGAATTTTCATTTTCCTTCCCCAGTTGGATTTATTCCCCTGGACCTTTATGTATTATTGTGTAGTCATGTTATTTCTCCTATTAAAGTCATGATAGCCTTACCTTTATTTTATATGGGAGTGTTCATTCCCTCTCCACAATGTGGCCTGTTTATGGATAGTCCTATATGACGTGTTTTCTATGTATTCTTGTATTCAGGAAGTCCCTTTTGTCACTTATGTTGTCCTCTTCACACCACCGTCAGACATATGTGACATGTGATTATCGAGTTTTCCTTTATTCAATCGTTATACCTACAGTTCAGTAGAGACTATGATGTCATGCATATACGTTGAGCGCAAATGGCTACTTCCCCTTTGTCCCACTACAAGCACATGCATTGAGTGGACATTTAGTTTTTTGCTTGGTTGCCCTATAATTTGCTTAGGGGGTATACTTTGCCACCTCTTTATTCTCCCTATTTTACTTTCCTGTTAAGGGGATTATTGAGTTTCTTCTTTATTCTACAGCTAGATCTATGGTCAGGTAGAAGCTCTGTTATCAGGCATATGCACCGAGTGGAGGTAACTCTTGTCCTCTTCACATCACACCAAGAATATGCACAAGGTGGTTATTGAGCATTCTTTTATTCTACTATTAAACCTAAGATTGGGTAGATACTTCATTTTCAGTCATATACATTGAGTGGAGGTGGCTCTTCTCTGTAGTCCTCTATGGTCAAATGAGCCAAGTGAACATCAAGTTTTATTGTTGATTGCCCTACATTATCTTGAGGGCTATAGTTTATCACCTCCTTATTCCCCTATTTTTTATCCTGTTAGGGGGTTATTGTGTTTCTTCTTTGTTATAGTATGCACTGGGTGGTTGTTGAGTTTACCTATACTTTACTGATGGACTTATAATTGAGTAGAGACTCCGATGTTAGGCATAGGTGCTGAGTGGAGGTAGACATTGAGTTTTTTGGTTGGTTTCTCTGCAATATAATGGCTGGTACACTTCACCACTTCTCATTCCCCCTATTTTCTTTTTCCTATTAAGGGGTTATTGAGTTTCTTCTTTATTCTACTATCCGACCTATACTCAGGTAGAGACTCTTCTTTCAGGCATATACGTCGAGTAGACATGACTCGTTTCCTCTTTACCCAATATATATCTATTAGGAATATATATTAGGTGGTTATTGAGTATTCCTTTGCTCTTTCTTACTATTTTGATCTGGTTAGGTGAATATCGAATAATTCTTATTCACTATTTTGATATGTTCAAGTAAATGTTCAACTCTTTTTCATCATTTTTCCCACTATTTTGATCTGGTCAGGCGAACATTAAATTTCTTCATTGGCTTTCTCGCTATTTTGATATAGTCAGGTGAATATTGATTCGCCCTCATTTGCTATTTTGATCTGGTCAGATAAATGATTAACTCCTATTCTGGTTGGTTTCCCTAATTTATCTTGGGCATATACTTCACTACCTCTTTATTCCCCCTATTTCCTATTCCCTATTAGGGGTTATTGAATTTTCCTTTACTCATTCTCATTATTTTTTATTTTGTTGGGTGAGTATTAAGTCAACCTTATTCACTATTTTGATCATTGAACTTCTTTTGATCTTTTATTCTACTATTTTGATCTGGTCAAGCTAACATTAAATTTATTCCTTTTCTCTTTCCTAATATTTTGATCAGGTCATGTGAGTATCGCATCACCCACATTCACTGTTTTGAACTAGTCAGGAAAATGTTGGACTTCTTTCGATCTTTTATGTCGCTATTTTGATGTGGTCAAGCAGACATTAATTTCTTTATTTGCTCTTTCTCACTGTTTTGATCTAGTTCGGTGAGCATCAAGTTTTCCTCATTCGTTGTTTTGATCTGGTCAGGCTAATGTTGGATTCATTTTCATCTTTTATTTTGCTATTTTGATATAGTCAGGAAGACATTACATTGTTCCTTAGCTCTATTTCACTGCTTCGACACGGTCAGGTGGTTGTTGGGTTGTATCTTCCTAGAGATAGGGAGGTCAACGCCAATACATACATTTTCATTATTCACTGCACCTGATGGGGGTCCATTTTTTAACCTCATTTTTTACACTTATTCTTTCAAGTGAGCTCGACCAACTCGATTGAATTCCATCAAAATTAATTTAATTCAAATAGGTGTTGATTAAGGCTCGATTTCATTAGATTGATTTTAATAAGGTAAATCAAACCCAAATCGACTCAAATTGATCCAATTTAGGTTCAATTCAGACATAATTTTAGCCCAATTAATTATTTCCAAGCTCAACTAAATTCCAATCCACTTTTCACTAAATTCAAATCCTTTCCCAAATCAAGAAAATGATCCAACGGCTCTAATTTCCTTGAAATTCCAAGTCTATAGCTTCAATAAGGGTCAGATCATGTGGTATCCTCATTTAAAATACGATTTGAATGGCTTTAGCTTGGATCGAGTGGCACAATCTTATTTTCATGCATATAGAAGGTAGTGTACAGGAGAAAGACTTCTATGCATTTAGAGCCAAGCGAACAAAAGGGTTCACTCTCAAGGATTCCTTTGGGTCGGCTTCCTATTCATGCGTGAGAGGAGAGCTAAGCGTAGAAGCATCCTACATGGGGATTCTTATTCTACTTGCTTCTATCTAGCCGGAGTAAACGTGAGTGTCGAGAAGACCAGCAACGGAACCACGTGAAGGTGAGGGGAAGCAATTCCAATATATCTATTAGTGTATCTAATTTTACATTCAGCTTACTATATATATATATATATATATATATATATATATATATATATATATATATATATATATATATATATATATATATATACAAGCATCTGAAATCTCAATATTGGATCTTTAGAGTAAGTTTTCACCTGTATAGCTTGGATGTTAACCTCACAGTCATCGATTAGATAAATTCATCTATGTTGCTGACTAAAACAAAGGCACACAAGGAGTTTTATTCCTCTAAATATTAGATAAAATCATTTTTTGTTGAGCATATTGATATTATTATTTCTAGAAACCTGATGATATTTTGCTCAAGATCTATTACAGTTCATTTAAAGGCAAAATATTTGATTTACATTGGTGATTTATTAAATGATCAGGTTATAATTTTGAGTCGTTTGAATATAAACATATATATTACGTGCATTCTACTTGTCAATTTCATAAACCATACACATTACATGTTATTTCATCATGAATGATAATTAGGTAGATTGTGCATGAAACCAACCCTATTTTTTCACCTTGAGATCTTTGATGAAGTCCATCGTGTCACTTATATTTTCTTCTATGTATCATTACTACTTAATTTATCCCGCCACACAATTAATTGGATGTTGGTTTGCATGCTGTAGGATTTGACAAGGGTCTTTATGGTTTCCTTTTAATACACACACACACACACACACACATATATATATATATATATATATATATATATATATATATATATATATATATATATATATATATATATATATATATATATATATATATATATATATATGTATGTATGGGGCCGTTAGGGATCGAACGGGAGTCGGCGGAAAGAATTTTTTTCACTCGACCACGGATCTGCCCCGCATGTCCCCCTTTTAATATTTTGTATATACACTTTTGGATGTACTACATCACATGACAATATAATTACATTGGCTTGCATGTTGTGTGATTTGGATGTGAATTTCTTCATAGGCTTATGTATATAAACATCCTATGTTTTGATAGGTCCATTATGTCGAGTTTCGTGCCACATGGTTTTGATATAACCCTATGTAATTTTTGTCATGAGATTTCATGTATCAACCTTCACATCCATTACTTGACATGATGATTAGGTTGCATTAACTTATATGTGCTATTCTATGTATCGACTTTCCATGTAAGCCTTGCATTATATGACATTTCTATATTTTGCTTATATTGAGTACTCTTACTGCTTACTTACACATGCTCTTTTACTTTCCTTCTGAGGAACTCAAATTGTGTACATGTGCTGGTTGACGAGTCATGTTTCTCCTGGCCCTCTAGAGAGGCCTATTCGTTGTGTCAGTATAAAAACATGCCCCGACTCGCTTCATGGTCAGGTATAATCTCTATAATTCTATTAAGACCACCTCTTTTGTTGTGATGAATGGTAACACTTGCACACACTATAAACTGTTCTTTTACTTTCACCCAATGATATATGGTATGATTTAATTAGACATTGATAATAAGTTAGAGCACTGATGATTCTTTGGCCTTGTTGGTCAAAGCTTGCCCTCTCTATGAAGCTTAGAGACCTTTATATGGTCAACTAGGCCTGTAGTGTAGGCCACCTATTTGTGACATGTGGACCGTTAATGTTTTTTTTGCATGAAGCGGACCTAGCTAGGACATTTTCATTTGGTTTTAAAATGCTTAAGCAACTATAAAAATCACCTCTTAATAATTTTTGGCCTTTAATTCTTATTTCCTTAACATAATTATGAATGCAAAAATTAAATTAAAATAAG
This sequence comes from Dendrobium chrysotoxum, assembly GCA_019925795.1. Classification (NCBI taxonomy): domain Eukaryota; kingdom Viridiplantae; phylum Streptophyta; class Magnoliopsida; order Asparagales; family Orchidaceae; genus Dendrobium; species Dendrobium chrysotoxum. The sequence continues at coordinate 27,947,498 of CM034298.1, read as the reverse complement.
AGATTTAGCATGCTAGGTTGGTTTGTGTATTAGTTTTGTGTAGTGCATATTTTTGTAGGCAATAGATTAGGATTTATTGTCTCAACCTAGTATAGAACCTGTCTGAAGTTCATTTGTTGTGAGTACTAAATAAAAAAAGAAAACTATTTGAAACCTTTCATACCACTCATCTAGTCAATAAAGTTATCAAAATATTTCAAATAAAAAAAATAAATTTAATTAAACAACATGGTGATTATTAGTTAATCGAGGCTTACAAGGCTATTAAGTTAACCCCAATGAGGGTGAAATAAACCTCAAAGCTCAGGTGTAAAAAAAGGCAATTGCCACTAAACTTAGATAATTAATTAGTAAATCATTAACTAGCTAATTAAATTAATCTAGATAAAAAAACTAAATCGCACTTTAAGAATTAAATGATTAATAAAATATAATATATATGTTTTTCTTTTATATTACATGTTTTACCAAAGAAGTTTATAGTACAGACTACCTTGAGCTGTGGGGCTATATGTCCTAAGAAGGCCTTGGTCTTCATGCTCATTGCGAATGAATTGATGGAATATATGTATTAAATTATAAATTTTATAGAAAGAAAAAATTCTGTTTTTGAAAAATATTTTCAAATACAACATGTGATGTTGGAAGAGCAAATGAACTCCAACCTAAACCTATGTGCCTTAACCTATGTCTGGTTTATGTTTATTTGTTTTTACATCCTTCTCCTTAAACTCATGTGAGTTAAATAGGCTAGACTACCTCAAGCTATGAAGCTACGTGCCCTAAACAGGCTTTGGTCCTTATGCATGTTGTGATAATGCCACATGTCTCACATGTTAAGGGGGAAAGGTGTAAAAATTTATACAAATTGCGCCCCTTTTAAAAAACTAAAATTATCCTTATGAGCTTAATCCAACTCCTTAACCACCTAAGTGCCTAACCTTAGGTCTATATTCTTGTGTGGTGAGTGTTCTATTCCTATGTCACCCTTTTAAAATTAATCAATCTTAAACATATGAAGCTTAGGATTTTTGTGGTGAATAATAGGCCCACTTTAATGTGTCTCCTATTCGCCTTACCTTGAGTCTTAGGGAACCAAGGAAGGATTAGCCAACCTTGTAGCTTTATAATCACTCTACTCTTAATAATTTGGTGTAGGATTAAGGATGAGTTATTTGTTACAAATTTTTACCCAAGTTCTATGATTTTGATGATAACAAATATTATTGGATTTCTTACTATGTTATCTCCTATTAATTATTATTAGTGCATCTTTATTTTTCTTGCACACTAACATTTCAAGTCCATCATACACTGTGTAAAATTGTTTAGCTCAAGATTGGATAAAATAGGGTTAAAGTGTCTATACTTTTGCTTTTTTTTATTTCTATATTTCTTGAGTCAAAATTATATATTTGGTGGATACTAAACTTGGTGAACATGTACACACACACTCAAGGGAGTGAGACAATGACAAAATTAAAAGTTCAATTTTATGAACTAATCATGCTATACAATCCATATCGTACTATACGATCAACTAATTAGAAAAATATTAAAATAGCTAATTGTAATAATTAAAATAATTTGAACTAATTATACTATATGATCTATATCATACAGGATGATTTGTTAAAATCAAGATCTCAGCTGCCAATCATAATTTAGGAGATATTTTAAAATTTAAAATTTGAACTAATTATACTATACAATAGGTATCGCACTAGACGATGTAATTAAATCTTGTCGAAATTAATCTTATAATTAGGAAAATAATTTTGGTTAATTTATCCAATCAAATCATACAGAACGATTGGAGACAATCGTACTGTACGACCAGATCCCTATGTGGGATGATAATTTATCATCGCCAATTATACGGGATGTTAAACCAAGTCATTTCAGCTAATCATACTGGACGACTCTTCATATCATACTGGATGATCAACAAAATCAGTTGAACTGATCGTACAACACTTTGAAATTTATACAGTATGATCAAGGTGATTTAAACTAATTATATATTACAATCTTGGATCGTACTGTATGATCAATGTGGATAAAATTAAATTCTAAGGCTTTTTATGAGGCCCTATATTTAATCTCTCAATAGACTTATGTAAGGTCTTTGGCTACTCATTGATCTTGAGAGAGAGCTTGGAGAAGAAGATCTAGGAGAGCTTTGGGAAGAAGAATGGGTGAGCTTGTGTATGAGGGAGAAGTAGTGTGAGGGGTTAACACAGTTGCTCCAAGCAAGTGTCTTGCCTTGTTTCCTCCAAATGTCTATCTAGGTTCCTTGGGTAGCTCTGTGAAGAAGTTTTTCTACTAAAAGTCATGGTTCTCCGCAATTATTACAAATCTGGATTCAAAAAGTATAGTTTTGATGATGACAAACATGTTTGTATTCTATTTTTCTTGGCAAACCCATTTCAGGTATAAAAGATCAAAAGCAACTCAAGACAACTCAAGATCAGGTCCAAGTGTGTCTAAATGTAATGTTTTTCACTTTTTTGAGTCAAATGTAATGTAACTGATCTCTTAGCTAAGTAACCTTACATGCACACACTCAGGGGAGAGCTTGAGTGAATTAGAGTTTCTATTTAATTTTTGTTCAGATCTTCCTGGACTATACTCACATCGTCCTGGACAATCTAGTGAAAATAGGAACCCTAATTAGGGTGACCAAGTTAAGTTTGTCTAATTAAGCCGATCGTCCAAGATGATCCATTGATCGTACGGGACGATAGGCTCAAATCAGAAATTCTTAGCCACTAGATCAAGTTAGGCAAGTTTTATTTTTAGAGATTTGATCTGATTGTCCCGGACGATACACGTATCATCCTAGACGATACAGTATAATCATGCTGAAATTAGTCTGGTGATTAAGGAAAGTAATTAATATTTAATTGATACGATCATATCATCTGGGATGATTGCAATATCGTCTGAGACGATCATGATCATCCAGCATGTTTCACCTGTACGTCCAAAGCGGTGCTTAGGACAATTTTGGCACTTTTTGAACTAATCATACAGGAGGATAGCAATATTGTCCTGGACGATCAAGTCATTTTTTAGTCATCCAGCACAAGTTACGTTCCTCTGGACAACCAGAGCGTTCTTCTGGAAAAAATTTCTGAATTTACACTAATCGTCCCGGACGATCGCAGAATCATATGGAATGATCTAAATAACTTTTTTCACTAATCCTCCAGAAGAGCCAGATCATCCAGGCTAAAACAGGTGATTTTGAACTGATCGTAGGGGATAATCTAGCGATTGTATTGGATGATATTGGCCGACCAGTTGAGATTTAGGTCAAATTTTGAGCCCTCTTATAAAAGATCTTTTTCTCCTAACAAGAAAAATCTTTTGCCACTTTCCTTTCCAAAGAAACCTTGAGAGAGAGAGAGAGCTTGGGAGAGAGAGAGAGGATCTTGTGAGGGAGAGTTTATGAGGGATTCACAAAGGTTGCTCCAAGTAAGGATCAGATTCATCTTCTCCGTTCGTCGTCTCTCATCTTGTCGGTGTTTTCTGTGGGATGATCGTTCGTAAGAAGATCCAGGTTCTCTGCCCGCTTCAGGAGGAAGCGAAAGGAGTCCGGGTTCTCTACCTGCTTGAGGAGGAAGCGAAAGGAGTTTAGGTTCTCTACCTGCTTTAGGAGGAAGTGAAAGGAGTTCGGGTTCTCTGCCTGCTTTAGGAGGAAGCGAAAGGAGTTCAAGTTCTCTGCCTCACCGGGTTGGTGGAAAGGAGTTTTATATAGGCTTCTCCTCCTGGCTGTGAGAGCAGAAGGAGAGTCACTTTTGTGTTAGTGCAATACCCGGAGGGGAGGCTCCGGGGAGTGGACGTAGGTCAAGTTGATCGAACCACTATAAAATCTAGTGTGCTCTTTCTGATTATTTCCTGTACTTTACTTTTCTATTATTAACTGCTTGGGTGAAATCTGTGGTTGATCTTTTCATTTCTATGTTTACTTATTTCTGTTACAAATTATTGAAAAGATCTTTCTTGTTACTCACAAATTTTTAAATAACCAATTCACCCCCCTCTTAGTTAGCCTTGGGACTAGTTCATCAGGGCTTAACATCCCTATCAAACTTTCAAGTGGTATCAGAGAGGGATTCAAAAATTTAAGTTTAAAAACTTTTGAATTTGATCCATAGCTAACTTTGGTAATCATAATACTGCTGAATGTTATTCAATTACACGACCGCCATTATTTGATAACATACCTTTAGATTTTTGGAAAACTCGCATGTCCACTTTTCTTCAATCAATTGATTATCACAAATTAAGGATGGCTATGAGCCACCTTTTAGAATGATTAATAATATTAAAATTGATCTGTCTTTCACTGATTAGACTTTTGATGTTCGTGACTTAGCCCAACTGAATGCCAAATATTTGAACTATTTTTTTTGTTCCTTAAAATTTGAGGATTACATGCGTGTTTCTACTTGTACAAATGGCAAAAAAATTTGGGATAGATTGTGCATCACTTATGAAGGTACAACTGAAGTCAAATAGTCTAGGTTAAATATATTGCTTCATGACTACAAACTTTTTCACATGAAACCTATTGAATCTATTTCTGAAATATATACGAGGTTCACTCAAATTGTCACTTCTTTGCATGCTTTAGGAAGTGAACTTACAAACTATGAAAGAGTGAACAAAATTCTTAGATGTTAGCCTTCTTCGTATGATGCTAAGATAACTATAATCACTGAATCTAAAGATTTGAATACTTACTCTATTGATAGCTTACTTGGATCACCCATTGCTTACGAGTAAGGGGTGAACCAAAGACAGCTTGATGCAGGTGAGAAGAAGAAGGAGAAAACAGTGGCACTGAAGGCCAACGATAGTGATACTAGTACTTTCGGGTCTGATAGCGATGACGTTGCCTTAATAACTAGGCAATTCAAAAGCTTTCTAAGGAAGAAACATAAGAACTTAAAGCAGAAAGCCTGGACACATTAAGACTGATTATCCTACACTTAAAGCTCACCCAAGCAAGGAGAAGGGTGAGGAGAAATACAAGTTTAGGAAGGACAAGAAACAGATTCAGAAGGCATTCTAGGCAGATTCTGCATCCGGCTCCTCCAAGACTGAAGCTGAGGAGGAGACTACAAATTTATGTCTGATGGTTAATAATCATCCTGAACAGTCTGATCAAGAAGAGATATGTGAGCTTACTTACGAGCAATTATTTAAAGTGTCTGAAAGAATTCATGCATCGTATAGGAAGCTTAAGAAAACTCATGCTAGCCTGAAACTAGAATTTCTGAATTTACAAAAAGAGCATGATTATGTAGTTAAAGATCATTCCACCCTTGATAGCAATCACATATCTTTACTTGATGAATTTGATGAACTAAACAAAAAGTATTCTGATCTGATTACTGAGCATGATTCATTAAAAACCTCGTATGTTGATTTAGAAAATGCTTTAAAGAATTAGACAATATGGCATGTGAAGTGGAGAGTAGTAATGGAACATTGAAATTTGAAATTACAAGGTTGAAGAAAGAAAATGAATTTCTAAAAGTTAAAATCAGTGCTTTTGAGAAAAATGAAACACCTCCTACTTTTACACAATTTTATGCACCTCCACCTTGAAAAGAATCTATTTCAAAATTATCAAAGAATGTTTCATTTAAACCTAGGAAGAGGCACTATCACCCGTGTAGATTAGTTAACCATTTTCCTAGTGTTAGATATTTTTCTTATGGAATGTTAGGACACATCTCCCACACCTACACTGTTCACCATAGTACATATTAGGTGTGGAGGTGCAAATTGCCTGTATTACAGCACAGCACACATGCATTGCATTCTTCTTTTCATAAGAAGGAATCTAAACCTGTTTGGGTTCCTAAATCTGATATTTGATGATTTTGTAGGAGTGCTCTCACACAAGACCTCGTGAGACCATGTGGTACCTGGACAGTGGATGTTCAAGACACATGACTAGAGATGTAAATCTGTTCATTTTACTAGAGGCCAGGGCTGGATGCAAGGTTACACTTGGAGACAACACCATCAGAAGGGTGGTAGGTTCAGGTATAATTGATGATTCAAAAAATTTTATGATTGACAATGTTTTACTTTTAGATGGATTGAAACACAACCTGTTGAGCATTAGTCAGCTCTGTGATAAAGGATACAACATCAAATTCCTGCCCACTTGCTGCATTTTAAGCTTAAATGACAAAATTATTTTATAGGGACTAAGGATCAATAATGTCTACGTACTGGATGTATATTTTTTTACAGCTGATGCTTTAATTTGCTTAAAAATTGCTGCTGGTGAGTCTTAGTTGTGGCACAGGAGATTATGTCATGCTAGTATGAAAACCCTAAGGAGAGTTACCCAAAAGGACTTAGTTAGAGGTGTCCCTAAGCTTAAGTTCACTAAGGACCACCTGTGTGATGCCTCATAATTAGGGAAGCAAGTCCAGTCCTCCTTTCACTCTATTAAGGACATTAGCACCTCTAGACCTTTAGAAGTCCTTCACATAGATCTCTTTGGACCCATTAGTACTGTCAGCTTAAGGGGGAAAGTCTATGGTTCTGTGATTATTGATGATTACTCGAGGTTCACTTGGATTAAATTTTTGCCATATAAATTTGAGTCATTTGATGAATTTAAGTCCTTCTCCACTTGGATTCAGAGGAAGTTAGGTTGTGAGATCTTGACTATTCATAGTGATTATGGTGGAGAGTTTAAAAATGTGAAGTTTGGAAGTTTCTGTGAGGAGCAAGGGATTAGGCACAATTTTTCAGCTCCTAGGACCCCTCAGAAAAATGGGGTAGCTGAAAGGAAGAACAAGATCTTAGTGGAAGCCGTTAGAGCCATGCTTGCTGAGTATTCACTTCCAAAATACTTTTGGGCTGAAGCGGTGAACACTGCCTGTTATGTGCTAATAGGGTGAATGTTAGATCCAATCTGAACAAGACACCTTATGAGATCATTAAGGGTAGAAATCCAAACCTATCCCACTTTCATGTCTTTGGCTGTAAGGTTTCATTCTGAACAACGGGAGATCTTCCTTAGGAAAGTTTGACCCCAAATTTGATGAAGGAGTGTTCCTAGGTTATTCTAGTGTGGGGAAATCCTTTAGGGTGTTTAATAAGAGGATTTTTGTGGTGGAAGAGATAACTCATATGGTGTTTGATGAATCTGATCCTAAGGTGACTAGAGTTGAGGAAGAAGAAGAGGTAGGGGAGATTACCATGAGGTTGAAAATGCAAATCTAGAGGAAAGGGTAGATCCTCTAAATATTTTGCCTAGAGATTGGAGATATTCTTCGAGTCATCCTAAAGAACTGATCTTAGGAGACCCTTCTGAAGGTGTTAGGACTAGGCATGGACTTAGGAAGAAAGTAAACCACTTTTCCTTTATCTCAATGACTAAACCAACCAACATCAATTAAGCCCTTTATAATGAGTTTTGGATCTTAGCTATGCAAGAGGAATTGAATCAATTTGTAAGGAACTATGTTAGGGATCAAATAGAAAGATCTAGAAATCAAAGTATAATGAGAACCAAGTGAATCTTTAAAAATAATATGAATGATTCTGGTGTGGTGGTTAGGAATAAGGTAAGATTGGTGGCTAAGGGGTATAATCAGATTGAAGGGATTGATTTTGAGGAGACCTTTACCCCTTTAGCTAGATTGGAAGCCATTAGGGTGCTACTAGCCTTTACCTGTTATAAGGGATTTAAGCTGTTCCAAATGGATATTAAGATTTCCTTTTTAAATGGGGTAATAAAAGAGGATATTTTTATAGAATAACCCCCAGGTTTTGAAAGTTCCCAATATCCAAATCATATTTACAAATTAAAAAAAGGCCTTATATGGATTGAAATAGGCACCTAAAACTTGGTATGAGAGGCTTAGCACATTCTTGTTAGAAATAGAGTTTTTTAAGGCGAGCGTAGACACCACCCTTTTTCTGAGGAGAGTAGGGGATGATTTACTCATTGTCCAGATCTATGTTGATGATATAATTTTTGGATCTTCTGATAAATATTTATGTGATGAGTTTTTTAAAATAATGAGTAAGGGGTTTGAGATGAGAGATAAGGCAAATGGATGATGGAACCTTTCTCAATTAATCTAAATACACTAAGGACATTTTGAAGAAATATGTAATGGACAAAGCCAAGCCAATCAACACTCCCATGAGCTCCTCTGTTCAGTTAGATCAGGATTCAAGTAGAAAATATATTGATAAGAAGAAGTATAGAGGAATAATTTGATCACTACTTTACCTGACTGTTAGCCGACCTGATATTATGTTTAGTGTTTATCTTTGTGCTAGGTTTTAAGCTGATTCTAAAGAGTCCCACCTGACTGCTGTTAAGAGAATTCTTAGATATCTTTTAGGGACCCCAAACCTAAGAATTTGGTACCCTAGGCACAACACCTCTTTTGAGATTATTGGATATTCTGATTCTGACTTTGCAGGGTGTAGGGTGGATAGAAAGAGCACTTATGGAACTTGTTAATTCATAGAAGAGTCTTTAGTATCTTGGTCCAATAGAAAATATAACTCAGTTGCACTTTCCACTGTTGAAGCTGAGTACATTGCCTTAGGAAGTTGTGTGGCCCAAGTTCTTTGGTTGAAGTAACAAGTCTTGGATTTAGGATTAACTGTAGGAACAATTTTTGTTTTATGTGATAATACTAGTGCCATCTATATTTCTAAGAATCTAATCCAACATTCTAGAATCAAAGACATTGATATAAGGCATCACTTCATTAGGGACCATGTTACGAAAGGGGACATTAAGCTACATCATGTAGCAACTGAAAATCAACTGGCTGACATATTTACTAAACCACTAGCCTTTGACTCATTCAGCATTTTGAGGACCAGATTAGGTGTGATTGACATAAATGCTTGATTCTGATGACTACTGATTTCTGATTTGTCTATTTTTCATTCTGTTTCTGTTAGTTAGTTTGATTTGATTATCTATTTTCTGTTAATTTTTATTTTTCTGGTGATTTTTATTTTAATCTTGTTGTTAGCTTGATTTGAATATTTATTTTGATGTGATTTCCTACTTATTTTTTACTTGCTATTTTATGCTTTTCAAAATCTGATCACTGCTCACTACTGCTGATAAAATGGATTTATGACTGAAAATTTTGCCTTGTTTTTTTTTTTGTTTGGAAGCTTGTAAGCCGTGATTGATTCCACTGGATCTATTAAAGGGAAAAAATATTGATGATTGTTTCTCTTTCTCTAACTCCTTTAATGGTGTATTATTTCTTTTGGATGAAAATCCTCTTCAAAATTAAAAAGTTAGTTTTTGAAATAGAGATCTATTTTATCTTCCTACAGTAATCTACCTCATATGAATAGTATTTTCAAAGTCTTGAGTCATTGTTATGATTTTTTGAACCAAGTGATTGCACTTATCATATGATATATGGTTTTTGCTTTGTGAATTACTTCCTTATTGTGGAGAGTGAGTTTGTCGTCTCCTATGTCTGGAAGATAATTTCACAGCTAAGACTCTTTAACGATTATGAAAGGGAGAAAGCTTACAAAAGATGCGCAATGCGCTAAACAAATTGAAAAAGAGACATAAAATGAGCCCAAAGCTAAAAAGATGTGAAATATCACCAAATCGAAAGATACACATAGTGTATCAAAAATCAAAAGATGTGCAAAGCGCCAAATAAATTGAAAAAGAGGCAAAATGAGCCCAAACCAAGCTTTTTTCCCTTTCAGATCGTTAAATGTCTTAAAAAAATTCGTGCGCCACTTAATATTTTTAAAAGCTTGAATTTGAAAATCTTGATTTTTGATTTCTTACTTTGTAATACTATTATATTAGATATTTTTCTGGAACTAGGCTTGAGAGGATCTCTTTTCGAATCAAATTTCTTTTCTTCTAAATTGGATTTTTGTTTTGAAAGGAATTTGCATCTACAAGGTGTCCGAGGTGGGAGTTACAAAAGTTGATTTTTTAACTTTTTTGGATTTTAGCACTGTCGATTGACTTCTTATTGGTTTTAGGATTCAAAATAAAGTGAAAATTCTAATTTACTAGAGCAGATCGATTAAAAAAAATCATTATTTTTTTGTGTTTTTATGTTTCTCATTTCGAGTTTTATTTACTCTATTTTCATTTTTCATTTTATTATATGTATTTTAGGATCCCTGATCTTTCATCTCCATCCTCAGCCACCACCTCCTCCTCCTTCTGATCAGGATCCGCCTTCGTTTTAGTTTTGTATTTTGTGCTACATTCTGTCTGTATTGTTGTGTCTATTCCTCCTCCTTTTTTGTGATGTTAAAGAGGGAGTTAGTTGAGTGACTAGTAGTTTTTGTTTTATGTATTGATCTTATTTTATGTTATTTATTTCAGTTGTAGTTATTTTCCTGTACTGTTCTAGTTGTTCAGTGAAATTTAAAAAGATATTTATTTTTCATATGTGCGTTGTTTAACTCCTGGTTGTTTTATTTTAAATTATTGTACTAATGTTTGCTATCATCAAAAAGGAGGAGATTGTTGCAAATCTGGATTCAAAAAATATAGATTTATGATGAAAAATATATTTGTATTCTATTTTGCCTGGCTAACCCATTTCAAGTACAATAGATCAAAAGTAACTCAAGCCACCTCAAGATCAGGTCCAAGTGTGTCTAAATGTAATGTTTTTTCCTTTCTTGAGTCAAATGTAATGTAACTGATCTCCTAGCTAAGTAACCTTGTACACACACACTCAGGGGGAGAGCTTGAGTGAATTAGAGTTTCTGTTCAATTTTTGTTCAGATCATCCGGGATGATACTCACATCATCCTGGACGATCCAGTAAAAATAAGAACCCTAATTAGGGCGACCAAGTTATGTCTGTCTGATTAAGTCCATCGTCCAGGATGATCTATTGATCGTACGGGATGATAGGCTTAAATCAGAAATTCTCAGCCGTCAGATCAAGTTAGGTAAGTTTTATTTTTAGAGATTTGATCTGATCATCCTGGACGATACAATACAATTATGCCTAAATTAGTCTGGTAATTAAAAAAAGTAATTAATATTTAATTGATATGATCATATCATCCGGGATGATCGTAATATCATCTAGGACGATCATGATCATCCAGCATGTTTCACCTGTACATCCAGGCGGTGCTCAGGATGATTTTGGCACTTTTTAAACTAATCGTACAGGATGAAAGTAATATCATCCTGGACGATCAAGTTATTTTTAGGTCATCCAGCACAAGTTCCTCTGGATGACCAGAGCAGTCTTCTGGATGAAATTCTTAAATTTACACTAATCATCCTGGACGATCGCAGAATCTTACAGGACGATCTGAACAACTTTTTCCACTAATCGTCCAGAAGAGTCACATCGTCCAGGCTGAAACAAGTGATTTTGAACTGATCGTACAGGGCAATCTAGCGATCACCCAGGCCGATATAGCGATCGTCCTGGACGATATTGACCGACCAGTTGAGATTTAGGGTAAATTTTGAGCTCTCCTATAAAAGATCTTTTTCTTCCAACAAGAAAAATCTTTTGTCACTTTCCTTTCCAGAAATACCTTGAGAGAGTGAGAGAGAGCTTGAAAGAGAGAGAGGATCTTGTGATGGGGATTTTGTGAGGGATTCATAAAGGTTGCTCCAAGCAAGGATCAGAGTCATCTTCTCCGTTCATCGTTTCTCGTCTTGTCGGTGTTTTCTGTGGGAGGATAGTTCACAAGAAGATCTAGGTTCTCTTCCTAGTTCAGGAGGAAGCGAAAGGAGTTCAGGTTCTCTGCCTTCTTCAGGAGGAAGAAAAAAGAGTTCGGGTTCTCTGCCTGCTTCAGGAGGAAGCGAAAGTAGTTCAGGTTCTCGGCCTGCTTCAGGAGGAAGTGAAAGGAGTTCAGGTTCTCTGCCTCACCGGGTTGGTGGAAAGGAGTTTTATATAGGCTTCTCCGCCTTGCTATGGGAGCAGAAGGAGAGTCACTTTTGTGTTAGTACAATACCTGGAGGGAAGGCTTCGGGGAGTGGACGTAGGTCAAGTTGACCAAATAACTATAAAATCTGGTGTGCTCTTTCTGATTATTTCCTGCACTTTACTTTTCTGTTATTAACTGCTTGGGTGTAATCTGTGGTTGATCTTTTCATTTCTATGTTTACTTATTTCTATTACAAATTATTGAAAAGATCTTTCCTGTTGCTCACAAATTTTTAAATAACCAATTCACCCCCCTCTTAGTTAGCCTCGGGACTAGTTCATCAGGGATTAACATCCCTATCAAACTTTCAGCCATCACCAGGAGGGTGAGAAAGGAGTTTATGGTTTCTTCCATTACCAGGAGCATGAGAAAGGAGTTTATGATTCTCTAACATCACCAGGAGGGTCAGAAAGGAGTTTATGGTTCTCTGCCATCACTAAGAGGGTGAGAAAGGAGGTCAAGGTTCTCTGTCGTACCAGGTTAGTGAAAAAATTATAAGGGCTTCTCCATTTTGCTATGGGGGCAAAAGGAGAGACACTATAGTGATTAATGCAATACACGGAGAGAAGGACTTCGGGGAGTAGATGTAGATAAAGGTTGATAGAACCACTATAAAATATGGTGTGCTCTTTCTTATTTTTACTTTTTCTGCACTTTTTATTTCTAAAATTTGAGCTTACTACACGAATCTCATTATTTTGTAGCAACTGTAATTAGGTTAATTTATTGTTTGAAAAAAGAAACACATATATGATTAATATATTTGTGCTTTAAAATGAAAAATATTTTAAACCCTGATTTGCTTCTACATGTATTAGGATAATTATTTCTTTCAGAATTATTTTTTAAAAACCATTCTATAGCAAGATTTTTTATTATTGTAGTAGTTATTTATAAAAGTACCAATGCACCCCCTCCCCCCTCTTGGTGTGCCTCGGGTTAATTCATTAAGATTTTACAACCTCCCTGAACTTTCAAGTAGTATTAGAATGGGTCTTAAAATTTAGATTTCAAAATCTTTAAACAAAGATCAAATAAAAAAATTTGGTAATAGGAATACTGCATAGGATTATTCAATAACCCATCACTATTATTTTAAAACATTCTTTCTAATTTTTAGAAAATTTGAATGTCAATATTTTTGTAATCTATTGATTATAGAATTTGGCATATGATTCAAACTGGTTATTCACTTCCACCTAGAATAGTTAATGGTGTCAAAACAGATATACCCTTTACTAGATGGAGTCATGAGGATAGAGAACTCGCATAATTAAATTTTAAATGTTTAAATTATTTTTTATGTGCTTTAAAATATGTGGACAATATGTGAGTGTTTATATGCACTACGGGGAAGAAAATATAGGATAGACTTTGCATCACATATGAGGGAACTAGTTAAGTTGAACAGTTTAGGTTAAATGTTACACTACATGACTATGAACTTTTTCACATGAAACCTAGCGAGATTGTATCTAAAATGTACACTAGGTTCACCCAAAAAGGGACATCCTTATATGAACTAGGTAGAGAACTCTCTAATTCTAAAAAGTTAATAAGAGTTTATGTTGCCTACCATGTTCATATGATGCTAAAATCATTACTATATTTGAATCAAAGGATTTAAATGTTTATTCAATTGACAACTTACTTGGGTCACTCATTACCTATGAGCAAGGCGTGAGTCAAAGACTACTTGATGTAGGTGATAAACATAAGGAGAAAACTATGGCTCTAAAAGCAAACTACTAAGATAATGACTGTTCAATAGTAGAGGAGGATGACAATATTGTATTGATGACCTGTCAGTTAGAAGAGTTTCCTAAAGAGGAAGCAAAATCGTCATCAATAATAATGGAACAAAGGTAAAGACACTAAAAATTTTAAACAGTCATCTAACACTATATGCTTTGAATATAGGAAACTAGGACATCTCGGAATAGACTGCCCCAACCTGAAGACTCACCTATTTAAGGAGAAGGGTAAAGAGAAGGCAAAATTTATGAAGGTGAAGAATAGGACACAAAAGACATTTTGGGCTGACTCCACCTCAAAATCATTGGAACAAGAAGAATATGAGGTAACAAACCCATGTCTTATAGCTAATGAAAATCTTGATCAATCAGATCAAGATGAGGTATATTAACTGTCCTATGATGAATTGTTCATTATTTCAAAAAAAATTCATAATTTGAATAGGAAACTTAACAAGATGTATGCTAGCTTAAATAATAACTTTTCTAATATACAAAAAGAGCATAGTAGTCTGATAACTGAGCATTCTACTTTAGATAGTGATCACATGTCTTTACTTAATGAATATGATGCATTAAATAAGAAGCATGTTGACCTAACTAATGCACATAAGTCCTTGATGACAAAGCATCTTGAGTTAGAAGAATCATTTAAAGAATTAGAAACTATTGCAAGTGAATTAGATAGTGGTGAGCATACATTGAAGTTAGAAGTAGCACATCTTGATGAAATTTTGATAGGGATGTTAAGCCCTTATGAACTAGTCTCGAGGCGAACTAAGAGAGGGGGGGGGGGTGAATTAATAGTTTTAAAAATTTGAGAGCAAAATAACGATTTAGAAAATCTTTTTGAATGTTTTAAAACTTTTACAGTTACATGATGATGTGCAGATATTCAACGATAATAGAATAATAATCACAACCACACAATCATCAACAGAGAAGTAAATATGAAAAATAATCAAAAAGAACACACCATATTTTATAGTGGTCCGGTCAACTTGACCTACATCCACTCCCAGAGCCTGCCCTCCGGGTATTGTACTAACACTAAGTTACTCCCCTTCTGCTCCCACAGCAAGGTGGAGAAGCCTGTACAAAAACTCCTTTCCACCAACCCGGTGAGGCAGAGAACCTGAACTCCTTTCGCTTCCTCCTAAAGCAGGCAGAGAACCTAGACTCCTTTGGCTTCCTCTTGAAGCAGGCAGAGAACCTGGACTCCTTTCACTTCCTCCTGAAGCAAGTAGAGAACCCAAATCTTCTTACGAACGATCCTCCCACAGAGACACTGATAAGATAAGAGAGTACGAATGGAGAAGATGACTCAGATCCTTGTTGGAGCAACCTTTGTGAATCCCTCATAAACTCTCCCTTATAAGATCCTCTCTTTCTCTCCCAGGCTCTCTCTCTCTCTCAAGGTTTTCTTTGGAAAGGAAAGTGGCAAAAGATTTTTCTTGTTTCAAGAAAAAGATCTTTTATATGAGGGCTCAAAAATTGCCCTAAATCTCAATTGGTCATCAAAGATCATCCAAGATGATCGGTCAGTCATCCTGTATGATCAGTTCAAAATCATATGTATCAGCCTGAAGAATCTGGTTTCTCTGGATGATTAGTAGAGTTAATTTGTTCATATCATCGTGTACGATTTTGCGATCGTCCGGGATGATTAGTGTAAATCAGGAATTTCATCCAGATTGCTCTGGTCGTCCAGGGGAACTTGTGCTAGATGATCTCAAAATGACTTGATTGTCCAGGATGATATGTCTATCATTTTGTATGATTAGTTCAAAAATGATAAAATCATCCTACACATAGCTTTGGACGTATAGGTCAGAATATGCTGGACGATTTCAAAATGACTTGATCATCCCAGACGATATGTTTATCATCCGGTACGATTAGTTCAAAAATGACAAATCATCCTACACACAGCTTTGGACGTACAGGTGAAAGGCATTGGACGGTCAAGATTTTTAACATATCGTCCCGTACGATCTCACGATTGTCCAAGATAATATGATCGAATCAATTAAATCTTAATTACTTTTTGTAATCACCAGACTAATTTAGGCAAGATTGTAATGGATCATCCAGGATGATACACATATCATCTGGGACGATTAGATCAAATCTCTAAAAATAAAAACTTGCCTAACTTAATCTGGTGGCTGAGAATTTTTGATTTAAGCATATCATCATGTACAATCTGATGATCATCTAGGATGATATGCTTAATCAGATTGACTTAACTTGGTCACCCTAATTAGGGTTTTATTTTCATTAGATCATCCAGGACGATGTGAATATCATCGAGGACGATCGAAATAAAAAATGAATAGAAACTCTAATTCACTAATACTCTCCCCCTGAGTGTGTGTGCAAGGTTACTTAGCTAGGGGATCCTTTGCATTATATTTGACTCAATAAAGATGAAAACAATATTGGACCTAAATTACAAAATAGACTGACTCGATCTTGGGCTGGCTCGAGCTTGTAATTGATCCTACGGACCTAAAAGATTAGACAATCAACCAGAAACATAAATATTTACTATCATCAAAATCATAGTCCTTGAAACCTAAATTTGCAATAATCTCCCCCTTTTTGATGATGAAAAATATTTATTCAGTAGTTTCAAATTAACCAGATTACAGTAATTAAAGCACAGGCGAGACAAGATAAATTTTCCTAATTATTGATAACCAGTGACATTCAATACAACAAGATATACAACTAAAAATAATAAATAAAATTACTACAAGACAAAAATAACTCTTGCTTTTGACATCACAAAAAGGAGGAACAGAAATGATAAATAAATAACAGCAAACTAAAAACATTAGAAATAAGAAAACAAAAGTAAAAACAACAGCTTTTTTTATCAGCTCCAGTAAAACAGAATTTTCCCTAATTTTCAATTTAAAAAACCAATAGGAAGAAAATCGAGGATGCTGAAATCCAGAAAAGTTAGAAAATCAACTTTCGAAACTCCTACCTTAGACACCTTACTGGTTCAAATTTCTTTCAAACAAAAGTCTAATTTAGAAGAAAGAAATTAGAATTGAAAAGAGATCCTTTCAAGCTTCGTTTTAGAAAAATATCTGATATAATAGTATTACAAAGTAAGGAATCAAAAATTATGATTTTTCATCTCAAGCTTTTGAAAATATTAAGTGGCATATGGATTTTTCTAGGATATTTAAAGATCTGAAAGGGAAGAAAGCTTATTTTGTTGTGGGCTCATTTTGTGCCTCTTTTTCAATTTATTTGGCGCTTTGTGAATCTTTTGATTTTTGATACACTTTATGTATCTTTCCAATTTGACGACATTGCGCATCCTTTCAGGTTTGGGCTCATTTTATGCCTCTTTTCATTTTGGTGCTCTTTGCGCATCTTTTGTAAGCTTCCTTCCTTTCATAATCGTTAAAGAATCTCAGCTGTGAAATTGCCTTTCAGACATAAGAGACGACAAAACTCGCTCTCTATAATAAGGAAGAGTAATTCACAAAATAAAAACCATACATCATATGATAAGTGCAATCACTTGATTAAGAAAAATATAACAATGATTCAAAACTTTGAAAACACTATTCATATGAAGTAGATTACTGTATGAAGATAAAATAGATCTCTATTTCAAAAACTAACTTTTAATTTTGAAGAAGATTTTTATCAAAAAGAAATAATACACCATTAAAGAGTTAGAGGAAGAGAAATAATCATCAACGTTTCTTCCCTTTAACAGATCCAGAGGAGTCAATCACTGCTTACAAGCTTTCAAACAAAAATAAGGCAAAACTCTCAGTCAGAAATCCAGTTTTTCAACAGTAGTGAGCAGTGATCAGATTTAAAAGTGAGTAATCAGTAAATAAAAAATAAGAAGGAAGAAAGGCCGACAAGCAAAAATTAGCAAATGAAAATAAGTAAGAAATAATCAAATCTGATAAGCAAATCAAACAAAGAAAATGAGTAGGAAAAGAAAAATTCTAAAGTAAAACGGACAATCAAAGCAAA
This sequence comes from Dendrobium chrysotoxum, assembly GCA_019925795.1. Classification (NCBI taxonomy): domain Eukaryota; kingdom Viridiplantae; phylum Streptophyta; class Magnoliopsida; order Asparagales; family Orchidaceae; genus Dendrobium; species Dendrobium chrysotoxum. Next base: position 27,929,757 of record CM034298.1, on the reverse strand, counting down.
CAAGAACTAAATGCAAAATGAAAAATAGAAAATTTGGAAATCAGTACTCATCAGATTCATGCATTTATGTCAATCACACCCAATCTGGTCCTCAAAATGCTGAATGAGTCAAAGGCAAGTGGTTTAGTAAAGATGTCAGCTAGTTGATTTTTAGTTGCTACATGATGTAGCTTAATATCCCCTTTTGTAATATGGTCCCTAATGAAGTGATGCCTTATACCAATGTGTTTTGTTCTAGAATGTTGGATTGGATTCTTAGAAATATAGATGGCACTGATGTTATCATATAGAGCTAAAATTTTGCTAACAGGTAATCCTAAATCCAAAACTTATTGCTTCAACCAAAGGACTTCGGCAACACAACTTCCTAAGGCAATGTACTCAGCTTCAGCAGTGGAAAGTGTAACTGAGTTCTATTTTCTACTGGACCAGGAGACTAAAGACTGTTCTATGAATTGGTATGTTCCTGAAGTGCTCTTTCTATCCACCCTACACCCTGCAAAATCAAAATAAGAATATCCAATAATCTCAAAAGATGTGTTGTGCCTAGGGTACCAGATTCCTAGGTTTGGGGTCCCTAAAAAATATCTAAGAATTCTCTTAACAGCAGTCAAGTGGGACTCTTTAAGATCAGCTTGAAACCTAACAAAAAATACACACACAAAATATAATATCAGGTCGGCTAGCAGTCAGGTAAAGTAGTGACCAATTATTCCCCTAAACTTCTTCTGATCAATAGATTTTCCATTTGAATCCTTATCTAACTGAACAGTGGAACTCATGGAAGTGTTGATTGGCTTGGCTTTGTCCATTTCATATTTCTTCAAGATATCCTAAATATATTTTGATTGATTCAGAAAGGTTCCATCATCCATTTACCTTATGTTAAATCCTAAAAAGTAGGATAATTCTCCCATCATACTCATCTCAAACTCCTTACTCATTATCTTAGAAAAATCATCACATAAATTTTTATCAGAAGATCCAAAAAGTATATCATCAACATAGATCTGGACAATAAGTATATCATCTCCTACATTCTTAAGGAAATGGGTGGAGTCTACGCTCTTACCAAACTTTCTTTCTAATAGGAATGTGCTAAGCCTCTCATACCAAGCTCTGGGTGCATTTTTCAATCCATATAAGTCCTTTTTTAATTTATAGACATGATTTAGATATTGGGAGCTCTGAAAACCTGGGGGTTGCTCTACAAAGATATTCTCTTTTATTATCCCATTAAAAAAGGCACTGTTGACATCCATTTGAAACAGCTTAAATCCCTTATAACAGGCAAAGGCTAGTAGCACCCTAATGGCTTCTAATCTAGCTACAGCGGCAAAGGTCTCCTCAAAATCAATCCCTTCAATTTGATTGTACCCGTTAGCCACCAATCTTACCTTATTCCTAACCACCACACCAGAATCATTCATCTTATTCTTAAAGACCCATTTACTTCCCACTACACTTTAATTCTTAGGTCTTTCTACTAACGCCCAAACCTCGTTCCTTATAAATTGATTCAACTTCTCTTGCATAGCTAAGATCTAAAATTTATTAGAAATGGCTTAATTGATGTTGGTGGGTTCAGTCATTGAGATAAAGGCAGAATGGTTTACTTCCTTCCTAAGTCCATGCCTTGTTCTAACACCTTCAGAAGGGTTTCCTTAGATCAGTTTTTTAGGATGACTCGAAGAATATCTCTAATCTCTAGGCAAAGTATTTTCAGGTTCTACCCTTTCCTCTAGATTTACATTTTCAACTCCTTGGGTAATCTATCCTACATCTTCTTCTTCCTCAACTCTAGTCTCCTTAGGATCAGATTCATCAAACACCACATGAGTTGTCTCCTCTACCGCCAAAGTCCTCTTATTAAACACCTTAAAGGATTTCCCCAAGTTGTGTTTCAATCCATCTACAAGCAAAATATTATCAATAATAAAATTTTTTGAATCATAAATTATACGTACTCCTACCACCCTCCTGGTGGTGTTGTCTCCAAGTATAACCTTGCCTCCAGCCATGGCCTCCAGTGAAATGAATTGATTTGCATCTCCAGTCATACGTCTTGAGCATCTAGTATCTAGGTACCACATGCTCTCACTAGGTCTTATGTGAAAGCATACCTACAAAATTATCAAACATCAGATTTAGGAACCCAACCAAGTTTGGGTTCCTTCTTATAAAAAGAAGAATGTAATACATGTGTGCTGTGCTGTTAAAATGCAATCTGGGTCTCTAGACCCAATGTGTACTATGGTGAATAGTGTAGGTGTGAGAGATATGTCCAAGCATGCCACGAGAAAAGCATCTAACACAAGGAAAAGAGTTAACTAATCTACGTGGGTGATTGTGCCTCTTCCTAGGTTTGAATGAAACATGCTTTGATGATTTTGAAATAAATTCTTCAAAAGGTGGAGGTACATAAAATTGTGCAAAAGTAGGAGGTGTTTTATTTTTCTCAAAAGCATAAATTTTCAGTCTTAGAAATTCAATTTTTTTTTTGAGACTTGCAATTTCAAATTTCAATGCACCTTTACTACTCTCTAAGTCACATGACATGGTGTCTAATTCTTTAAAAGCTCTTTCTAAATCAACATGCGAGATTTTTAATGAATCATGCTCAGTAATCAAATTAGAATGTTTTTTATTCAATTCATTAAATTTATCAAGTAGTGACATGTGATTGTAATCAAGAGTGGAATGATCTTTAATCAAAATTTCATGCTCTTTTTGTAAATTCAGAAATTCTAATTTCAGGCTAGCATGAGTTTTCTTAAGCTTCTTATATGATGAATGAATTTTCTTAGAAACATCTAGCAATTGATCATAGGTTAGCTCACGTACCTCTTCTTGATCAGACTGACCAGGATGATCATCAGCCATCAGACACAACTTCGTAGTTTCCTCTTCAACTTCAGTCTCAGAGAAGTCAAATGCAGAATCTACCCCGAACACCTTTTGGATCCGCTTCTTATTCTTCGTGAACTAGAGTTTCTCCTCACCCTTCTGCTTGCTTGGGTGAGCTTTAACTGTAGGACAATCAACCTTTATATATCCAGGCTTCCTGCATTCAAAGCAAACAGTATCAGATGAACCTTTATAATTTTTGTTACTCTTACCTTTGTTCCATTTCTGAAAGTTCTTATGTTTATTCCTTAGAAAGCTTTTGAATTGCCTAGTGGTTAAGGCAACATCATCGCTATTAGACACGTAAGAGTCAGTGTCGGTATCATTGGCCTTCAGTGCCATAGTTTTCTCTCTCTTCATCTCACCTACATCAATTTGTCATTGGTTCACTCCTTGCTCGTAAGAAATGAGTCACCCAAGTAAGTTATCGATAAAATAAGTGTTCAAATCTTTGGATTCAGTAATTATAGTTATCTTGGAATCAAAAGAAGAAGGTAAACATCTCAGAATTTTGTTCACTTTTTCATAGTTTGTAAGTTCTCTTCCTAAAGCATGTAAAGAAGTGACAATTTGAGTGAACCTAGTATACATTTCAAAAATAGATTCACTAGTTTTCATGCGAAAGAGTTCATAGTCGTAAAGTAAGATGTTCAATCTAGATTGCTTAACCTCAGATGTGCCTTCATAAGTAATGCATAATTTATCCAAGATTTCTTTACCAGTCGTACAAGTGGAAACTCGCATGTAATATTCATATTTTAAAGAATAGAAAAAATAGTTCAAACATTTTACACTCAATTGTGTTAAATCATGATCATCAAATATCCAATCAATGAATGGTAGTTCAGTTTTAATATTATTAATCATTCGAAAAGGTGCTTCATAGCCATCCTTAACAAGCAACCACATGCGATAATCTATAGATTAATGAAATGTGGACATGTGAGTTTTCCAAAAATTAAAAGGTATGTTATCAAACAATGGTGGTCGTGTAATTGAATAACCTTCAACAGTGTTACGATTAGCAAAGTTAGCCATGAATTAAAATTAAGAAGTTTTTAAACTTAATTTTTGAATCCCGCTCTGATACCACTTGAAAGTTCGATAGGGATGTTAAGCCCTTATGAGATAGTCCCGAGGCTAACCAACAGGGGGGTGAATTAGAAGTTTTAAAAATTTGAGAGCAAAACTATAATTTAGAATATCTTTTTGAATGTTTAAAAATTTTATAGTTACACGATGATGTGTAGATATTCAATGATAGTAAAATAATAATCATAATCACACAATCATCAATAGAGAAGTAAATAAAAAAAATAATCAGAAAGAATACACCAAATTTTATAGTGGTTCGATCAACTTGACCTACGTCAACTACCCGGAGCCTCCCCTCTGGGTATTGCACTAACACTAAGTGACTATCCTTCTGCTCCCACAATAAGGTAGAGAAGCCTGTACAAAAACTCCTTTCCACCAAACCAATGAGGCAGAAAACTTGAACTCCTTTCACTTCCACTTGAAGTAGGCAGAGAACCTATACTCCTTTCTCTTCCTCCTAAAGTAGGCAGAGAACCTGTACTCCTTACGCTTCCTCCTAAAGCAGGTAGAGAACCCGGATCTTCTTACGAATGATCCTCCCATAGAGACACCGATAAGACAAGAGATGATGAATGGAGAAGATGACTCAGATCCTTTCTTGGAGCAACCTTTGTGAATCCCTCACAAACTCCCCCTCACAAGATCCTCGCCCTCTCTCCCAAGCTCTCTCTCTCTCTCTCAAGATTTTTTCTGGAACAAAAAGTGGTAAAAGATTTTTCTTGTTAGAAGAAAACGATCTTTTATATGAGGGCTCAAAAATTTCCCTAAATCTTAATTAGTCATCAAAGATCATCCAGGATAATCGGTCGATCATCCTGTACGATCAGTTCAAAATCACATGTATCAGCTTGGACGATCTGGTTCCTCTAGATGATTAGTAGATAAAATTTATTCATATCGTCTCGTATAATTTTGCGATCATCTGGGATGATTAGTGTAAATCAGGAATTTCATCCAGAAGATAGCTCTTGTCATCTAGGGGAACTTGTGCTGGATGATCTCAAAATGACTTGATCATCTAGGATGATATGTCTATCATCCTGTACGATTAGTTCAAAAATGACAAAATAGTCCTGTACACAGCTCTGGACATACAGGTCAGAACATACTGGATGATTTCAAAATGACTTGATTATCCCGGATGATATATTTATCATCTGGTATGATTAGTTCAAAAATGACAAAATCGTCCTGCACACAGCTCTAGACGTACAGGTGATAGGCACTAGACGGTCAGGATTTTTAACATATCATCTCATACGATCTCGTGATCATCCAGGATGATATGATCGAATTAATTAAACCTTAATTACTTTCCTTAATCATTAGACTAATATAGGTATGATTGTAATGAATTGTTCGGGATGATCAGATCAAATTTCTAAAAATAAAAGCTTGTCTAACTTAATCTGACAGCTGAGAATTTTTTATTTGAGCCTATCGTCATGTACGATCCGATGATCATCCAGGATGATATGCTTAATCAGACCGAGTTAACTTGGTCGCCCTAATTAGGGTTTCTATTTTCATTGGATCCTCTAGGATGATGTGAATATCGTCTAGGATAATCGAAACAAAAAATGAACAGAAACTCTAATTCACTAAAAAACTCTCCCCCTTAGTGTGTATGTGCAAGGTTACTTAGCTAGGAGATCCTTTACATTACATTTGACTAAATAAAGATAAAAATAGTACATTGGACCTGAATTACAAAACAGACTGACTCGATCTTAGGTTGGCTTGAGCTTGCAATTGATCCTACGAACCTGAAAGATTAGATAATCAACCAGAAATAGAAATGTTTGCTATCATCAAAATAATAGTCCTTGAAACCCAGATTTGCAACACTTGAAAGTATAAATGAATTCCTAAAAGCAAAACTAAATGCACTTCAAAATAATAAACCATCACCTACTTTAGCATATTGGCATAATTCATCACCACAACATATATCATATAGCCCTATAAAGAGGTAACATTACCCACATAAATTAGTGAATCCTTTTCCTAGTGTTAGGTGTTACTCTTATGGCATGCTAGGTCATATATCCCACACTTGCACTATCCATCATAGGAAATATTGAGTGTGGAGGCCCAAATTACTTGCATTATAATACATCATGTAAGTATCCCATTCATCAAGGCATAAGGTGGAACCCACACTTAGGTTTCCAAATCTAATGCTTGATTGAATTTATAGGAGTACTCTCATAAATGACCTAGTGTAAGTATGTGGTACTTGGACAGCGGATGCTCAAGGCACATGACTGGAGATTTAAAGTAGTTCATCTTACTAGAGGCCAGGTTAGGAGGCAAGGTCACACTAAAAGACAACACCACTAGAAAAGTGGTTGGCTTAAGTATAATTGGCAACTCTAAGATTTTTATAATTGAAAATATTTTATTAGTCAATGGTTTAAAGCATTACTTACTGAACATTAGTGAATTATGTGATAAGGGTTTTTATATAAGATTTTTTATCTACAAAATGCATAGGAGACTATGTCATGCAAGCATGAAAACTTGTAGGAATATTACCCAAAGAGACATAGATAGAGGCATACCCAAGTTAAATTTCACTAAGGACCACCTATGTGATGCTTGTCAACTAGAAAAATAAATTAAGATTTAATTCCATTCAATTAAGGACATCAACAACTGTAGGCCACTAGAAATTCTCCATATGGACCTATTTGGACCCATTATCACTACAAACCTAGGAGGAAAGTCAAATGGATTTGTAATCATCAATGATTATTCAAGATTCACTTAGGTTAGATTCCTAGTACAAAAAAATGAATCATTTAAGGAGTTTAAAACCTTCTCCACCTAGATACAAAGAAAGTTAGGATGTGAAATATGAACTATTCATAGTCATCATAGTGGAGAGTTTGAAAATAATATGTTTGAAACCTTTTGTCAAGAGATAGGGATAGAACATAACTTTTTTGCCCCTATAACCCCATAGCAGAATGGAATAGCTAAAAGGAAAAATAAAACCATGGCATTAACTACTAGGGTCATGTTAGTTGAAATTTCTCTCATGAGATACTTTTGGGTAGAAGTAGTGATTACTACTTGTTATGTTTTAAATAAGGTGAATGTTAGATCAAAGTTAAATAAGATAACCTATGAGCTCCCTAAGGGTAGGACACCCAATCTTTCTCACTTGCACATCTTTGGGTGTTGATGCTTTGTCCTAATAAATGGCAAATCACCTCTAAGAAAATTTGATCCCAAATCAGATGAAGGAGTCTTCTTAAGTTATTCATATATAGGTAACACCTATAGAATTTTTAATAAGAGGACCTTAGTAGTAGAAGAATTTATCGATGTTATGTTTGATGAATTTGATAGTACCTCTAAATATAGACCAGAAGAAGAAGTAGAGGTCATCCAATGGGTAGAAGCCATTGACTTAGGGGATAGAGTAGAACCTTAGGAGCCCTTACCTAGAGAATGGAGATACTAATCTAGTCATCTTAAAGAACTGATTTTAGGAGACCCATCTTAAGGTGTTAGAACTAGGAATGGACTTAGGAATGAGGTTAGACATTCTGTATTTATCTCCATGATAGAACCCATTAACATAGATCAAGCCTTAGCTGATGAATTCTAGATTCTAGCAATGTAAGAAGAGCTAAATCAATTTATTTGAAATTATACATGGGAATTAATCAAAAGACCTAAGGGCCAGAGTGTTGTAGGAACTAAGTTAGTTCTCAAAAATAAAATGAATGGCTTTAAAATTATCGTGAGAAATAAGGCAAGATTAGTAGTTAAGGGGTACAATCATATTAAAGGAATAGATTTTTAAGAAATCTTTGCCCCTATAGCTAGATTATAATCCATTAGAGTGCTTATAGCCTTTGCCTTCTTTAAAGGATTTAACTTGTATCAAATAAATGTTAAGAGTGTCTTTCTAAATAGAGTGATTAAAGAAGATGTATATATATTATGCAACCCACAGGTTTTGAAAGCTCTCAATTTCCCAATCATGTTTTCAAGTTAAGAAAAGTATTATATGGATTAAAGCAAGAACCAAAATCTTGGTATGAAAGACTAAGCACATTCCTCCTAAATAGAGCCTTTATTAAGGGTAGTGTAGACACCACCCTATTCCTTAAGAAAGTAATTGAAGATCTACTCATTGTTCAAATTTATTTCAATGATATATTATTTGGATCTACAAATAAAAATCTTTGTGATGAATTTTCAAAGGCAATGTTTGCTAAGTTTGAGATGAGCAAGATGGGAGAGCTTAATTATTTTCTTAGATTTAGTGTGAAGAAAAGGGATGTTAGAACATTCCTTAATCAATAAAATATATCAAAGATATTCTTAAGAAATATGAGATGGACAATGCTAAGGTAATGAATACCCCTTTGAGCTCCATTATTCAGTTAGATAAGGATCCAAATGGAAAATTAGTAGATTAGAAGAGTTATAGAGGGATAATTGGATCACTTCTTTATTTGACTACTAGTAGACCTGATATAATATTTAGTGTATGTCTCTGTGCTAGATTTTAGGCTAATCCAAAAGTATCTCACATGATTACTATTAAGAGAATCCTAAGATACCGATTAGGAACCCAAAACCTAGGTATCTGGTACCCTAGAAATAGCATATCCTTTGAGATCATAGGATATTCAGATTTTGACATTACAGGATATGGGGTTGATAGAAAAAAAATCAAAAACTTGTCAGTTTATATGTTAATTATTAGTTTTTTGGTCTAGCAAAAAGTAGAATTTAGAAGCCCTAACCACCGTAAGGTATAATATATTACTGTAGGAAGTTGTACTGCTCAAGTCCTATGGTTGAAGCAATAAATCTTAGATCATGGACTTCCTATAAGTATAATTCCTATTATGTGTGATAATATAAGTGCCATTTGCATATCAAAAAATCAAATTTAACACTCCTGTACAAAGCATATAGACATTAGGCATCATTTTATAAGAGATCATATAGCTAAGGGAGATATAAAACTATACCATATAGCTACTGGAGACTAATTGGCAGACATCTTTACTAAACCCCTGGAGACCAATTAGCAGACATCTTTACTAAACCCCTAGATTTTGACACTTTTAACCTAGATTTCATGGATATTCATACTTTAATCAGGATGATTTGGAAATTGAAAACATGAATGTTATGTGTGTGTATTTTTTTGTTATCTGTTTAGTCTTTTTATTTGTATTTTGTTATTTATATTTGTGAGTCTTTTCTTATTTTATTTTATTTTATAAAGTTTTTTTGATCATCATACACAAATTTCAAAAATTTCTCACATCATACTGTATGATTCAATATCATACTATACGATATTCATAAAATATCACATTATTTCTCATAACACATCCAACAGCTTTGATCGATCATATATCAGTGATTGTACTGTATGATCGATATGGCACCATGTGTTGGATGAATTGAATTCAAACGGTGTGATATTTAATATAATATTGTACTGTACAAACACCTATTTCATATAGGATGATATAACCAGTCAACGATTGTCTAGACTGACTCCTCAGGATTATTGTCGTTATAATGATCATCCAGTATAATTTTGATTGTACTATATGATAAGATCAACTTTCTAATTGATTGGATAGGATGTTGTGACTCGAGCTCATGAGCTTATGCTTTTGATGATAATAAATATTATGGCTTACATATTTATATCTCCTAGTACTTTTATTCTATACTTATTTGTGTGTATGCTAGCATTTCAGGAACACCAAGCACCATCAAATGAAGAATCATAGCTCAAGATTGGGTAAAATAGGTCATATTATAAAGAGTCTATAATATTCATTAATGTAATCTTTGATTTCTTGAGTCATGTCATGTAAAGATGTTTACCAGCTTGGTGACCATGCACACACACACTTAGGAGAGTAAGATTGAGCCAAAACCAGAAGTTCAATTTTTGAACTAATGATCCTGGATGATTTATATCATTCTGGATTATCCAATACGATCTCAAAACCCTAGCTGCCATAATAATTCAGGGAAGATTTTAAGTTTCTATTTTTGGTCTAATCATCCAGGATGATCCATATCATACTTGACGATCTATGATAATGTTGCCTAAATTAATCCTTTGATTATCAATCAAATCTGCTTAATTTGATATTCTGATCATACTTGATTATTTATATATCATACTAGATGATTTGTTCAAAATTTATACTGATCATCCTGGACTATCCTTAGATCATCTAAGACTATCAAGTCAAATTCTGCACATCATCCTGGATGATCCGAAGATTATATTGGATGATTCTTTATAGCAAAATTGAGTTTTTAGGGTTTTTTAAAGCGCACTATTTAAGCACATCGTCCTGGACGATCCTGCGATCATCCTGGATGATCTTTATCGCCAGAATTAATTTTTAGGGTTTTTCAAAGCCCTTTATTTAAGATTTCTCTAAAGACATTGTAAGCATCTTTGGTAGCCATTGAGGGTTCATTTTTCTGGAGAAAACTTGAAGAGAGAGCCTTGAAAGGGAGAGAGGAAAGGGTAGAGTTTGAAAGAGGGAGAAGATCCTTGGAGGGGATTTCAAGGGAGTATGGATGTTGTTCCACACGGTTGCTCTGACAAGCATGTACCTTAGTACCATCAGATTCAAGGTTTATCTTGAGGAAAGTTTTGGGAAGAAGAAGATTACTTTAGTTTCGAAGGACCAAGTTCTCTGCCTTCACCAAGAGGGTAAAAAAGGATTCTAAGTTTCTGCCTCACAAGGAGGATGAAAAGGATTTCAGGTTCTTTCTCTCACCGAGGGAGGTGGAAGAGATTTTGTAAGGGCTTCTCAGCCTAGCTGTGGGGGCTAAAGGAGAGTCACTAAAGGTTCAATGCAATACCAAGAATAGGAGGTTTTGGGGAGTGGACGTAGGTCAAGTTAGACCAAACCACTATAAATCTGGTGTGTTCTTTTTGATTATTTTTTGTACTTTATTTTAACAGTGATTAACTACTTGGTGAAATCTGTAATTTATCTTTTTTTATTGATTTAATTTGTTTCTTCTACAAGATATAAAATTATTTTTCTTTTTGTTAAAGAAGTTTTTAAATATCTAATTCATCCCCCCCCCCCCCTCTTGGTTAGCCTCAGGACTAGTTCTATAGGGTTTAGCACCCCTCATGAACTTTTAAGTGGTATTAGAGTAGGATTAATAAATTAAGTTTTTGAAAACTTTTGAATTTCGATTAATGGCTAATTTTTGTAATCGTAATATTGTAGAAGGATATTCAATCACTTGACCACCTTTATTTGAAAATATTACTTTTAATTTTTAAAAAAATTGTATGTCTACTTTCTTGAAATCAATAGATTATCGCATATGGATGTTAATTTAGAAAGGATACTCTGCACCTTCTCATTTTATAAATGGCATCAGAACTGATAATCCTTTTTCTGAATGGAGTAAAGAAGAAAAAATTTATGCTTAATTGAATGTTAAATCTTTGAAGTATTTTTTTTGTGCTTTAACTTTGGAAGATTATATGATTGTTTCTACCTGTATCACCAGTAGAGAAGTTTGGGATAAATTATACAGTACATATGAAGGTACTAGTGAAGTTAAGCAATCTAAATTGAACATCTTAATGCATGATTATGAACTATTTAGCATGAAATCTTATGAGATAATCTTAGACATGCATGCTAGGTTTACTCAAATTGTGAAATCATTACATGCTTTAGGTAAAGAATTTTCAAACTTTTAAAAGGTCAATAAATTCCTATGTTATATACTTGATAAGTTTGATGCTAAAGTTGTTAATATTTATGAATAAAAAAATTTGAATGAATATTCTATTAATAATCTGATTGACTCACTCATTGCCTACGAGCAAAGTTTGGGTCAAAAGATTTTAGATGCAGCTGAAACTATAGTACTAACAGCTTAAGACATGGATGAAAGCGGCATAGTAGATGATGAAAGTGAAGAGTTAGGATCAATAAAAAATAAATTTAAAAATCTATTACAGCACAAGAAAAAGCATCAACAAAAGTGGAATAAAGACAAAAATGATAAGAATGGTAAGATTTCTTCTGACATTATTTGCATTGGATGTAGGAAATTTGGACATATGAAAAATTAGTGCACTAATTTGAAAACTTTTCCTGCAAAAAAAAAGGGTAAAGCTAAGCAAATTGTAAAAATGGCAAATAATGAAAAGCAAAAAATCTCCTGGGCAGACCTAGCTTCAGAATCATCAGATCAGGAGCAAGATGATGTTTAAAGCCTTGTTTGTGTGTTTATTTTTTGTGTTTGCATGTATATTTTTTATTCATTGTGTCTATGTTTATTTTTTGTTTTTCTTTATGTTTTTTTTTCTTCTTCTTAGTATTTTTTTGTTGTTTCTTTAAAATTTGAAATTAGTCTTTACATTTTTTGTAAAGTTTTCTCTTATCGACACACATATATCACCTTTTTTGTTTAGTATACACTTTAGAAAATCAAATCACCTTTTAAAAAATTATTTTTTCTAAAAATAAAAATTTTACTTCTTATTTTTCTTTAAATTTTACATAACTTGTGGTTGACATCTCTAAAATCAGTCAAAGAAAAGAAACTCATGATTTTGTCTCTCTATCTCATTTCTTAATGTGGTAATTTTACTTTTGATTCAAAATCTTCATCAAATTATTAATTGGATTTTGAAATTGAACTTTTTTAATCTCCCTACATTTTTTATATCTTATAGGGATCATTTGTAAGTTGTTGAATCCACTTCATTATTTTTTTAATCAAGCAGTTGATTTTTGTCACTAGAATGGGTTTGTTTTAGTCTTTAAAATTACAAAAAGGAAGCATATTGGTTCAAAAGAAAAGATGCATAAAATGAGCCCAAAGTTGAAAAGATGCGCAAAGACGCCAAAAATGGAAAGATACACAATGTGTATCAAAAATTAAACGATGCGCAAAGTGTACCAAAAATTAATTAAGAGATAAACAATAAGCCCACAATAAGTTAGCTTAACTTTCTTGTATCTCTTAAATCATAAGAAAACCCTTATATCTATTGATATTTTTGATACTTAAGATTAAAAATCATGATTCTTGATTCACCAAGTTTTGCATTAATATTCTATTAGATATATTTCATGAAAGGAGTTTTGGAAATATTAATATTTCCTTCTCTAACTTATTCCTTTATTTAGATGTTGGCTTAAAAAGTTTTTGAGCCTTTAAAAGAACTTGACCTTGGATTAACAATTTTTGAATATCTAACCTTTCTGGTTTATACGTTGTTAATACATGCCTTAGTAAGTTTTTGAATAAAATCAAGAGGTAACTTTCTCATTCTAAGAAAATTTAAAATTTCAAACTGATTCTTCAAAAAACTTCTTCTTCACCAGATTAGGGATAGTTTGATTTTTGTTTAGTCAGTTTTTACTGTTTTGGTTTTCTGTGCTCCTCTTCTTTTTGATAATGTCAAAGGGGGAGAATGTACTGTTATATTTATGTTATATTTGAACATACTATTATTTTTGTGTTGTATTTATTTAATTTATCTTTTTATCTAGTTATTTATTTTATATTAAAATAAAAATTAAAAAGAAAGAAAATTTTATTTTCCCCTATTTTTAAAAATTTTATCTTAGTGAGGGGGAGATTAGGAGAAAATATTTTTATTTTGTAAATTCACTAGTAATGTTTACCATCATTAAAAAATGGGAGATTATTGCGACTCGGGCTCATGAGCTTATACTTTTGATGGTAACAAATATTATGGCTCACATATTTATATCTCCTAGTATTTTCATTCTAAACATATTTGTGTGTATACTAACATTTCAGGAATACCATGCACCGTCAAATGAAGAATCAGAGGTCAAGATTGGGTAGAATAAGTCATGTTGTAAAGAGTCTATAATATTTATTAATATAATCTTTAATTTCTTGAGTCATATCATGTAAAGGTGTTTGCCAGCTTGGTGACCATGCACACACACTCAGGGGAGTAAGATTGAGCCAAAACCAGAAGTTCAATTTTTGAACTAATCATCCTGGATGATTTATATCATCCTAGACGATCCAATACGATCTCAAAACCCTAGTCACCATAATAATTTAGGCAAGATTTTAAGTTTTTATTTTTGGTCTAATCATCTAGGATGATCCATATCGTATTGGATGATCTATGATAATGTAGCCTAAATTAGTCCTATAATTAGTCAATCAAATCTACTTAATTTGATATTCTGATTGTACTTAACAATCTGTATATTGTACTGGATGATTTGTTCAAAATTTGTACTGATCATCCTGGACTATCCTTAGATCATCCAGGACTATCAGGACAAATTTTGTAGATCATCCTAGATAATCTTGAGATCATACTGGACGATTAGTGGCAGTAGAATTGAGTTTTTAGGGTTTTCTGAAGACCTCTATTTACGCACATTATCCTGGATGATCCTACGATCATCCTGGATGATCTTTGCCGCTAGAATTGATTTTTAGGATTTTTTAAAGCCTTCTATTTAAGCTTCCTCCAAAGACATTGTAAGTGCCTTTGGCTGCCATTGAGGCTTCATTTTTTTAGAGAAAACTTGATGAGAGAGTTTTGAAAGGGAGAGAGAAAAGGGTAGAGTTTGAGAGAGGGAGAAGATCCTTGGATAGTATTTCAAGGGAGTGTGGAGGGGTTTCACACAGTTGCTCCGGCAAACTTGCACCTTAGTACCATTGGATTGAAGGTTTATCTTGAGGGAAGTTTTGGAAAGAAGAAGATCTCTTTGCTGTCAAAGGACCAGTTCTCTGCCTTCACTAGGAGGGTGAAAAAGGATTATAATTTCTCTGCCTCACCAGGAGGGTGAAAAGGATTTCAGGTTCTCTGCTATACTGGGGGAGGTGGAAGAGATTTTGTGAGGGCTTCTCCACCTAGTTGTGGGGGCTAAAATAGAGTCACTAAAGAATTAGTGTAATACATGGAACTGGAGGTATGGGGAGTGGATGTAGGTCAGGTTGGATCAAACCACTATAAATCGGGTGTGTTGTTTCTAATTATTTTCTGTACTTTATTTTTACTGCGATTAATTTCTTGGGTGAAATCTCTGATTTATCTTTTTATTATTGATTTAATTTATTTCTGCTGCAAGATAGAAAAAGATTTTTCTTTTTATTAAAGATATTTTTAAATATCCAATTCACCCTCCCCCCCCCCTCTTGGTTAGTCTTGAGAGTAGTTCTATAGGGTTTAACACCCCTCATGAACTTTCACTAGGTGAATTGAATGCACCTGATCATATTGTATGATACTATATCTTACTGTATGGTATGACTAATTTCTATTTAAAGGGAGGGAAAATAAGGTTTTTCTTCACTCAACTCTTTTCAAATTTTATTCCTTCCTCACTAAGATCTTAGTCCTTAATATGGCTCGTGGAAAGCAATCAAGAAATCTTATCAGAAGCTCTGCCCGATGACCTGTGGTTCCTTATTTTGCCAAAGAAGCTGATGAAGAGGCCTACAATTGTTATATGACTGTTGGGATCACACCCTCAAAGATCATAAATTAGGAAGTTCTAAACTTCTAGGTACTCACTCTTTCACTCGCACAAACCTTCCTTTAATTCTCACTCTTGCGTACCCTTTTAATTCCAAACTCCTTTTTGATTCTTTACCATCCTCTAAATTAATAGTGAGGGAACTACCCTCCAATTTTATGTCAATAGGAGGCCTGATGAAATTACCTACCAAGACTTTATGAATTCCTCCATCTTTTTACCACTGCCAAAAAAGTTTACCTTATGGCTTATAACCCTGACTATGATTGGACCCTTTATAATACTACCCTTAGGGAATCGACTGTCAAACAACTCATTCCTCACATCAATATCTTAGTTCAAGATGCTAGAATCATATAACAGATCCTTCAAAAACATAATCATTCAAAAAGCTGGGGATCAAATCAATATCACACCTCTTCTATCCCTCAACACTTATTTTATAATGGTCACGATTGATTTCAATACAACTAATCTAATAATTTGGTATTTTGATAATCTTACATATATTCGAGATCCTAGATATAAAAGAAAGCTATATCTTTCCTTAGGTCACAAAACTGCCTTCATCCTTAAATATAAGTATAATTCCCATTTCCCTGCACCGCCAGATCACCTTCTAACTTTCTATTCAAATAGCTCCTTCCACATCCTTCACAGTGCTCACGCCATAATGTTCACTATGTGGACCCCGAGCTAGAGCTAACAAGGGGAGGTCTAGTACCAGTTACAGCACCAACACCTATCGACCATCAATCTAAGTACATTACACTAGTTTAGAGGTTTAACCAATGGGAGACTCATTTTAACACCTATGTAACAGAGCAGCAACAACAACATGAAAATGATATGGCTCATTTTGACACCTACATAGTAGAGCAGCAACAATAATATGAAAATTATATGGCTTGGATTGGAGAGCAAGCAGTTCGCCTCCATTCACTAATACTTCTAACCAGTACCACCATCACCTCTACAAAATCAAGGCCCTTCATATTTTTAGTGTCTTTTATTTTAATAACTATATCTGTATTATTTTTATTTTTTGATGTCTGCTTTGTTTTAGTGTTTTTTTAGTAGTTCATCCTTTTTATGATGTCAAAAGGGGGAGTAGGTTGTTGTTGGTTGTTTGTACTTCCTATTCTATTATGATTAGTTCACTATTTTGTCTTTTGATTTCTCGCTCATTTTTTATGTTTCTCTTATTTTTTATTTAACAAAAATAAAAAAAAACTCTCCCTAGTATCAAAAATTTAATTAGTAAGAGGGAGCTTAGGACATAGCAAATTTTTTACTTGTAATCAAAACTAATAATATTTTTCATCATAAAAAAGGGGGAGATTGTTGCAAATATGGACTCAAGTCCTATAATTTTGATGATAGTAAATATTATTAGATTTCATACTATGCTATCTCCTATTAATTGTTAATATTACATATCTATTTTTCTTATGCACTAACATTCCATGTCCACCGTATACTGTACAAAATTATTCAGCTCAAGACTAGGTAGAATAAGGTTAAAGTGTCTGAAAGAGTCTGTACTTTTACTTTTTCTTATTTCTATATTTCTTTAGTCAAAATTATATATTTGATGGATATTAAACTTGGTGACAATACACACACACACACACACACACACACACACACACACACTCAAGGGAGTAAGACAATGACAAAATTAGAAGTTTAATTTTTTAAACTAATCATATTGTATGATTTGTATCATACTATACGTTTAGATAATTAGAAAATTTTTAAAATGGCTAATTATAATAATTAAAGCAATTTGAACTAATCATACTATATGATCCATATCATATAGGGTGATTAGTTGAAATCAATATCCTAGAAGCCAATCATAATTTAGGCAATAATTTAAAATTCAAAATTTGAAGTAATCGTATTGTACGATATGTATCGCACTAGATGATATAATTAAATCTTGTATAAATTAATCATGTAATTAGGGAAATGATTTTGGTTAATTTGTCCAATCAGATCATATTAGATAATTGGAGATAATCGTACTGTATGACCAGATCCATATATAGGATGATAATTTATCATCGCCAATCATACGGGATATTAAACCAAGTTGTTTCAACTAATCATACTAGACGACTCTTCATATTATACTGGATGAACAGAATAATTAGTTGAACTGATCGTATAATGCTTTACAATTCTTACAGTACTAACATGGTAATTTGAACTTATCATACTATATAATCTTAGATCTTACTATATAATCAGTATTGATAGAACTAAATTTTAGGGCTTTTTATGAGGCATAATATTTGATCTCTCTCAATAGACTAATGTAAGGTCTTTGGCTGCTGAGTGTTCTTGAGAGAAAGCTTAGACAAGAAGATCTAGGAGAGCTTTGGGAATAAGAAAGGGAGAGCTTGTGTGTGAGGGAGAACTAGTGTGAGGGGTTCACACGGTTACTCCAAGAAAGTGTCTTGCCTTGTTCCCTCCAAATGTCTATCTAGGTTCCTTGGGTGGCTATGGGAAGAAGTTTTTCTGCTCAAAGTTATGGTTCTCCGTCGACACCACAAGGGTGAGAAAGGAGTTTGTGGTTTTCTGCCGTTTCCAGGAGGGTGAGAAAGGAGTTTGTAGTTCTCTGCCATCACCAAGAGGATGAGAAAAGAAGTCAAGATTCTCTGCCACCCCGGGTTACTAAAAAGATTGTAAGGGCTTCTCCACCTTACTGTGGGGGCAAAAGGAGAGACATTATAGTAATTAGTGCTATACCCAAAGAGGTGGACTTCAGTGAGTGGACGTAGGTCAAGGTTGATACCACTAAAAAATATAGTGTGCTCTTTCTTGTTTTACTTTTCTGCACTTTTTATTTCTACAATTTGAGCTTACTACATGAATCTCATTATTTGCCACCAACTATAATTAGGTTAATTTGTGGTTTGAAAAGAAAAAAATCATATCTTGATTAATATATTTATGCTTTAAAATGAAAATATTTTAAACCTTGATTCGCTTCTGCATGTGTTAGGATAGTTGTTTCTTTTGAAATTATTTTTCAAAAATCATTCTCTAGTAAGAATTTTTTTGTTGTAGTAGTTATTTTAAAAGTACCAATTTACCCCCCTCCCCTCTCTTGGTGCGCCTTGAGTTTGTTCCTTGAGGTCCTACTTTCTTTATTTTTTACTTACACTTGTGATCATATGATGTTATGTTTTTGGTTTAGATTATTTATGTTTGTTTTATTTTCCCTTTTTATGGATTGATGAGTGGGCATTTTCCCTTAAGTTGTTAAAATTTATAGAGATATCTTTCATAGGTGACTATATTCATAAAGGGCTAATAAAATGCTTTCATAATAATTATAAATTTGCTCTCTAACAAGTATTGCATGGATTGCTAAGACTTTGGGAATGTCGTCATAAGGACTAGGTGTGGATGTAAATATAACTTTTTTATTATGACTTTTTTAATCTCTTTTTGTAGGGAGCATATGTAATTTTTCTTTTCATATTTAGTTTAGTTAAAAAAGCTATATAGGTAAGTGGGTATTTTAGAAGGTAGGAGGCCAAACATATAAGAATTGATTTAGACCCCACATACCATTCCATTTTTGAATAATTTTAGGACAGAGTTATAGATATGGTAGCGCTCAGATATCTTTTTTCCTCTTTTCTTAGGGTGTATTGCAAAACCTAGCTGCACTTTTGATCTTTCATTTATTATTTATTCTTTGATAATTAGAGTGTTTACCTTGAATGCACATTAGAACTGTATGATTTTCTTAGGTTTCTTTCACTATTTTGCTTGGGGATGGCTCGAATGGAGTCCTTACAATAGGCTCATTTGATGTTAAATTTTTTATAAAAAATAAATTCTATCTAAGCAAGATAAAATAAACATATGGCTTAAAATCAACCAACATTTCAAAATCACTGCATGATAACTCTTGGGTCAATCTTTTAAAATATAATTAATATTTTAAACATATATCACTTTATAGTAGCTACCGGGCAATTCTGATTAACCCTAACCTTCATGCATAGACTGAGTCAAGCTTATAGATTTTATTTTATCACATAGAGGGGTAGTTCACCATTGCATTAGCATAGTATCATTCATGATCGGGTCTATTTCCTATTCCTCTTCTATGCCTCCTCACCACTCTTACATTTCTATAAGATCAACTACATTGATTTAAAATCCTAAGGCCTATTCCTTTCTGAGCAAGGTGGTAAATCCCAGTCAGGGAAGCTTAGGTCCCTGATGAGATTTAAGTCATAAGTCCCCTTGCTATTTTGCATTAGGTAGGTTAGGGTAGTTAGTACTGAGGTTATAGTATATTGATTGTAGATCTAGGATTAAAGATTGTCTGTATGAGTATATCATTGCATGCCTTATGTTTGGGTAAGCTCTACGTTCTTTAGAGGCTATAAATCCAACTTATCTACATTACACTAATGACATCTCTACTATCCCTACCTGATATGTGTTTTATCTTCTTTCAATTTCTCCTTTTCTAACTAACTGTATGATTGTATGATCTTTAAGTGTGTTGAATAGCCCGTTGAGCATGTCTCCTTTGGATTTAAAAAACCCTAAAATCTCACTATACACCAAATTAACAAGAGAATAAAATAGCATCCATAATCGAGAGTATTCTTATGTCAAGGCCTAAGATTGTAATTAACCATGGGGGATTTCACCCATGGGAAATCGAAATCCGCATTGAATAAACCCCACCCCATCTAATGCATCAAATGGGAAAAATCTCATGACTATCAAATTATATATATCATTATCCATCAAAATGTACCAGTGAAGGTTGCTATTTTTCATGGATAATAATATGTACAATTCCATATGCTCTTCTATTGGCCTTCTTGCATAGAGGATAAAGGTTTAGGACCATTTTGTCCTACGGGATAGTGCAATCATATCCTTTATATTTTAACCCCCGCTTGTAGTATTTCTTTCAAAGACCCATAAAGTTCAGGAGGCATTTGATAAGTATGTCCAAAGAATTATTGCATTACCTACACACCGAGCTTCAACTCTGAATGAGGTATGCATATTATTTATCATGTCGTTTAAGTTAATTACTATAAAATTCATTGTGCTAAGCTACCTTCTCTTCTTTTATTGTGCCTTTTTACTTACTGAAACACACCTTTGAATAACTTATGAGTGGCTAGCAGTTTTCCCAAGATTTACGTATGGGTTATGCATCATTGGGATCGATCTAATTCAGCACTTATAATTTATCAAGTTAGATCATCACCTAATAACTTCTCTCATCGAGAGATGGTGCCCCCTACTATTGCATTCCACTTGCCTGTCAATGAGATTACTATCACCCTTTAGGATGTTTAGCTTCTCTTACAGGTCACAGTCAGCAGGGTGGCCAAGATTAGGCCTCCTGCCATTAGATGTAAATTATACGGGCTAGATGGCATGACAGTTGTGATGTATTAGTTGGCAGCCACATAGATTCTGAGTTAGTGTGCCATCATTATATGGATGAGGGTGTGTAGGAGAGTTTCAATATGGGGTGTTCTGAATCACACTTGATGATGCCATTAAGATGGTTTCTCTAGATGTTTTACAGAGATTCTTATGATGACTGAATTCTAGTATTTTTATGCAGCACTTTAGAGCATATACACTTTATATGATAGGATGCTTCCTCCTACTTGATATAATTAGATCACATGTGCCCCTACAATACCTATATCTGATAAAGGCTTTGGTGAAGTTTAGCTAGATGTCGATGGTAAGTTCTATCCTTACACATTTGTATTGAGAGTTACAGCTGTCCATAAAGCCTTCTAGAGTGCATATAGTTGGATGCTTTCCTGTTCTGTAGCTCTAGTCATAGGAGCAATTACATGTGGTTGCCTGACACTATGAGTGCTTAAAGTGCCATGGCACACCGAGAGAGGGGGGGGGGGGTTAATTGGTTAATTTAAAATATTAACTAAAGAGTGACAAACTAATATGCGGTGAAAATTAATTTTGGATAATAATAATGATGCTATGAAAGCAAATAGTGCAAAAAATATTTTTTTATTTTAAAGATTTTGAACAATAGAATTAATAAAAATTAGTTTAAAGAAAATGTTCATCCAAACAATCAAAACTTATGAACAATTACAATCACCATAAAATCAAACAACATAATTCAAAAAATAAAGATTTCATGAAGTAAAATACAGAAATGTAATAAAAAAAGAGCAAATCATGATTTTATAGTGGTTTGGTAGAACTTGACCTACTTTTACTCTCCAAAGGTTATTCTCTTTGAGAATTCCACTAGTAAGTGTTCCTTTTGCATTCTGTAAGGAAGATAAGTCCTTCTCTATTCTCGAGTGGTGAATGACCTTCACAAAGCATTTCCTCTTGAGAAGCCTAAACCCTCATTCTATTTCCCACAACAGTGGAGATGCCGCTCCTTCCTTTTGCTCCTCAAAATGGTAAAGATGTAGCTCCCTCCTTCTTCTCTTAGGAACAATGGATATGCCACCCTAGCCTTCTCATCTAATAAAGCCTTTTGTCCAAAGACTTCTTCCCTATAGCTCCTCTTGAAGAGCTCCGAAACAACAACCTAGAGGACCCAAGGTGTAAGCGAATGAGGGCAATCGTGTGGCTCCCTCACACACTCCTTGACTCTCTCAAGGACAACCTCACCTTCTCTCTCTCTCTCTCTCTCTCTCTCTCTCTCACAAGTGGATTGGACACTCTTAAAAGCAAGGAAACACCTTACCCTCTCCAAAGCTCCTCACATAATAAAAACATTTCTAGCTACTCGACTCATCTACTCTCTCATTATAAATAATTAAAGTCGGCTATTTAAATCAAACCCTAAATTTCATTTATATGTTTCTAATCATACATTACAAAGTGAGTATCATATTATCTGTTTAGTTCTACTCTTATCTCAGATCAGACAATATATAATTTCATCATACAATATAATCAACTATATAAAATTAGGGATCATATAAGAGGAGCGAAGGTTCGTCCAATGAAAGTTATGTTAAATCAAACCATACAAATTGGATTATCCAGTATGATCTCCAATAAAGATTTGATTTTGATTCAATTCATTGATCAATAGGCAAAATTAGGCAACATTTATTAATAATCATGCAATAAAAAATAGTTCATAAAGTACAATTAGGTCAAAACTCAAAATTTAAATTTGCCAAATTTTGGGAACAACGATTTGATGATGGGTTTTTAGCAAAATACTTAATTTTCTTATATAATCATAGGCCATATAGTATGATTAGTTATGCTAGAAATTAATTTAATTAAACACTTGGATTTAATTTTTGAATTAATAGATTATATAATACAATTTAACAGAGAATTCAAGTGTTTAATTTTCATCCCCTTTGAGCCTGTGCTCAATTTTCTTGCCAACATACACCTAATTACATAAATAACTCAAAAAAAAGGAAAATATAGGCTTGTGTTATAATTTTTATCTAGACTTAATGATGTAATTTCTTGAGTTCACTCCTTTGACTCATCTTTGTATATGTTGTACCTAAAATATTTGTGGTACATAAATGAAATAGGAAATATATAAAACATAGAGAATAAAAAGTGATCTAACCAATAATGTTTGTAATCATCAAAATGATATGATAAATTTTGATCATTCCAAATTACCTTACTAAGTTATTTTGTGCTTGTAATGGTTGTGTTTTGTGTAGAAAATAGTGAAAAAATTATAAAAATTTAACCAGCACAATAGTGCCATAAATTCAGCTCTACAACACCATAACACATTTTAGTGCCATAGTGCCACACCTTCAGCGCCACAATAGAGAGCTAACGAAAACTCTGCTAGAGAGCTTAATGCCAAAGCACAATCTATATAGCATTGGATCTAAGTGTGACAATTCCAAATTGCATAATATTGTGGTGAGAGTTAGTTGGACTAGTGGACCAAAGCAACAATTAATGAAATGACACACCAATTTAGTAGCGTTGAAGCACCACCAAGTTAGTGCTACAGTGCTAGTTCAAGTAAATTGTAAAACTATAATAGCCTTAGACTATTTGTAATGGGTGGGCACATTGTAGAGACATTTTGTGTGAGTTAGTGGATTATCTTGGGGGAGTGTGTAGCTTGTGTTCTTGTATCTGGAGTCTTGTATTGGAGTAGAGAAAAGTAAAAAAGTGTGAAATTTTGAAATCTTGTCCCCACTCAAAGAAAATATTTTTTTTCCGTTAACCCTCAAGCAAAAACTCTCTGCCTAGGTCACCACCAAGATATCACATGCTACTTTCTATCACTCATACTCATTAAGCCTTCTTTTATTCATTGTTAATATTCTTTGTGTATTTATGTAGCCTTAGATCTCATTTTTCTTTTTATATTTTAGCATGGTTGGTACTATTTATAAAATAGCAATAAAAATTACAAATTGAATAGAATATAGAATAGTCATGATTTCAATTTGTTATGATAAGTCATAAATCACATTACCATAAAGTTTTGGCAATTTTCTATTCATCCTTATTCATATTGCCAATAAATTCTACATATATAAGGAAATACACAAACTCTTTGGAGATTTTTTTATATGTAATTTATATATAAACAAAAAAAAACTAAAAGATGCATCTTTTACTTCAAATAGGTTTTTAATTAGAGTGAGGTCTCTTAATGTGCATAAGAAAGATTTTTTTATAAAGCTGCAATGTTATGTTATATAAAAAGTAAAAAATAGATTGTAAGATTTGTTATGATTGTTTAAAGAATTTTTCAATCATAATAAAATACAAAATTTTATTTTGAATTATGTCATGTATATATATAAAGTTTGTCCTCCATAAAAAAATAGGTTGGTTTCGCCCCTGAATATATCCATGTTGTTTTTAAGTTCTCCATGCTTCAATTAGTTTATGTATAAGATGTACTAGATTAACATTTTTGTGTAATCTAGAGCCTCGATGGAAGAATAGAAGAATAATTAGAAACTTGAAGCATAGTCTGGCCATGCTTAGCCATATAGATGTTAGAGTTTTAAGGTCTTATGGAGAAAGAAGAACTGTAGTCAGGTAGGATCCTAGCTAACACACCTACGAGCTCTATCGAGATGAGGAACACTATTGCATTGCTCCACAAAAACAATAGGAAGTAAACCTTTCTAAAGTAATTATATTCCTTTGAAAATTCATAGGTTCAAAATTTTCTAAAATTAGTAAATATTCTTTTTGGATTTTGAAGCTCTTTACTTTTAATCCACACACCATTTTTAATTCATTTAGCTAGATAAATTTAGTTGTTTAGTAAGAAGTAATCAAGTGAGCGTAGGATAATTTTAGGTGGTTCCTTGTGGGATTGACACTCTTTTCATCATTATATTACTTGATTCGACACAAGCATTTACATTAAAATAGGATGTACACTATAAATTAATTGAAGCTTTATTAGAAAACTAAGTAGTGAATGTAAGATAAAGCATATAGCTTTGCATTTACAAAGTAGGAGTTGAAAAATATCTTTGTCAATTTTTTGGCACTGTTGTTGGGGAAAACAACTAGAGAAATTAGTATCTTATTTTTCATTTTATGTTGTTAAATCCATTACTTATTAAATTTAGTTTTTTTTTTGTGTGCTTAAATTTTAAATTGCTTTGATATCTATTTAGTTGTTATTGCTCAGTCTTATATATTTTTGTTATGGTTCTTAATATTGCATGCATAGTAGTAAACAACTAGTTGAACTTCTATTAGGCATTGAAATTGAGGAAAACTTTAAAAAAAATTTGAAACTTTGAAAATGAATTAAAAAATTCTAAACAAATGCTTGAAAATGAGCAACCTGGACCTCTTAGGGAATACACCAACCCTATGGTTAAAGGATTCAATTAATCATAAACCAATAATTTTGAATCAAAATCTTTCATAATCTAAATGGTGCAAAATTCTTAGTTTGGGGGACACCTTTAGAAGACTCTAATTTAAAAATAGCTAATTTCTTAAAAAATTATGCAATATTTAAATATAATGATGTTAGTTATGATGCTATTAGACTTAGGTTATTTTATTTTCTCTTAGAAATAAACCTAAAGTATAGTTAAATTTATTGCCCTTGGACTCAATCACAACTTGGAATGAACTTGCTCATAAATTCTTAGCAAAATACTTCCTTCAATCTAAAATTGTCAAACTCTAAAAATGACATCAAATCCTTTACCTAGTTAGATGGTGAATTTTTTTAGAAAGTATAGGAAAATTTTAAGAAACTTCTTAGAAAGTTTCCTCATTATGACCTTGCTGATTGGATAATAATTCAAAACTTTTATAATAGCCTTATAAGTTCCCTTAGATCAATCATAGATGTCATAGGTAGTGGGTTCCTGAGGTCAAAGCTCTTTAATCAAGCCTATGCTTTGATTGAGAAGATGGCTACCAACAGATTCTAATGGCCATAAAAAAAAGTCAATCTTAGAAAGGTAGCTAGCATTTTTGAATTTGATACCTTATCATATTAACTACCCAAGTAGTTGTTATTTATAGAAAATTAGACAACCTTCGAATTAATTCACCATAAAATTCACCTGTGAGCTTGGAAGAAAATACTTGTGGAACCTCTAGTGATCATAACATGCTTTAAGTAGAATTAATTAATACAATCAATAACAGAGTCATTAACCCCAACTCCAATACTTATAATCTTGACTAGCAAAATCATCAAAATTTTAGTTGGAATACTAATCAAAATAATAACACTAATTGGAATTCAAACCAACCAAATTAAGTAAGGAATTAGGCTCGCCCTCATAGTAAACCTACATGAGTTAGTTAAAAAAAATTACACCCATATGAGTTTGGTATAAGAAGAATAATAATTTAAAATGAGGGATTAGGTTGTTATAAATTATTTTATTAGAAATTCTTTTAACTTATGTACGGTATGAATACTTAAATTATTTATTTTATTTTATTTTTCAAAAATCATATTCAAGATAAAAGATAAATTATTTTTATCATAGTGTAGTATTAATTATTTGAGGACAAGTAATATTTTAAAAATTGAGGAAATTTTATAAGATAAAATTTGAACATTCAAAATTATCTTATTATGTTATTTTGCACTTTTAATTTTGTATTGTTTGTAGGAAAAAAGTGAAAAAAATCATAAAAAAAATAACCAGTGTAGCAATGTAATAAATTAAACATTGTAGCACCAGAACACATTTCAACGTCACAATAGAGAGCTTACCAAAATTTTGCTGGAGAACTTAGCATTGAAACACAACCTAATTAGTGCGTAGCACTAGATTGAAGCACCGTAGCACCAAATTTCCCAGCATCGTGGCGGGAGTCAGTTGGATCGGTGAATTGAACCGACTATTGGTGAACCAATGTGTCAGTTCAGTAGCGTCGCCAAGCCAGCTCCATAGTGCTAGTTTAGTTAAATTGTAAAACTATAAATAAGAGCCTTAAACTCTTTGTAAAGGGTTGGCATATTATGTAGACATTTTGTGTGAGTGAGTGTGAGTGTGTGGACTTTCTTGGGGGAGAGTGCAGCTTGTGCTCTTGTATCTAGTGTCTTGTATTAAAGTGGATCAAAGTAAAGAAGCATGAAAGAGATTATAATTCTATTTCAGGTCATTTCTAAACTTGGATTATTTTGTTATCTTATGTTTGTTAGTTTATAACTTATTAATTCTACAAAGAAATAAAATGTTTTTATGTTTGTACTTTATGTGTAACATCACCTGTTATAAATCTGTGCCAAAGTACTATGATTTTGATTATAACAAACATTATTATTTCCTTATCGCTTTTATTATAGCATATCTATTTTGTTACCCTGCTTACTAACATTTCAGGTCCACAAGTCAACTGACAATGTCAATCAGCTCAAGATTAGGTAGACTAGGGTCGAGTCTGTCTGTAATATTAATTTCATTATACTTTTGCCTTTCTTAAGTCAAATCATATATCTGGTGCACACTAGGCTGAGTAACCTTTCACACAAACACTCAAGGGAGTGAGTTGGCGAGTTAGAGAAATTTTTTATTTTTGAACTAATCATATAATATGATGTATATCGTACTAGATAATCAATTAAAAAAGAAAACCCTAATTAGGGAACCTATATTAATTAAGAGTAATTAAACTAATCGAACTTTATGATCCATTTTATATAGGATGATTAGTTTTTTTTTTTTGAGGAATGCCAAGATGCATTGATAAAAGTGAAAGTTCGAAAGGGATGTTAAGCCCTAGTGAACTAGTCCCGAGGCTAACCAAGAGGGGGGGTGAATTGGTTATTTAAAAAATTTCACGATAACTACAAAAATCTTTTCGATACTTAGCAGCGGAAACAAGTAAACAATAATGAAAAGATCAACCAACGATATTCACCCAAGCAGTTTATATTGAAAAGTAAAGTGCAAAACTGAATCAGAAAAGCAAACCAGATTTTATAGTGGTTCGGTCAACTTGACCTACGTCCACTCCCCGGAGCCTCCCCTCCGGGTATTGCACTAAACGAAAGTGACTCTCCTTTTGCTCCCACAGCAAGGCGGAGAAGCCTGTACAAAACACCTCCTTTTCACCACACGGTGAGGCAGAGAACCTGACCTCCTTTCGCTTCCTCCTGAAGCAGGCAGAGAACCTTCGAACTCCTTTTGCTTCCACCTGAAGCGGGCAGAGAACCCCGGATCTTCTTGCGAATGATCCTCCCACGAAGAACACTGACTAGATGACAGACGACGAGCGGAGAAGACGACTCTGATCCGTGCTTGGAGCAACCTTAGTGAAACCCTCACTAACTCCCCCTCACAAGATCTCTTCTCTCTCTCCCAACTCTCTCTTCTCTCTAGGGTTTCTCAGGGAAGGAAGGCAGCAAAAGATTTTTCCAAAAATTGGAAAAAGTTCTTTTAAAGGAGGGCTTAAAATTTGCCCTAAATCTCAACTTGTCGGCCAAGATCGTCTAGGACGATCGGTAGATCATCCTGTACGATCAGTTCAAATTCAGTTGTTTCAGCCTGGACGATCTGGCTCTTCTGGACGATCAGTAGAAAAAGTTGTTCATATCGTCCCGTACGATCCTGCGATCGTCTGGGACGATTAGTTCAATTTGAAGGAAATCGTCCAGAAGACAGTTCGGGTCGTCCAGAGAAATCTGTGCTGGACGAACAAAAAATGACTTGATCGTCCCGAACGATAGGGTAATCGTCTGGTACGATTAGTTCAAAAAGGCCCCAAATCATCCTGTACATAGTTCTGGACGTACAGCTGAAATGCACAAGACGATCACGATCGTCCGGAACGATCCTGTGATCATCCAGGACGATGTGATTGTATCAATTAAACATTAATTGCTTTCCTTAATTACCAGACTAATTTAGGCATGATTGTAGTGAATCGTCCAGGACGATACATGTATCGTCCGGGACGATCAGACCAAAATACTTAAAATAAAACTTGCCTAACTTAATCTGGCGGCTGAGAATTTCTGATTTGG
The DNA here is from genome assembly GCA_019925795.1 of Dendrobium chrysotoxum. Taxonomy (NCBI): domain Eukaryota; kingdom Viridiplantae; phylum Streptophyta; class Magnoliopsida; order Asparagales; family Orchidaceae; genus Dendrobium; species Dendrobium chrysotoxum. The sequence goes on along the minus strand of CM034298.1, from coordinate 27,900,735 downwards.
GCATATCATCCCGTACGATCCGTAGATCGTCCAGGATGATCGGCTCAATCAGACCCTCTTAACTTAGTCGCTCTAATTAGGGTTTCTGTTTTAACTGGATCGTCCAGGATGATGTGGATATCGTCCAGGACGATCTGAACAAATTTTTAACAGAAACTCTAATTCACTCAATCTCTCTCCCTGAGTGTGTGTGTGAAAGGTTACTTAGCTAGGGAATCAGTTACATTACAATTGACTCAATAAAAGGAAAAATCATACAATTGACACACTTGGACCCGATCTTGAGTTGGCCTGAGTGGCTCGCGGTCTTTTGTGCCTGAAATAGATTAGCCAAGCAAAACACACTGGAAACATGTTTGTCATCATCAAAACCAGATTTGCAACAATCTCCCCCTTTTTGATGATGGCAAACATTTGTAAAGTAGTCTGAAAATAAAAGTAAACTAGGAGATCCAACAAACAAATATTTTTTAAATTTTCATTTAACAGCTAAAATAATACATGAAGCATGACCCAGAAAATAGAAACAGACACGACTACAACTGACTCCCCCTTTTGACATCACAAAAAGGAGGAGCGAAAAGCATAACACGGAAATAAAACATAAAATAAAACAACTACAAAACAGGAAAATCAGAATTTTTCCTTGATTTTAGATTAAAAAATCAATGACAGGACGATTGACAGCGCTGAAATCCAAAAAGGTTGGAAATAATCAACTTTCGTAACTCCGATCCCGGGCACCTTATCGATGCAAACCTCTTTCAACACAAAAATCCGATTCAGAATAAAAGACATTAGATTTGAAAAGAAATCCTTTCAAGCCTCGTTCCAGAAAAATATCTGATATAATAGTGTTACAAAGTAAAAAATCAGAAATCATGATTTTCAAAACCCAAGCTTTTGAAAATATTAAGTGGCGCACAGATTCCTCTAAGACATTTAACAATCTGAAAGGAAAGAAAGCTTGTTTTGGGCTCATTTTGTGCCTCTTTTTCAAATTGGTTGGCGCTTTACGCATCTTTTGATTTTTGATACACTTTGTGTATCCAATTTGGCAATTTCGCATCTTTTCAGTTTTGGGCTCATTTTATGACTCTTTTTCAAATTATCTGGCGCACTGCGCATCTTTTATAAGCTTTCTCCTTTTCATAATCATTAAAGAGTCTCAGCTGTGAGATTAACTTCCAGACATAGGAGATGACTCTCCTTAGTAAGGAAGAACGATTCACAAAACAAAAGCCATACACCATATGATAAATGCAATCACTTGGTTTAGAAAATTAAACTAATGACTCAAGACTTTGAAAAACACTATTGATATGAGGCAGATTACTGTAGGAAAATAAAATAATCTCTATTTCAAAAACTAACATTTTAATTTTGAAAAGGATTTTTATTCAAAAGAAACTACACACCAGTAAAGGAGTTAGAGGAAGAGAAACAATTATCAATGTTTCTTCCCTTTAACAGATTCAGCGAAGTCAATCACTGCTTATCAGCTTCCAAACCAAAACAAGGTAAAAACTCTCAGTCAGAAATTCAGATCACCAGAAGTAGTGAGCGGTGATCAGATCTTGAAAAGCATAAAACAGTAAGTGCAAGATATGAACCCGTAAATAAATAAAAACAGGTAGAAAATCATAGCAAAGTAAATACTCAAATCAAACTAACAAAAAGGATAACACAGAAATCAGCAGAAGAAATAAAATCAACTGAAAGCAAATAATCAAACCAAAACTAACTAACAGAAATCAGAAATCAGAATACAATAACTAACTAACAGAAATCAGAAAACAGAATACAAAAAACTAACTAACAGAAATCAGAATACCAATCATAATAATTATAAATCAGCAGTCATCAGAATCAAGCATTTATATCAATCACTCCTAATCTGGTTCTCAAAATGCTGAATGAGTCAAAGGCCAGTGGTTTAGTGAATATGTCAGCCAGCTGATTTTCAGTTGCTACGTGGTGTAGCTCAATGTCCCCTTTTGTAACATGGTCCCTAATGAAGTGATGCCTAATGTCAATGTGTTTGGTCCTAGAATGTTGGATTGGATTCTTAGAGATACAGATGGCACTAGTATTATCACACAGAACAGAAATTGTGCCAACAGGTACTCCTAAATCCAAGACTTGCTGCTTCAACCAAAGAACTTGGGCCACACAACTCCCTAAGGCAATGTACTCAGCTTCAGCAGTGGAAAGTGCAACTGAGTTCTGTTTTCTACTGGACCAGGAGACTAACGACTGTCCTATAAATTGACAAGTCCTAGAAGTACTCTTCCTATCAACCCTACACCCCGCAAAGTCAGAATCAGAATATCCAATGATCTCAAAGGAGGTGCTGTGCCTAGGGTACCAAATTCCTAGGTTTAGGGTTCCTAAAAGATATCTAAGAATTCTCTTAACAGCAGTCAGGTGGGACTCTTTAGGATCAGCCTGAAACCTAGCACAAAGACAGACACTAAACATGATATCAGGTCGGCTAGCAGTCAGGTAAAGCAGTGACCCTATTATCCCTCTATACTTCTTCTGATCAACAGATTTTCCATTTGAATCCTTATCTAACTGAACTGAGGAGGGCATGGGAGTATTAATTGGCTTGGCTTTGTCCATTTCATATTTCTTCAAAATGTCCTTAGTGTATTTTGATTGATTGAGAAAGGTTCCATCATCCGTTTGCCTTATGCTAAACCCCAAAAAGTAGGACAATTCTCCCATCATACTCATCTCAAACTCTTTACTCATTATTTTAGAAAACTCTTCACATAAGTATTTATCAGAAGATCTAAAAATTATATCATCAACATAGATCTGGACAATGAGTAAGTCATCTCCTAATCTCTTCAGAAAAAGGGTGGTGTCTATGCTCCCCTTAACAAACTCTCTTTCTAATAGGAATGTGCTAAGCCTCTCATACCAAGCTCTGGGTGTCTGTTTCAATCCATATAAGGCCTTTTTTAATTTATAGACATGACTTGGATATTGGGAACTCTCAAAACCTGGGGGTTGTTCTACAAAAACATCTTCTTTAATTACCCCATTTAAAAAGGCACTCTTGACATCCATTTGAAACAGCTTAAATCCCTTGTAACAGGCAAAGGCTAGTAGCACTCTAATGGCTTCCAATCTAGCTACAGGGGCAAAAGTTTCCTCAAAATCTATCCCTTCTATCTGATTATACCCCTTAGCCACTAATCTTGCCTTATTTCTCACCACCACACCAGAATCATTCATCTTATTCTTAAAGATCCACTTGGTTCCCATAATACTTTGGTTTCTAGGTCTTTCTACTAACTCCCAAATATCATTCCTTACAAATTGATTCAATTCTTCCTGCATAGCTAAAATCCAAAATTCATTTGATAGGGCTTGATTGATGTTGGTGGGTTCAGTCATTGAGATAAAGGCAGAATGGTTTACTTCCTTCCTAAGTCCATGCCTAGTCCTAACACCTTCAGAAGGGTCTCCTAAGATCAGTTCTTTAGGATGACTCGAAGAATATCTCCTATCTCTAGGCAACTCAGTTTGAGGTTCTACCCTTTCCTCCAAATTTGTATTTCCAACTCCTTGGGTAACCTCAACAATCTCTTCATCTTCTACTTCAGATCTAGACTCCATAGGATCAGATTCATCAAACACTACATGGGTTGTTTCTTCCACCACCAAAGTCCTCCTATTGAACACCCTAAAGGATTTCCCCACACTTGAATATCCTAAGAACACTCGTTCATCAGATTTGGGGTCAAATTTTCCTAAGGGTGACTTCCCGTTGTTCAGAATGAAAACCTTACAGCCAAAGACATGGAGGTGGGACAGATTTGGTGTTCTACCCTTAATGATCTCATAAGGTGTCTTGTTCAGTTTGACTCTCACATTCACCCTATTCAGCACATAACAGGCAGTGTTCACCGCTTCAGCCCAAAAGTATTTTGGAAGTGAATACTCGGCAAGCATGGCTCTAGCGACTTCCACTAAGGTCCTGTTCTTCCTTTCAGCTACCCCGTTCTGTTGAGGGGTCCTAGGAGCTGAAAAATTGTGACTAATCCCATGATCCTCACAAAAACTTCCAAATCTTTCATTTTCAAACTCCCCTCCGTGATCACTATGGATGGTAATAATCTGACATCCTAACTTCTTCTGAATCCAAGTAGAGAAAGATCTAAACTCATCAAATGACTCAAATTTGTGTGACAAAAACTTAACCCAAGTGAACCTTGAATAATCATCAATAATCACAAAACCATAGACTCTCCCCCCTAAGCTGGCAGTGCTAATGGGTCCAAAGAGGTCCATGTAAAGAACTTCTAAAGGTCTAGAGGTGCTAATGTCCTTAACAGAGTGAAAAGAGGACTGGACTTGCTTCCCCAACTGACAGGCATCACACAGGTGATCCTTAGTGAACTTAAGCTTGGGCACACCTCTAACTAAGTCCTTTTGGGTGACTCTCCTAAGGGTTTTCATACTGGCATGACACAATCTCCTATGCCATAACCAAGACTCATCAGCAGCAGTTTTTAAGCAAATTGAATTATCAGATTTAATGCTACTTACATCCAGCTTGTAGACGTTGTTGATCCTTTGCCCCTGCAAAACAACTTCATCATTTAAGCTTAAAATGCAGCCAGTGGGCAGGAATTTGATGCTGTATCCCTTGTCACAGAGTTGACTGAAGCTCAGCAGGTTATGTTTCAGTCCATCTACAAGCAAAACATTATCAATCATAAAGTTCTTTGAATCACCAATTATACCTGTGCCTACCACCTTCCTGGTGGTGTTATCTCCAAGTGTAACCTTGCTTCCAGCTCTGGCCGCCAGCGAAATGAACTGATTTGCATCTCCAGTCATATGTCTAGAACATCCACTGTCCAGGTACCACATGCTCTCACGAGGTCTTGTGTGAGGGCACACCTACAAAAGTATCAAACGTCAGTCTTAGGAACCCAAACAGGTTTGGGTTCCTTCTTATGAAAAGAAGAATGCGATGCATGCGTGCTGTGCTGTGAAACAGGCAGTTTGGGTCTCCACACCCAATGTGTACTACGGTGAACAATACAAGTGTGTGATATGTGTCCTAACATGCCACATGAAAAGCATCTAACACCAGGAAAAGGATTAACTAAATGTCGTGAGTGATAGTGCCTCTTCCTAGTAGTGTATGAAACATGCTTTGATGAACTTGCAACAGAATTTTTAAAAGGTGGCGGTGCATAAAACTGTTCAAAAGTAGGCGGTGTTTTGTTCTTTTCAAAAGCACTGATCTTTACTTTCAAAAACTCATTTTCTTTCTTTAAACTGGCAATTTTAAATTTCAAGGTTCCCTTGCTACTTTCTACTTCACATGCCATTGTATCTAACTCTTTAAAAGCTTTTTCTAAATCAACATGCGTGGTTTTCAAAGAATCATGCTCAGAAACTAAATCAGAATATTTTTTGTTCAATTCATCAAACTCATCAAGCAGAGACATGTGATTGGAATCAAGTGTGGAATAATCTTTAACTACAGAATCATGCTCTTTTTGTAAAGTAAAATAATCTAATTTCAAACTAGCATGGGTTTTCTTAAGCTTCCTATACGATGTATGAATCTTTTCAGAAACTTCACATAACTGATCGTAAGTAAGCTCACATACCTCTTCCTGGTCCGACTGACCAGGGTGATCATCCGCCATCAGACACAAGTTTGTTTCCTCCTCTTCAGCTTCAGTCTCAGAAGAGTCGGATGCAGAGTCTGCCCAGAATGCCTTCTGAATCCGCTTCTTGTCCTTCCTGAACTTTGGTTTCTCCTCACCCTTCTCATTGCTTGGGTGAGCTTTAAGTGTTGGACAATCAGCCTTAATGTGTCCAGGCTTCCTGCATTCAAAACAAACCGATTCAGATGAACCCTTAAAGTTTTTATTGAACTTACCCTTGTTCCACTTCTGATAGTTCTTATGTTTCTTCCTTAGAAAGCTTTTGAATTGCCTTGTGATTAAGGCAACTTCATCGCTATCAGACCCAGAAGTGCTAGCATCTGAATCTTTGGCCTTTAGTGCCACGGTCTTCTCTTTCTTGCGTTCACCTGCATCAAGTTGCCTTTGGTTCACCCCTTGCTCGTAAGCAATGAGTGATCCAAGTAAGCTGTCAATAGAATAAGTATTTAAATCTTTGGATTCAGTAATAGCAGTAATCTTAGCATCATAAGAAGCAGGCAAATATCTAAGAATCTTGTTCACTCTTTCGTAGTTGGTAAGTTCTCTACCTAAAGCATGTAAAGAGGTAACAATATGAGTGAACCTTGTGTACATTTCTGAAATAGTCTGACTAGGTTTCATGCGAAAAAGTTCGTAATCAAGTAACAAGATGTTTAACCTAGATTGTTTGACTTCAGTTGTACCTTCGTATGTTATACATAACCTATCCACGATTTCCTTTCCCGTTGTACAAGTAGAAACACGCATATAGTCTTCAGATTTCAAAGCACAAAAGAAACAGTTCAAACATTTTGTATTCAACTGTGCTAAATCACGATCATCAAATGTCCAATCAGCAAACGGCAGTTCAGTTTTCACATTATTAATCATTCGAAAAGGTGGTTCGTATCCGTCCTTAACTAACATCCACATGCGATAATCAATAGATTGCAGAAAAGTAGACATGCGTGTTTTCCAAAAATCAAAAGGAATATTGTCAAACAACGGTGGTCTAGTAATAGAATAACCTTCAGCAGTATTACGATTGTTACAATTCGCCATTGGATCAAATTCAAAAGTTTTTAAACAGAAATTTTGAATCCCGCTCTGATACCACTTGAAAGTTCGAAAGGGATGTTAAGCCCTAGTGAACTAGTCCCGAGGCTAACCAAGAGGGGGGGTGAATTGGTTATTTAAAAAATTTCACGATAACTACAAAAATCTTTTCGATAGTTAGCAGCGGAAACAAGTAAACAATAATGAAAAGATCAACCAACGATATTCACCCAAGCAGTTTATATTAAAAAGTAAAGTGCAAAACTGAATCAGAAAAGCAAACCAGATTTTATAGTGGTTCGGTCAACTTGACCTACGTCCACTCCCCGGAGCCTCCCCTCCGGGTATTGCACTAAACGAAAGTGACTCTCCTTTTGCTCCCACAGCAAGGCGGAGAAGCCTGTACAAAACACCTCCTTTTCACCACACGGTGAGGGAGAGAACCTGACCTCCTTTCGCTTCCTCATGAAGCAGGAAGAGAACCTTCGAACTCCTTTTGCTTCCACCTGAAGCGGGCCGAGAACCCCGGATCTTCTTGCGAACGATCCTCCCACGAAGAACACCGACTAGACGACAGACGATGAGCGGAGAAGACGACTCTGATCCGTGCTTGGAGCAACCTTAGTGAAACCCTCACTAACTCCCCCTCACAAGATCTTTTCTCTCTCTCCCAACTCTCTCTTCTCTCTAGGGTTTCTCAGGGAAGGAAGGCAGCAAAAGATTTTTCCAAAAATTGGAAAAAGTTCTTTTAAAGGAGGGCTTAAAATTTGCCCTAAATCTCAACTTGTCGGCCAAGATCGTCCAGGACGATCGGTAGATCGTCCTGTAGGATCAGTTCAAATTCAGCTGTTTCAGCCTGGACGATCTGACTCTTCTGGACGATCAGTAGAAAAAGTTGTTCATATCGTCCCGTACGATCCTGCGATCGTCCGGGATGATTAGTTCAAATTGAAGGAAATCGTCCAGAAGACAGTTCGGGTCGTCCAGAGAAATCTGTGCTGGACGACAAAAAAATGACTTGATCGTCCCGGACGATAGGGTAATCGTCCAGTACGATTAGTTCAAAAAGGCCCCAAATCATCCTGTACATAGTTCTGGACGTACAGCTGAAATGCACAAGACGATCACGATCGTCCGGAACGATCCTGCGATCGTCCAGGACGATGTGATCGTATCAATTAAACATTAATTGCTTTCCTTAATTACCAGCCTAATTTAGGCATGATTGTAGTGAATCGTCCTGGACGATACACGTATCGTCCGGGACGATCAGACCAAAATACTTAAAATAAAACTTGCCTAACTTAATCTGGCGGCTGAGAATTTATTATTTTGGCATATCGTCCCGTATGATCTGTAGATCGTCCAGGACGATCGGCTCAATCAGACCCTCTTAACTTAGTCGCCCTAATTAGGGTTTCTGTTTTAACTGGATCGTCCAGGACGATGTGGATATCGTCCAGGACGATCTGAACAAATTTTTAACAGAAACTCTAATTCACTCAATCTCTCTCCCTGAGTGTGTGTGTGCAAGGTTACTTAGCTAGGGAATCAGTTACATTACAATTGACTCAATAAAAGGAAAAATCATACATTTGACACACTTGGACCCGATCTTGAGTTGGCTTGAGTGGCTCGCGGTCTTTTATGCCTGAAACAGATTAGTCAAGCAAAACACATTGGAAACATGTTTGTCATCATCAAAACTAGATTTGCAACAAAAAGTAAATAAAAAGCAAGAAATACACTAAAGAGAACAATCTACCCTCTCACAGTCTTCCTTCACAAGACGAACGAAAGAAGGAGGGAGATCATTCTCGCAAAATAAGTCCCAAAAACATATCATAAGAAAAAGCTAAGTTAGCACAATAGTTAGCTAACTTATTACAATCATGACCAACATGATGGAAAATAACATTATTCCAATCACCAACAAGAAAACAATCTTCATCTTCAATGTCTCCATCCAACCTCTTCTCTTTGCTGTACACTTTGTGAAGAAATTGAATCACATTTTTATTATCCCCTTCTATAATTATACCCTCAGCCTCCAACAATCTCCCTTTCAAAACCTCCTTCAACGAAGTAAAGGCCAGTAACTTCAATTGAGCGATGTCCCAGTGAACTTCTTGAAGCCCGAATGCAAAAACAAATCTTCCTTTACTGTCTCGCACTATGCCTCTAATTCCTGCTTCATAATTTCCTTTGAGAGCAGCATCAATGTTAACTTTATACCACTCAGGAGGTGGGGGATGCCAAAAATCTGAAAACAGTCTAAAAGACTGATTGGCATTCCAGTCGTCCGAGCATATAAAATTGTGGTTTGGTATATTAACAAAGCTGAGAACATTAGCAGCTGTAACCGTAGCCGAAGTCTCCACCTTTCCAACCTTAAACTTATTCATGTTATTCCAAGAAAACCATAACAAGGAACAATACATCCTAACCAACAAGGGATTAGTGCCAGCCAAAAGCTCCAACTGATATAAACAGTCCTGAAAAGAAGAGAATTTTAGAATCAGGAACCCCCAACTTCTCAAAATATCAATCACCTTTACCAGCTCAAGGCAAGACGTGGCCACATGGTTGATGTCTTCCACCTCTCCACAACCTCTAGGACACACATTTAGAGAAGCAAGCTTCCTCCTAGACAGGAAATTTGCTGTCGGTATAGCATCCTTACATAACCTCAAAATAAACAGCTCTACCCGAGCATTAAGCTTTAATCTATGAATCCACGAAATAGAACCATCAACCATCCCATCTTTTTCATCCTTCCTCCTTAATAAAAGACGAAATAGATCTCCTTAAAAACAATTTTTTTCAATTCAAAGAAGTCCTTCTCAGCACTTGAGCAAATATGGATTTCACTTATCAAGGGAACTAAATCCTTTCCAAAGTAAATCAACAGTCTGTCAAGGTTCCAACCTCCTTCATGAATGAAGAAGTCCAGATTTAAGTCCTCATCTTCAAAGGTTGCAACAAAAGTTGGCGACTTGAGTAAGCTTATATCCAAGATCCATGTATCTTTAAGAACATTAATGCTGCTACCCAAAATAATTTTCCATCTAATCGCCTTTTTGAGAGCCTTCCAACCACATCCAATGATCTTCCGAGAAGGAGAACCACCCTTCATGTTTTCATGCTTCCACCAATCTTTCCCATATTTTGCCAACAGATTCCTATTAAGTAAGGAATAAGGACAATCCATTAATTTCCAAGCAAACTTAGCCCTTAAAGGACCAAGACTAGACAGTGCCGATTGGATCCCCCATCCTCCCAAAGCCTTCGGTTTACACATCCTTTCCCAAGCTACATAGTGTAACCCATGACTACCATCAACTTTATTCCAAATAAAATCTCTACAAAGTTTCTCATAATCCTTCAAAATACTTAAAGAAATGAGAGAGTGAGACATCATGAATAAAGGAAGATTTAAAAACACAGATTTTACTAATACCAATCTTCCTGCCAAGGAGATAAATCTATTACTCCAAGCATTCAACCTCTTCATAGACTTATCCATAAGGATCTGGAAATCATTCTTTTTCAATCTCCTTAATGCCACTTTAATACCCAAATACTCCAATTCATCAACCACCTAGAACCCCAACATCTTAGATGTTTCCTTCTTCATCCTCCGATCCACTGAATTACCACAAATCATAGATGATTTTTGGTAACGGATCCTTTGGCCGGTCCAACTGTAGTAATCAGCAACAATCTTCTTTAATTTCTTTATGTTTTTCACCCTTGCATCAGAGAATAAAAACACATCTTCTGCGTAGAGCAAATGCGAGATCTTATGTTCCTTAAGGGTGATATTAATACCCAAATCTATAACCCTACAAAAGAAAATGTTAGAAAGCAATTGGGAACAAATGATATATAGAAAAGGTGAGAGGGGGCATCCTTGATAGAATCCACTCTTTGCCTTAATCCATTTAGTACAGCCGCCATTGATGAGAATAGAGAATCTTGGCTCCACAATACACTCCATCACCAACTTTACATATTTAATAGGAAACCCCATAAGAATCATCATCTTGTTAAGAGTAGCCAAACACATACTGTCGTATGCTTGCTCCTTATCCAACGTAACAACCAACAATCCTTTGCAAGATTTAGAGAGCCTAATCTTGTGGAAAACCTCTTGAGCCAGTAGTAAATGATCCGAAATTGATCTACCTTTAACAAACACTACATGTTCTTCTAAGAAAATTTTTGGGAGGACCACCAACAATCTGTTCAATAAGGGCTTAGCCACAATCTTATAAATGGAATTACATAAGCTGATAGGTCTAAAACCAGAAGGAGTCACCGGCTTAATGGTCTTGGGAATAAGGACCACCAATGTGTCTTTCCAATCTTTACACATTTTGCCAGAATAGAAGAATTTCTTCACAGCTCTACACACATCCTCTGCTACAATACTCCAATAAGATTTGCAAAAAGAATAAGAGACCCCATCACAGCCTGGTGCCTTATTATTACCCAGCAGCCTCACTACATTCAGTATTTCAACATCCGATAGATCAGCATTCAGACCACATCTGTCTTCATCCGATAACACCTTCCAAGGAGGTGGCCAATCCTCCGTCAAACAGGCCCTCTCTTCACATTTTTTTTGAAAAAAAACTAAAGAACACCTCTTCAATTTCCTTTGAATCCTCCGTTAAAGACCCATTAGAGTTTTTAACCTGATGAACCCAATTCCCATTTCTCCTTAAATTAGCAAAAGCATGAAAATACTTCGTATTAGTATCCCCCTCTTTAATCCACTTAACTTTAGCTCTCTACTTCCACCAAGTATTTAAACGACCAAGAGTAGCATTCAACTCCTTAACTCTAGCTCTAACCAGCCAAAATTTATCATCACACAAGACATCTACATTAGCTTCCTCCTGTTGAAGCCGAATAATCTCAGCTTTCAACTTATCTTTATCAGCCAAGAGCTCCCTTAATTAGTTAAGGGATGTTAAGCCCTTAAGATTATAAAAAATAGATGTCAATCACTGAAAGTTCATTAGGGATGTTAAGCCCTTGTGAACTAGTCCCGAGGCTAATCAAGAGGGGGGGGGGTGAATTAGTTATTTTAAAAATTTGTGAGCAAAAATGATTTAAAAAAATCTTTTTGAATGTTTTAAAATAATTACAGTTTCACGATGATGTGCAGATGCTCAATAATAACAGAATAATAATCACAATCACACGATCATCAACAAAAAAATAAATACGAAAGATTATCCGAAACAACACACCAGATTTAATAGTGGTTTGGTCAACTTGACCTATGTCCACTCCCCAGAGCCTCCCATCCGGGTATTGCACTAACACTAAGTGACTCTCCTTCTGCTCCCACAGCATGGTGGAGAAGCCTGTGCAAAACTCCTTTCCACCAACCCAGTGAGGAAGAGAACCTGGACTCCTTTCGCTTCCTCCTGAAGCAGGTAGAGAACCTAGACTCTTTTCGCTTCCTCTTGAAGCAGGCAGAGAACCTGAACTCCTTTCGCTTCCTCTTAAAGCAGGTAGAGAAGCTGGATCTTCATGCGGATGATCCTACCATAGAGACACCAACAAGACAAGAGACGACGATCGGAGAAGATGACTCAGATCCTTTCTTGGAGCAACCTTTGTGAACACCTCACAAACTACCCCTTATAAGATCCTCTTTCTCTCCCAAGCTCTCTCTCTCTCTAAAGGTTCTCTCTGGCAAAGAAGATGGCAAAAGATTTCAATGATTGAACTAAAAATATCTTAAATAGGAGGGCTAAAAAATTACCCTAAATCTCAACTAGTCATCAAAGATCGTCCAGGATGATCGATAGATCGTCCGATAGATCATCCTGTACGATCAGTACAAAATCACATATGTCAGTCTAGACGATCTGGTTTCTTTGGACGATTAGAAGACAAAATTTGTTCAAATTGTCTAGGATGATATTGTGATCATCCTGGATGATTAGTTCAAACTAGGAAGATCGTCCAACAAATTTCTCGGGTCGTACAGCCAAACCATGCTGGACGGTTTCAAAATGAACTGATTGTCCAGGATGATATGTTTATCATCCCCTATGATTAGTTCAAAATTGGGAATATCATCCAACATATTTCTTGAGTCATCCAGGTGAAGTGCTCTGGATGGTTAGGATTTTACATGTATCATCCAGGACGATATGATCGTATCAATTAAATATTAATTACTTTCCTTAATCACCAGACTAATCTAGGCATGATTGTAAAGGATCATCCAGGATGATACATGTATTATTCGGGATGATCATACCAAAATTCTAAAAATAAAAACTTACCTAACTCAGTCTGGCGGCTGAGAATTTTTGATTTGAGCATATCATCCTTTACGATGGGTCTATCGTCTAGGACGATCTGCTTAATTAAACCGACTTAACATGGTCGCCCTAATTAGGGTTTCTATTTTCACTGGATCATCCAAGATGATATGAATATCATCTAGGATGATTTGAACAAAATTTGAAATAGAAACTCTAACTCACTAAAACTCTCCCCCTGAGTGTGTATGTGTGTAAGGTTACTTAGCTTGGGGATCTGTTACATTACACTTGACTCAATAAAAATGAAAAAGTACATTATCCCTAAACCACAAACAGACTGAATCGATCTTGACTGGCTTGAACTGCAATTGATCCTGTGAACCTGAAAGATTAGAACAAAAATAAAAAGGTTTGTTATCATTAAAATCATAGTCCTTAGAACCAGATTTGCAACAATCTCCCCCTTTTTGATGATGGTAAATATTTGTTATTACTTCACAATTCAGTAAATAAACACGGTGAATATTTGGTTTAAACATTTTAATTAAAAATAAAAAAACTTTACAATGACCCACAAACTACTCCCCCTTTTGACATCTCAAAAAGGGGAAAACACAAACATCAGTAAAAATAAAAATAAACAGATAGAAAAAGAAAATAGTACAAAAGAATACAAACATTAGAAAATATAAGCACACTAGTAGAAAGGGTGACCTTGATCAGATGGAGGAGGAGGTGATGGCTGAAAGAGGCTGTGGAGAGTGGCAAACTGCTCGCCAAACCAAGGCATGTCCTGATCATACTGCTGCTGCTGTTGAGCTACATAGGTATTGAAGCGGTGGACATCCTCAACATGCTGCTGCTCCTGAGCAACCATGTAGGAGTCATAAAGTGCCTCCCACTAGTCAAATTGGTGCACCAGGTGATCCAAAGGTGACTCTATCCGGAGAGGAGCAGGTGCGGGTACCGGAGCAGCTTCTTCCTCTTCTCCCTCAACATCCGTGCTGGGCTCCAGATGAAGTAATGTACTATGCAGAATATGGAAAGAATTATTGGAGAAGAAGGAAGGAGGGACATCGGGTGGAATCAGATATTGCAGGTTATATTTGGTCTCGAGAGCATAGGCAATGATGTGTCCTAGGGCTAGATTTGGGCTTCTCCTGTGCCCCATATCCCTAATACTAGTGAGGTGTTCAATGTAACGAAAGAGGAGATCGGTAGCATTAAAATCATGGTGGGTCAGGATATAGAAGGTAGACATGGAGAGTAAGGGGGTATGGATGCGGTCCCTAACTTTTGGAATGATAGAGGAGTGAAGGACATGCTGGACAATTCGAGCATCCTTAAGTAAGGAGGAGCATGCATTATCATGATAGTGGATGTTGGTGCCCCTAAGAAATCGAATTGTGACACTCCGGTCAAAATCAAGGTCTGAAGAGATGAGATGAAGTTTTTTGCCAGTAATTAAGAGTGAAGAATATCGTGGAAGTCTTAAGTGGTTAACTCGACATGGCGGCGATTAGCAAAGGATCAGAGTGCAGAGTAAGAGGACTCGACGTGAAGGTTTGCAAAGAAAACCCTAAAAGCTCATAACTGAATGGAAAGGCTAAAGTTAGGATGAATGTGAGAGAAGTGTGGGTGAAAAGATCTGGGACAGGATAAGTCAGAATACGGGGATTGACTATTTTGTATTGAGTGATCCCCACCTCAAGGTATCACTAGAAGGCAGCCAGATCGGCTGCTTCAGGAAATCGGGAATCGACATTTCCCCTAGAGGAACTAGCACTCGGATGTCGAGATCGTTTGCCACCAGCCATTAGAAGATGAGTGGATGAAGGATCGAGGAAGAATGGTAAAAAATGGTGAAGAAAATGGCTGTTTAAATAGAATTCGTCCAGATCGTCTAGGACGATCGCAGGATCGTCTAGGACGATCGCAGGATCGTCTAGGATGATAGGAGCAACTATGACGTCCAGGATGATTAGTCAAAAAAGTGATCAGATCGTCCAAGATGATCAGATGTCATCCAGGATGATTAGACGCAGACGATCATCCCGAGGAGATAGGCTGGATGACTTTTGACTAAAGGTATTATCTAGGACGATTAGGTGGATCATCCAGGATGATAGGTAATAAATGAATCGGACGGGCTAAATTTAAATCATCCAATTGCTACCACGTGGATCATCCCGGACGATGAGGTGGATCATCCAGGATGATCACCAATAATTGGTGCATACCAGCCGTTGGATCATGGTGGGGATGATTTGAATGGATCGTCTGGGATGATGTATGGATCATCCAAGATGATGTCTGATCATCCAGGATGATATGAAGAAAAATTTTGACCAAGATAAAGAATTGAGAGGGATGATCAGGGAGTCCCAATAACACAAAAAATAAAAAAAATCAAAATCAAAGCAAATCAAAGAAAAATAAAAATGGGAAAAGAATAGTAAAAATAATAGATTTTTTTTAATCGATCAGCTCCAATAAATCAGATTTTTCCTTAATTTTCAATTCAAAAGTCGATAAGAAGAAAATTGACCACACTAAAATTTAAAAAAAGTTAGAAAATCAACTTTCGTAACTCCTACCTCGGACACCTTACAGGTTTAAATTCCTTTCAAACAAAAGTCTAATTCAGAAGAAAAAAATTAAATTCAAAAAGATATCTTTATAAGCCTCGTTCTAAAAAAATATCTGATAGAATAGTATTACAAAGTAAGGAATAAGAAATAATGATTTTTCATC
This sequence comes from Dendrobium chrysotoxum, assembly GCA_019925795.1. Lineage (NCBI taxonomy): Eukaryota > Viridiplantae > Streptophyta > Magnoliopsida > Asparagales > Orchidaceae > Dendrobium > Dendrobium chrysotoxum. The sequence continues at coordinate 27,884,951 of CM034298.1, read as the reverse complement.
TCAAGCTTTTGAAAATATTAAGTGGCACATGGATTTTTCTAAGACATTTAAAGATCTGAAAGGGAAAAAAGCGTGTTCCCGTGTGGGCTCATTTTGTGCCTCTTTTTCAATTTGTTTGGCACACTTTACACATCTTTTAATTTTTGATACACTTTGTGTATCTTTCAAATTTGGCAACATTGCGTATCTTTTCAGCTTTGAGCTTATTTTGAGCCTTTTTTTTTGCGCTCTTCACGCATCTTTTACAAGCTGGCTTCCTTTCATAATCGTTAAAGAATCTCAGTTGTGAAATTACCTTCTAGACATAAGAGAGGACAAAACTCACTCTCTATAATAAGAAGGAGTAATTCATAGAAAAAAAATCATACATCATATGATAAGTGCAATCACTTGATTAAAAAAAATATAACAATGATCCAAAACTTTGAAAATACTATTCATATGAGATAGATTACTATATGAAGATAAAATAGATCTCTATTTTAAAAATTAACTTTTTAATTTTAAAGATGATTTTTATCCAAAAGAAATAATACACCATTAATGAAGTTAGAGGAAGAGAAACAATCTTCAACATTTCTTTCCTTTAACAGATTCAGAGGAGCCAATCACTGCTTACAAGCTTTCAAATAAAAAGAAGGAAAAACTCTCAGTCAGAAATCTAATTTATCAGCAGTAGTGAGCAGTGATCTGATTTATAAGAAAAGTAGTAAATCAAGAATAGGTAGAAAATTGCATGAAAATAAATATTCAAATCAAGAAAATAATAACAACAAAAAGAAAATCAGTAGAGAATAAAAATAAATAGGAAACAGAAAATCAAATCAAACATGAACTAAATGAAAAATCAAAATAAGAAAATTTAGAAATAAACAATCATCAGATTCATGCATTTATGTCAATCACACTCAATCTGGTCCTTAAAATGTTGAATGAGTCAAAGGCCAGTGGTTTAGTAAAGATGTCAGCCAGTTGATTTTCAGTTGCTATATGGTGTAGCTCAATGTCCCCTTTTGTAACATGGTCCCTAATGAAGTGATGCCTTATATCAATGTGCTTGGTTCTTAAATGTTGGATAGGATTCTTACATATGTAGATGACACTAGTGTTATCACATAGAACTGAAACTGTGCCAACAGGTAATCCTAAATCCAAAACTTGTTGCTTAAACCAAAGGACTTGGGCCACACAACTTCCTAAGGCAATGTACTCAACTTCAGTCGTGAAAAGTGCAACTGAGTTCTATTTTCTACTAGACCAGGAGACTAAAGATTGTCCTATAAATTGACAAGTTTTAGAAGTGCTCTTTCTATCCACCCTACATCCTGTAATCAGAATCAGAATATGCAATAATCTCAAAAGAAGTGTTATTCCTAGGATACTAGATTCTAAGGTTTGGGATCCCTAAGAGATATCTAAGGATTCTCTTAACAGCAGTCAGGTGGGATTTCTTAGGATTAGCTTGAAATCTAGCACAATGACAAACACTAAACATAATATCAGTTCGGCTAGCAGTCAGGTAAAGCAGTGATCCAATTATTCCTTTAAACTTCTTCTGATCAACAGATTTTCCATTTGAATCCTTATCTAACAGAACAATGTAACTCATGGGAGTGTTGATTGGCTTAGCTTTGTCCATTTCATATTTCTTCAAGATATCCTTAGTGTATTTTGATTTATTCAGAAAGGTTCCATCATCCATTTACCTTATGCTAAACCCCAAAAAGTAGGATAATTCTCCCATCATACTCATCTCAAACTCCTTACTCATTATTTTAGAAAAATCATCACATAAGTTTTTATCAGAAGATCTAAAAAGTATATCATCAATATAGATCTAGATAATGAGTAGATCATTTTCTACTTTCCTTAGATAAAGGGTGGTGTCTATGCTCCCCTTAACAAATTCTCTTTCTAATAGGAATGTGCTCAGCCTCTCATACTAAGCTTTGGGTGCCTGTTTCAATCCATATAAGTCTCTTTTTAATTTATAAATATGATTAGGATATTAGGAACTCTCAAAATCTCGAGTTTGCTCTACAAAGACATCCTCCTTTATTGCCCCATTCACAAAGTCACTCTTGATATCCATTTAAAAAAGCTTAAATCCCTTATAACAGGCAAAGGCTAGTAGCACTCTAATGGCTTCCAATCTAGCTACAAGGGCAAAGGTCTCCTCAAAATCAATCCCTTCTATTTGGTTGTACTCCTTATCCACTAATCTTGCCTTATTCCTAACCACCACACCAGAATCATTCTTTTTATTCTTAAAGACCCATTTAGTTATCACTACACATTGATTCTTAGATCTTTCTACTAACTCCCAAACATCATTCCATACAAATTGATTCAATTCCTCTTACATGGCTAAGATTTAAAATTCATCAGAAAGGGCTTGATTGATGTTGGTGGGTTCAGTTATTAAGATAAAGGTAGAATGGTTTACTTCCTTCTTAAGTCCATGCTAAGTTCTAACGCCTTCAGAAGGGTCTCCTAATATCAGTTCTTTAGGACGATTCGAAGAATATCTCTAATCTCTAGGCATAATATTTTGAGGTTCTACCCTTCCCTCCAAATTTATATTTTTAACTCCTTGGGTAATCTCTCCTACTTATTCTTCTTCCTCAACTCTAGTCTCCTTGGGATCAGATTCATCAAACACCACATGAGTAGTCTCCTCCACCATCAAAGTCCTCTTATTAAACACTCTAAAGGATTTCCCAACACTAGAATAGCCTTAGAACACTCCTTCATCAGATTTGGGGTCAAAATTTCCTTAGGATGATTTCCCATTACTTAGAATGAAAACCTTATAGCCAAAGACATGGAGGTGGGACCAGTTTGGAGTTCTACCCTTAATGATATCATAGGGTGTCTTATTTAGTTTGGATCTAATATTCACCCTATTTAGCATATAACAAGCTGTGTTCACTGCTTCTACCCAAAAGTATTTTGGAAGTGAATACTCAGAAAGCATGGCTCTAACGGCTTCCACCAGGCTCCTATTCTTTCTTTCAACTACCCCGTTCTGCTGAGGGATCCTAGGAGCTGAAAATTTATGGCTAATTCCTTGATCCTCACAGAAGGTTCCAAATTTCTCATTTTTAAACTCCCCCCATGATCACTATGGATAGTCAAAATATCACAGCCTAACTTCTTCTGAATACAAGTGGAGAAAGGTTTAAATTCATTAAATGACTCAGATTTATGTGACAAAAATCTAATCCAAGTGAACCTCGAGTAAACATCAACAATCACAAATCTATAGACTTTTCCCCTTAAGCTGCCAGTGTTAATGGGTCCAAAGAGATCCATGTGAAGGACTTCTAAAGGTCTAGAGGTGTTGATGTCCTTAATGGTGTGGAAAGAGGATTGGACTTACTTCCCTAGCTGACAGGCATCACACAGGTGGTCCTTAGTGAACCTAAGCTTGGAGACACCTCTAACTAAGTCCTTTTGGGTGACTCTTCTAAGAGTTTTCATACTGGCATGACATACTCTCCTGTGCCACAATCAAGACTTATCAGCAGTAGTTTTTAAGCAAAATGAAGCATCACATTTAATATTATTTAAATCAAGCATGTAGAGGTTGTCGATCCTATTACCGTGCAAAATAATGTTATTATTTAAGCTTATATTACAAGTGCTTGCCAGGAAATTGATGTTGAACCCTTTGTCATAAAGTTGACTAATGTTGAGAAGGTTGTGTTTCAGTCCATATACAAGTAAAATATTTTCAATCAAAAGGTTCTTGGAGTTTCCGATTATACCTGCACCTACCACTTTCCTGGTGGTATTATCTCCAAGAGTGACCTTGCCTCTAGCCCTAGCCTCCAGCGAAATCAATTGATTTACATCTCCAGCCATATATCTTGAGTATCCACTGTCCAAATACCATATACTCTCAAGAGGTCTTATGTGAGAGCACACCTCTTCTTGGTCAGACTAACCAGGATGATCATCCTCCATCAAACACAAGTTCGTAGTCTCCTCTTCAGCTTCAGTCTCAGAGGAGTCAGATATGGAATCCACCCAGAAAGCCTTTTGGATCTTCTTCTTGTCCTTCCTGAACTTGGGTTTCTCCTCACCCTTCTCCTTGCTTGGGTGAGCCTTAAGTGTAGGATAATCAGCCTTTATATATCCAGGCTTCCTGCATTCAAAATAAACCGTATCAGAAGAACCTTTAAATTTTTTGCTACTCTTACCTTTGTTCCACTTCTAAAAGTTCTTGTGTTTCTTCCTTAGAAATCTTTTGAATTGCATAGTGATTAAGGCAACATCATCACTATCAGACCTGAAAGAATCAGTGTTAGTATCATTGGCCTTCAACGCCACAATTTTCTCCTTCTTCTTCTCACCTGCATCAATTTGTCATTGGTTCACTCCTTGCTCGTAAGCAATGAGTGACCTAAGTAAGTTATCAATAGAATAAGTATTCAAATCTTTGGATTCAGTAATTATAGTTATCTTGGCATCCTAAGAAGAAGGTAAAAATCTCAGAATTTTGTTCACTTTTTCATAGTTGGTGAGTTCTCTTCCTAAAGCATGTAGAGAGATGACAATTTGAGTAAACCTAGTATACATTTCATAAATTGATTCACTAGATTTCATGTGAAAGAGTTCGTAGCCATGAAGCAAGATGTTCAATCTAGATTACTTAACTTCAGCTGTACCTTCATAAGTAATGTATAGTCTATCCCATATTTTTTTTATCAATAGTACAAGTAGAGACACGCATGTAATCTTTAAATTTTAAAGTATAAAAAAAATAGTTCAACATTTTTCATTTAGTTGTGCTAAATCACGATCATCAAATATCCATTTAGTAAAAGGAAGTTCAGTTTTAATGCCATTAACAAGTCTAAACGGTGCTTCATAACCATCTTTAACAAGCATCCACAAGAGATAATCTATAAATTGTAAAAAGGTGGACATACGAGTTTTCCAAAAATTAAAAGGAATGTTATCAAACAAAGGTGGACGAGTGATGGAATAACCTTCAGCAGTATTTTTATTACCAAAGTTAGCCATGGATCAAATTCAAATGTTTTTCAAAACTAGATTTTATGAATATGGCTCTGATACCACTTGAAAGTTTAGTAGGGATGTTAAGCCCTTGTGAACTAGTCTTGAGGCTAACCAAGAGGGGGGTGAATTGATTATTTTAAAAATTCGTGAGCAAAAATGATTTAGAAAAATATTTTTAAATGTTTTAAAATAATTATAATTTTGCGATGATGTGCAAATGCTCAATAATAATAGAATAATAATCACAATCACACGATCATCAACAAAAAAATAAATGTAAAAGATAATAAGAAAGAACACACCAGATTTTATAATGGTTCGGTCAAGTTGACCTACGTCCACTCCCCGGAGCCTCCTCTCCAAGTATTGCACTAACACTAAGTGACTCTCCTTCTGCTCCCACAACAAGGTCAAGAATCCTGTACAAAACTCCTTTCCACCAACTCGGTGAGGCAGAGAACCTAGACTCCTTTCACTTCCTTCTAAGGCAGGCAGAGAACCTGGACTCCTTTCACTTCCTCCTAGAGTAAACAGAGAACCTGGACTCCTTTCGCTTCATCCTGAAGCAAGTAAGGAACCTGGATCTTCTTATGGATGATCCTACCACAGAGACACCAATAAGACAAGAGACGATGACCGAAGAAGATGACTCAGATCCTTACTTGGAGTAACCTTTATGAACACCTCACAAATTCCCCCTCATAAGATCCTCTCTCTCTCTCTCAAGCTCTCTCTCACTCTCTCAAGGTTCTCTCTGGCATGGAAGGTGGAAAAAGATTTCAATGATTGATGAAAAAGGTCTTAAATAGGAGGGCTAAAAATTGCCCTAAATCTTAGCTGGCCGTCAAAGATCGTCCAGGACAATCGATAGATTATCCTTTGCGATCATTAAAAAAACACATATGTCAGCCTGGATAATCTGGTTTCTCTAGACGATTAGAAGACAAAATTTATTCAGATCATCCAAGACGATATTACGATCGCCCTTGATGATTTGTTCAAATTAGGAATATTGTCCAATAAATTTCTCGGGTCCTACATCCAAACCATGCTGGACGATTTCAAAATGAACTAATCGTCCAGGATGATATGTATATCATCCCGTATAATTAGTTCAAAATCAAGAATATCATCCAGCAGATTTTTATTTTCATTACACTTTACTCGATAAAAATGAAAAAGTTCATTGTCCCTGAACCATAAATAGACTTACTCGATCTTGGGCTGGCTTGAACTGCAATGGATCCTATGAACCTAAAAGATTAAAACAAAAATAAAAAGGTTTGCTATCATCAAAATCATAGTCTTGAAACCCGATTTGCAATAATCACAATTTAGGTAATATTTTAATATCCAAATTTTATTCTAATCGTACAGGATAATGTGAATCATAATGGATGATTTATGGCAATCATGCCTAAATTAATCCTATGATTACGGAACTAATTATGGAAGAATTACTCAATCAGATTATATAGGATGATCATACTAAAAGACCAAAGAGATATATGGGATGATACTTGATTATCCTGCATCATCCAAGATGATAAATTATGATTTTTCTTCTAATCATATAGGGAGATCATACAAGATGACCCAAGAAATATTTGGGATGATATTTAAATCATCACCCATCATTGCCTATCGCACTAGATGATTAGTACAATATCTTAAACTAATCATATAGTATGATCGCATAATCATACAAGATAGTCAGAATAAATACTTGAACTGGTCGTACATGATAATGTGAATTATACTGTTTAAAAGGGCTATTTTGTACTAATCATATAGGATGATCTAATGATTGTACTAGAAGATCTTTGATGGTAATTTGAAAATTAGGGCTTCTTGTGGAGGCTCTCTATTTAAGTTCTTATATTATCTTATAAGAGATCTTTTTTTATTGTTTTATTTTGATAAAGAGCTTAGAAGAGGAAGCGAGAGATCTTTTGGAGAGATGAAAGTGAGAGATTCTTGTGAGGGGGAGTTGTGAGGGATTCAAAAACATTACTTCAAGTAAGGTTTCCATTGTCTTCTTCAAGCTGCTTTCTTGATTCCTTTGGGGCTCTAGGGAGATATTCTTCAGCATTAGATTCAGGTTCTCTGCCTACTCTATGAGGGAGTAAAAGGATCAGGTTCTCTATCTAGTATAGGACGGAGTAAAAGGATTCAGGTTCTCTGCCTACTCAAGGAGGGAGTAAAAAGATTCAGGTTCTCTACCTTTACCAAGAGGGTAAAAAAGTTTTAGCGTACGCTTCCTCACCAAGTCAGTCGAAGAGATTTTTGTAAGACTTCTCCACCTAGCTGTGGGGCTAAAGGAGAGGCAATAAAAAGTTTAGTAAAATACTAGGAGGAGGCCTCCGAATAGTGGACGTAGGTCAGATTTGACCAAACTGTTGCAAATCTGGTTTTGATGATGACAAACACGTTTCTATTATGTTTTGCTTGGCTAACTCGTTTCAGGCACAAAAGATCACGAGCAACTCAAGCCAACTCAAGATCGGGTCCAAGTGTGTCCAATGTACTATTTTCCTTTTCTTGAGTCAATTGTAATGTAACTGAACCCCCAGCTAACTAACCTTGTACACACACACAAAGGGGAAGAGCTTGAGTGAATTAGAGTTTCTGTTCATTTTTTATTCAGATCATCCTGGATGATATTCACATCGTCCTGGACGATCCAGTAAAAATAGAAGCCCTAATTAGGGCGACCAAGTTAAGTGTGTCTGATTAAGCTGATCGTCCTGGACGATCACTGGATTGTACGGGACGATATGCTCAAATCAGAAATTTTCAGCCGCTAGATCAAGTTAGGCAAGGTTTTATTTTAAGATATTTGGTCTGATCGTCCCAGACGATACGTGTATAATCATACCTAAATTACTCTGTTAAATAAGGAAAGAAATCAATGGTTAATTGATACGATCACATCGTACGTGACGATCGCAAGATCGTCCTGGATGATATTGATCATCTAGTTCATTTCAGCTGTGCTACCCGAACTGTGTTCAGGACGATTTGGGCACTTTTTGAACTAATCGTCCGAGATGATATCCTTATCGTCCTGGACGATCAAGTCATTTTTGAGTAGTCCAGCACAAGTTTCTCTAGACGACCTGAATTATCTTCTGGACGATATTCCTTGATTTACACTAATCATCCCGGACGATCGCAGGATCGTATGGGTCGATATGATCAATTTTTTCTACTGATCATCCAGAAGAGCCAAATCGTCCATGCTGAAACAGCTGGTTTTGAAATGATCATACAGGATGATCTATAGATCGTCCTAGACGATCTTGGCTGACCAGTGGAGATTTAGGGCAAAATTTAAGCCCTCCTATAAAAGATATTTTCTTCCAACAAGAAAACTCTTTTGCCACTTTCCTTTCCAGAGAAACCTTAGAGAGAGAGAGTTTGGGAGAGAGAGAGAGGATCTTGTAAGGGGGAGTTCGTGAGGGTTCACGAAGGTTGCTCCAAGCAAGGATCAGAGTCGTCTTCTTCGCTCGTCGTCTTTCATCGTGTTAGTGTTCTTTCCGAGAGGATCGTCGGCAAGAAGATCCAGTGTTCTCTGCCCGCTTCAGGAGGAAGCAAAAGGAGGTTAGGTTCTCTGCCTCACCTGTCGGTGGAATTTTGTACAAGCTTCTCCGCCTTGCTGTGGGAGCAAAAGGAGAGACACTTTGGTTTAGTACAATACCCGGAGGGGAGGCTCCGGGGAGTGGATGTAGGTCAAGTTGACTGAACCACTATAAAATCCAGTGTGTTCATTCTGATTACTTTATGCACTTTTATTTTTCTTTGATTAACTGCTTGGGTGAAATTATGTTTGATCTTTTCGTTTGATTGTTTTATTTGTTTCCACTACAAATCAACGAAAAGGTTTTTACTGTTGCTCTCAAATTTTTAAATAACCAATTCACCCCCCCTCTTGGTTAACCTCGGGACTAGTTCATCAGGGCTTAACATCCCTATCGAACTTTCACAAACCACTATAAAATCTGGTGAGTTTATTCTTTTATTTTTCTGATTTTAAATTTCTGCACTCTTTTGTGATTTTAGTGAGGTTAAAATTTTTTATTATTATGAACTTAATCTGCTTCTGTATTATGGAAAAAACTTATTTATTTTAAAATATTTAAAAAGATAAAAGGATTTTACTTGTTGCTTTAAATTAATTTTAAAATAACCAATTTACCTCCCCTCTTGGTTAGCCTCAGGCTTATTCTTAAAGGTTTAACAACCTTCACAAACTTTCAAGTGGTATCAAACTAGGATTCATAAAATTATGTTTTAGAAAACTTCTGAAAAAGATCAATGGCTAACTTTGGAAATTATATTACTACGGAAGGATATACAATCACACAACTGCCTTTATTTGATAATATTCCTTTTTATTTCTAAAAAATTTGCATGTCTACTTTTTTACAATCTATAGATTATCACATGTGGATGTTAGTTCAGGAAGGATATTCTACACCTTCGCGCTTGGTTGATGGCATTAAAACTGAACTTCCTTTTGAATGGAGTATAAAAGATAGAGATTTAGCCCAACTAAATGCAAAATATTTGACCTATTTTTTCTGCGCTTTAAAATCTAAAGATTACATGCATGTTTCTACTTCCACTACTGATAAGGAGATTTGGAATAAACTCTGCATAACTTATGAAGGAACAAATGAAGTAAAATAATTTAGGTTGAATATTTTGCTCCATGATTATGAACTCTTTTACATGAAAACTAGTGAATTAATTTCTAAATGTATACTAGGTTCACTCAGATTATTACTTCGCTATATGCCTTAGGAAGAGAACTTACTAACTATGAAAAAGTTAACGAGATCTTACGTTGCTTACCTACTTCTTATGATGTAAAAATTATTGCTATTATTGAATCTAAGGATTTAAATTTTTACTCCATTGATAACTTACTGAATCACTCATTGCCTACGAGCAAGGAGTGAGTTAAAGGCTAATGATTTTGATAGTGATAATTATGCACCTGATGATGATGATGACATTGCATTGATGATAAGTTAATTTAAAATCTTTCTAAAGAAAAAGCAAAAGCATCGTCAGTAATGGAGTAAAGATAAATCAAATAAAATTTTTAAGGTTTCTACTAATGTTATCTATTTTGAATGTTGGAAGCTATGGCACTTAAAGTCGGATTGCCCAAATATGAAAACTCACCCAATTAAGGAGAAGGGTGAAGAAAAACCTAAGTTCAAAAAGATCAAGCAAAGGAATCAGAAGGCTTTTTAGGCTGACTCTGCTTTGGACTCATCTTAAATAATAGCAGAAGGGGAGGTAATTAACTTGTGCTTAATGGCAGATAACCATCTTGATTATTTTGTTCAAAAGGATGGATGCTCTCACAAAAGGCCTTATGAGAGCATGTGGTACCTAGATAACGAATGTTCAAGGCACATGACTGGAGATGCAAATCAATTCATTTTGGTGGAGGCCAAGGCAGGAGGCAAGGTGACACTTAGAGATAACACCAGCAGGAGAGTTGTGGACTTAGATATAATTAGCAACTCAAAAAATTTTCCCATTAAAAATATTTTATTGGTAGATGGCTTAAAATATAATCTGCTAAGCATAAGCCAGCTCTGTGATAAAGGCTTCAGTATCAAATTTTTATTTACCAGCTACATGATAAGCTTAAATGGAAATATTATACTGCAAGAAAAAAATTTAATAATATTTATATACTTGATCTAAACTGTGTTAAACCTACTGGTTCTTTTTGTCTAAAATCTATTATTGATGAATCTTGATTATGACATAAGAGATTGTGTCATACAAGAATGAAAAACCTTAGAAAAATTACCCAAAAATACTTAGTGAGAGGCATACCCAAACTAGAGTTCATTAAGGACCACCTGTGTGATGCATGTTAGTTAGAAAAGCAAGTTAAATCCTCCCTCCACTCAATCAAGGACATTAACACTAGCAAACCTTTAGAAGTTCTTCACATGGATCTCTTTGGACCTGTTAACATTGTAAGCCTAGGAGGAAAAGTCTTTGGGTATGTGATTATTGATGATTACTCAAGATTTACTTGGATTAGATTCTTATCTCATAAAAATAAATCATTTGAGAAATTTAAGATATTCCTCACTTGGATTCAGAGGAAGCTAGTTATGAAATTCTGATAATTCACAGTGATCATGGTGGAGAGTTTGAGAATGAAAGATTTGAATCCTACTGTAAGGAGTAAAGGATATATCATAATTTTTTAGCTCTTAAGACCCCTTAGCAGAATGGGGTAGCTGAAAAGAAGAACATGACCCTAGTAGAAGCTGTTAGAGCCATGTTAGCTGAGTACTCACTTCTTAAATACCTCTGGATAGAAGTGGTGAATACAGCCTTGAAAGTTCGATGTGCGCCAAGAGGTGGGGGTGATTGGTATTTTAAAAAATAAATCCTAACAAGTGTTCTAGGTTTTTGTGGATTTTTTTTCTTTTTTTTTTTTTAATAAGGGGATTTAACTAATCAAATGTGAAAGCTAAAGATACATTCACAATTATGATAGTGGTGAAACAATTTCAAGTATCACAATAAATAATTAAAATTAAATTTTTCACCAAGCACTTAGCATAGTAGATAAATGCATGAAAAATTAAAATACAAAAATATACGAGAAAAGCACACCAAAAATTTTTATAGCGGTTCGATCACTTGACCTACGTCCACTCCCCGGAGTCCTCTACTCTGAGTATTGCACTACTAAAAGTTGACCCTCCTTCTGCTCCCATAGTAAGGCGGAGAAGCCTTTACAAGACTCACTTTCACCTTCCCCGGTGTGGCGGAGTGCCAGATGCTATGTCACCCTCCTGATGATGGCAGCGGACCTTCTTCTTTTTCTCTCTCCTCGAGAAGGCAGAGTACCTTGAGGATGTTGACTTTGAAGCCTCTCTCCCTAGAGAACCTTTAGAAGACTCATCAAGGCCATAGGAGGAGCAAGCGTGCAGCTAGCTCAGAGTTATGCACAATGGTTATTCGTACAGTACGATGTATCATATAGTATAATGGTGATTCATACAGTATGATGTATGCACCAGCAAGTATATTAGGACCGTTAATGGAATTAAAGGATGTGATTTGTATATTAGAATGGATAGTACATTATGATATTGAATAGTACAGTACGATATGCAATGAAATATAAGGTTCTAGTGTCAAAAGATGAGTGTGAGAAGATCAGGAAACCCCCTTTTTATTATTATTATTATAAAAATAACACACAAAGAAGCACAAACACATGAAATATATATTTTTTCTTTAATTAAGCACGAATGTCTATGACACCCAATTTTATTCTCAAGATGCTAAAGGTGTCATAAGCTAATAGTTTTGTGAATATATCAGCTAATTGATCTCTAGTAGCAATATGGTGCAGTTCAATATCGCCCTTGGCTACATAATCTCTAAAGAATTGATGCCTAATGTGTATATGTTTTTTTCATGAGTACTGAATTAGATTTTTAGATATGTAAATTACACTAGTATTGTCGCACATTATTGGGATGGTTCCTATAGGTAGTCCAAGATCTAAAAGCTATTATTTTAACCATAAAACTTAAGCAACACAGCTTCCTACTATTATATATTCTGCTTCAGCCATTGAAAGGGCTACCGAGTTTTATTTTTTATTGGACCATGAAACTATTGATTTTCCTATGAATTGATAGGTACCAAAGGTGCTTTTTCTATCTACCCTGCATCCTGCAAAATCAGAATATGAATATCCTAAGATTTTAAACATAGTGTTGTGTCTAAGATACCAAATTCCTAAGATTGGGGTCCCTATTTAATATCTAAGGATTCTCTTGACAGCAGTAACGTGGGACTCTTTTGGGTTAGCTTGAAATCGAATGCAAAGATATGCACTAAACATTATATCTGGTATGCTGGTAGTTAAATAAAGAAGTGATCTAATTATTCCCCTATACTTCTTCTGGTCTACTGACTTTCCATTTGGATCTTTATCTAATTGAATGTTAAAACTCATGGGAGTATTCATGGCCTTAACATTGTCAATTTCATACCTTTTTGGAATATCCTTGATGTACTTAGATTGGCTAAGAAATGTTCCATCTTCTATCTGGTTTACACTAAAACCAAGGAAGTAATTAAGTTCTCCCATCATACTCATTTCAAACTCGTCCCTCATTATTTTTAAAAATTCATCGCATAAAATTTTCTCTGAAGATCCAAATAAGATGTCATCTATTTAAATTTGAATAATGAGTATCTCATCTCCTACCTTTTTTAAGAAAAGGGTGGTGTCCACACTACCTTTAATAAAGCCTCTATCAAGTAGGAATGTACTAAGTCTTTCATACTAGGCTCTGGGTGCTTGCTTTAACCCGTATAGTGCCTTTTTCAATTTAAACATATGAGTAAATTATGAGTTTTCAAAATTGGGGGGTTGCTCAACATAAACATCTTCTTTGATTACCCCATTTAGGAAATCACTCTTAACATCCATTTGATATAATTTGAAACCCTTGAAGCAAGCAAAGGCTAAGAATACCCTTGGGCTTCTAATCTGGCTACTGGGGTAAAAGTTTTCTCAAAATCTATTCCCTCAATTTGGTTATACCCCTTTGCTACTAATCTGGCCTTATTTCTCACTATAATTCCAGAGTTATTCATCTTATTTTTAAAGGCCTATTTTGTTCCAACCACACTTTATTCCTTAGGTCTCTTGATTAATTCCCACACATCATTCCTAACAAATTAGTTTAGCACTTCTTGTATTGCTAGGATCCAAAATTTATCTTTTAAGGCTTGATCTATGTTGGTGGGTTCAATCATCGAAATAAATACATAATGACTAACTTCCTTCCTAAGTTCATGCCTAGTTTTTACACCTTCTGATGGGTCTCCTAGGATCAATTCTCTAGGATGACTAGAAGAATATTTCCAATCTCCAGGCAAAACCTCCTAAGGTTCTACTCTATTCTCTATGACAATGGTTTTCACCCCCTGAGTGTCCTCAACTTCTTCTTCTTCAGGATTAGATTTAGAAGTCTTATCTGACTCATCAAAAACAACATAGATAGATTTTTATACTATAAGGGTCCTCTTATTAAAGATTCTATAAGCTTTACCTACGGATGAACAGCTTAAGAAGATGCCTTCATCAGATTTAGGATTAAACTTTCCTAAAGGTGACTTATCATTGATTAAGATAAAGTATTTGCAACCAAAAACATGTAAGTGAAAGATTAGGTGTCCTACCCTTAAGCAGTTCATAGGGTGTCTTATTCAGTTTCGATCTAACATTTACCCTATTTAAAATATAACAAGTAGTATTCACTACTTCTGCCCAAAAATATCTAGGAAGACTGTATTCAGCAAATATTGACCTAGTAGCTTCTACTAAGGCTCTATTCTTTCTCTTAGCTATTCCATTTTATTGAGGAGTCCTAGGGGCAGAGAAGTTATATTCTATTCCTATCTCTTGACAAAATGATTCAAACTTATCATTCTCAAATTCTCCATCATGATCACTATGGATTGTTGAAATTTCACATCCTAATTTCTTTTGAATCCAAGTGGAGAAGGTTCTAAACACTTCAAAGGACTCATTCTTGTGTGCTAAAAATTTTACCCAAGTAAACCTAGAGTAGTCATCCACTATTACAAATCCATAAGATTTCCCTCCTAGGCTAGTCATACTAACAGGTCCAAATAGGTCCATGTGAAGAATTTTTGGTGGCCTAGTGGTGTTGATATCTTTGATTGAATGAAATGATGATTTTACCTATTTTTTTAGATGGCAGGCATCATATAGGTAGTCCTTAGTGAAGTCTAACTTAGGTATGCCTCTAACTAGGTCTTTTTGAGTGATATTCCTAAGTATTTTCATATTAGTATGGCATAGTCTTCTATGTCATAGCCAAGAGTCATCAGCTAATATTTTCAAACATAAAGGATTTGAGTTTTCAATGCAATTTAGGTCCAACATATAAACATTATTTATCTATTTTCCTTCTAACATAAGTTTATCATCGAAGCTAATCATGCATTTATTAGAAAGAAACTTTATATCAAAACCCTTGTCACATAGTTGACTAATACTTAAAAGATTATGCTTTAAACCATCAACTAACATAAAATTTTCAATTACAAAATTTTTAAAATTTTTAATGATACCTGAGCCCACCACTTTCCAGGTGGTATTATCTCCTAAAGTCACCTTGCCTCCTAACCTGGCCTCCAGTGTCATGAACTGCTTCACGTTTCCAGTCATATGTCTTGAGCAGCCACTGTCTAGGTACCACAGGCTCTTACTAGTTCTTTTGTAAGAGCATCCCTACAATGTCAATCAAAGATTAGTTGTGGGAACCTAAGTGAGTTTTGATTCCTTTTTATGCTTGAATGAATGAGATGTATGCATATTATGCTGTAATGAATGCAGCTTAGGTCTCCACACTAGATATATCCTATGATGAATTACGCAAGTACGGGCTATATGACCTAGCATGCCACAAGAATAACACCTAACACTAGAAAATGGGTTCACTAATCTATGTTGGTGATAGTGCCTCTTTCTAAGTTTAGATGGTACATGCTTTAATGATTTTGAATGAGATTCTTCAAGTAATGGAGGTTTATAAAATTGAGCAAATATAGGAGGTGTTTCATTATTCTCAAATGTATTAATTTTTACACTTAAAATTTTTTTTATACGACTTGCAATTTCAAACTTCAATGCATGCTCACTATTATCTAAATCACATGCATGTTCTTCTAATTCCTTAAATGCATTTTCTAGTTTAACATGTGATGATTTCAAGGAATAGTGTGTAGTAGTTAATTCAACATACTTCTTATTTAATGCATCAAATTCATCAAGCAGGGACATGTGATCTCTATCCAAGTTAGAGTATTCTTTAACTAAACTAGCATGCTCATTTTATAAAGTATTAAAATTAGTGTTAAGACTATCATGCATTTTCTTCAATTTTGTATATGAATTATAAAACTTTTCAAAAATAACTAATAGTTCATCATAAGAAAATTGACATACCTCATCTTAATTTGATTGATCAAGATCATCGTTAGTCATAAGACACAGATTCGTTACCTCCTCCTCTGCTTCTTCTTCTGACAATTCTGAGATAGAGTCAACCCAAAAAGCCTTTTGTGTCTTCCATTTGCCTTTCTTGAATTTTAACTTTGACTCACCCTTCTCCTTGGTTTGATGAGTCATTAGTTTGGGGCAATCAGCTCAGAGATGACTGGGTTTTCTGTGAAAGTTTGATAGGGATGTTAAGCCCTGATGAACTAGTCCTGAGGCTAACCAAAAGGGGGGGATAATTGGTTATTTTAAAAAATTTGTGAGCAACAGGAAAGATCTTTTCGATAATTTGCAGCGAAATCAAGTAAACACTTAAATGAAAAGATCAATCATATATTTCACCCAAGTAGATAATAACATAAAAGTAAAGTGCAAAAAATAATCAGAAAGAACACACCAGATTTTATAGTGTTTCGGTCAACTTGACCTACGTCCACTCCCCGGAGCCTCCCCTCAGTAATGCACTAACACAAAAGTGACTCTTCTTCTGCTCCCACCGCAAGGCGGAGAAGCCTGTATAAAACTACTTTCCACCAACCCGGTGAGGCAAAGAACCTAAACTCCTTTTGTTTCCTCCTGAAGCAGGTAGAGAACCCGGACTCCTTTTGCTTTCTCTTGAAGCAGGTAGAGAACCTAAACTCCTTTCACTTTGTCTTGAAGCGGGCAGAGAACCCGGATCTTCTTGCAAATAATCCTCCAAAAAAAAACACTTATAAGACGAGAGACGATGAACGGAGAAGATGACTCTGATTCTTGCTTGCAGCAACCTTTGTGAATCCCTCACAAACTCCCCCCTCACAAAATCCTCTCTCTCTCCCAAACGCTCTCTCTCTCTCTCTAGGGTTTCTCTGGAAAGGAAAGTGGCAAAATATTTTTCTTGTTGGAAGGAAAAGATCTTTTAAAGGAGGGCTCAAAAACTACACTAAATCTCAACTGGTTGGCACATATCATCTAGGATGATCGCTAGATTGTCCTGTACGAATAGTTTAAAATTACATGTATCAGCCTGGATGATCTGGTTCTTCTGGACGATTAGTAGAAAAAATTTATTCAGATCTTCCGAGATGATTAGTGTAAATCAGGAATTTCATCCAGAAGACCACTCTGGTGTTCCAGGGGAACTTGTGCTGGAAAATCTCAAGATGACTTGATCGTCCAGGATGATATGTCTATCATTCTGTATGATTAGTTCAAAAAGTGCCAAAATTGTCCGATTCACAGCTCTAGATGTACAGGTCAAAATACACTAGACGATTTCAAAATGACTTAATCGTCTGGGACGATATAGGCATCGTCCCATATGATTAGTTCAAACTGACTTAACATGATTGTCCTAATTAGGATTTCTATTTTCACTGGATCGTCCAGGAAGATGTGAATATCGTCCGGGACGATCAGAATAAAAATTGAACAGAAACTCTAATTCACTAAAACTCTCCCTCTGAGTATGTGTGTGCAAGATTACTTAGCTAGGGGATCAGTTACATAACATTTGACTCAATAAAGATTAAAACAGTATATTGGACCTAAATTTCAAAATAGACTGACTCGGTCTTGGACTGGCTTTAACTTACAATTGATCCTACGTACCTGAAAGATTAAACAGGTAACCAAAGATAGAAATATTTGCTATCATCAAAATCCTAACCTTTAAAACTAGATTCGTAACAATCTCTCCCTTTTTTATGATGGCAAACATTGATGAAATAGTTTCAAATAAAACATACAGGAGTACTCAACGTAAAATACAATAAGGAAAACAACTACAAAATAAGAGCAATACAAGAAATAACTAGAACAGTACAAGAAACTACTAGTCACTCAAAACATAAACTCCCTCTTTTGACATCACAAAAAGGAGGAAGAATAGACAACACAATACAAACAGAAAATATCACAACAACATAAAAAGCTAAAAAGGATCTAGGAACGAGAAAAACAAAACAACAAACAGTATTTTTTTTTACCGATCAGCTCCAGTAATTTAAAATTTTTCCTTGATTTTGAATCCAAAAATTAATAAGAAGATGATCGACAGCGTTGAAATCCAGAAAAGTTAGAAAATTAACTTTCATAACTCCTACCTCGGACACCTTGTAGTTGTAAATTCCTTTTAAAATAAAAATTTAATTCAGAATAAAATAAATTAAATTTAAAAAGAGATCCTTTCAAGCCTCGTTCGAGAAAAATATCTGAAATAATAGTATTACAAAGTAAGAAATCAAAATTCATGATTTTTCGTCTCAAGCTTTTAAAAATATTAAGGGTGCATGGATTTTTCTAAGATATTTAAAGATCTAAAAGGTAGGAAAGCTTATTTCTTTGTGGGCTCATTTTGTGCCTCTTTTTCAATTCGTTTCGTGCTTTGCGCATCTTTTAATTTTTTGATACACTTTGTATATTCTTTCAATTTTTGGCGACATTGCGCATCTTTTCAGTTTGGGCTAATTTTATGCCACTTTTCATTTTGGCACTCTTTGCGCATCTTTTGTAAGCTTTCTCCCTCTCAAAATCATTAAAGAATCTCAGCTGTGAAATTACCTTCCATACATAAGAGACGATAAAGCTCACTCTCTATAATAAGGAAGAGTAATTCAAAAAATAAAAACCATACATCATATGATAAGTTTAATCACTTGGTTCAGAAAAAATATAATAATGACTCAAAACTTTAAAAATATTATTCATATGAGATAGATTACTGTAGGAAGATAAAATAGATCTCTATTTCAAAAACTAACTTTTTAATTTAGAAGAAGATTTTTATCTAAAAGAAATAATACACCATTAAATAAGTTAGAGGAAGAGAAACAATCATCAATGTTTCTTCCCTTTAATAGATCTAGTGAAATCAATCACTGCTTACAAGCTTCCAAACAAAATAAAATAAAATTTTTAGTCAAAAATTCAGTTTATCAGTAGTAGTGAGCAGTGATCTAATTTTTTAAAGGAATAAAATAGTGAATCAAAAATAAGTAGGAAATCTCATCAAAATAAATGCTCAAATCAAAAAAATAGTAAAAGGTAAGAAGAAAATTAGAACTGAATAAAAATAAAATAGGAAACAGATATTCAAATTAAAAGACTAATAGAAATAAAATAAAATAAAAATAAAATAAAAAAAGGAAAAACTCAGAAATCATCAGTCATCAGAATCAAGCATTTATGTCAATCACACCTAATCTGGTCCTCAAAATGTTGAATGAGTCAAAGGCTACTGGTTTAGTAAATATGTCAACCAGCTGATTTTCAGTTGCTACATGATTTAACTCAATTTCCCCTTTTGTAACATGGTCTCTAATGAAGTGGTGCCTTATATCAATGTGTTTGGTTCTAGAGTGTTGGATTGGATTCTTAGAAATGCAGATGACACTAATATTATCACGCAAAATAGAAATTATGCCCACAGGTAATCCTAAATCTAAAACTTATTGCTTCAACCAAAGGACTTGGGCCACACAACTTCCTAAGGCAATGTACTCAGCTTCAACAGTGGAAAGTACAACTGAGTTTTATTTTCTATTGGACCAGGAGACTAAAGACTATCCTATGAATTGAAAAGCTTTAGAAGTACTTTTTCTATCCACCCTACACCCTACAAAGTCAGAATCAGAATGTCCAATAATCTCAAAAGAGGTATTGTGTCTAGGGTACCAGATTCCTAGGATTATAGTCCCTAAAAGATATCTAAGAATTCTCTTAATAGCAGTTAGATGGGATTCTATAGGATCAGCTTGAAACCTAGTACAAAGATAAACACTAAATATAGTATCAGGTCGGCTAGTAGTCAGGTAAAGCAGTGATCTAATTTTTCCTCTATACTTCTTCTGATCAACAGATTTTCTATTTGAATCCTTATCTAACTGAATAAAGGAGCTCATGAGAGTATTGATTAGCTTGGCTTTGTCCATTTCATATTTCTTCAAAATGTCCTTAGTATATTTAGATTGATTGAGAAAGGTTTCGTCATCCAGTTGCCTTATGCTAAATCTTAAAAGTAGGATAATTCTCCCATCATACTCATCTCAAACTGTTTACTCATTATTTTAAAAAAATCATCACATAAACTTTTATCTGAAGATCCAAAAAGTATATCATCAACATAGATCTGGGCAATGAGTAAATCATCCTCTATTCTCCTCAAAAAAAGGGTGGTGTCTACACTCCCCTTAACAAACTCTCTTTCTAACAGAAATGTGCTAAGCCTCTCAAACCAACCTCTAGGTGCCTGTTTCAATCCAAATAAGGCCTTTTTTAATTTGTAAATATGATTTGGATATTGGGAAATCTCAAAACATGGGGGTTTTTCTACAAAAACATCCTCTTTTATTATCCCATTTAAAACGTCATTCTTGACATCCATTTGAAATAGCTTAAATCCCTTATAACAGGCAAAGGCTAGTAGCATCCTAACGGCTTTCAATCTAGCTACAGGGGCAAAGGTCTCCTCAAAAATAATCCCTTCAATCTGATTGTATCCCTTAGCCACAAATCTTGCCTTATTCCTAACCACCACACCAGAATCATTCATGTTATTCTTAAAGACCCACTTGGTTCCCACTATACTTTGATTCCTAGGTCTTTCTACTAACTCCCAAATATCATTCCATATAAATTGATTTAGTTCCTCTTGCATGGCTAAGATCCAAAATTTATCAGAAAGGGTTTGATTGATATTGGTTGGTTCAGTCATTGAGATAAAGGTAAAGTGGTTTACTTCCTTCCTAAGTCCATGCCTAGTCCTAACATGTTCAGAAGGGTCTCCTAAGATTAATTCTTTAGGATGACTCAAAGAATATCTTCAATCTCTAGGCAAAGTGTTGAGGTTCTACCCTTTCCTCCAAATTTGTATTTTCAACCCCTTGGGTAATCTTTCCTACCTCTTCTTCTTCCTCAACTCTAGTCTCCTTAGGATCAGATTCATCAAACACCACATGAGTTATCTCTTCCACCACCAAAGTCCTCTTATTAAACACCCTAAAAGATTTCCCCACACTAGAATAGCCTAAGAATACTCCTTCATCAGATTTGGGGTCAAACTATCTTAAGGATGATTTTCTGTTGTTCAGAATGAAAACCTTACAGCCAAAGACATGGAGGTGGGAAAGGTTTGGAGTTTTACCCTTAATGATCTCATAAGATGTCTTGTTCAGATTGGATCTAACATTCACCCTATTCAGTACATAACAAGTAGTGTTCACCACTTCAGCCCAAAAGTATTTTGGAAGTGAATACTTAGTAAGCACAGCTCTAGCGGCTTCCACTAAGGTCATGTTCTTCCTTTCAGCTACCCTGTTCTGCTGAGGTGTCCTAGGAGCTAAAAAATTATGACTAATCCCTTGTGCCTCATAAAAAGTTCCAAACTTCACATTTTTAAACTCTCCACCATGATCACTATGAATTATCAAGATCTCACAACCTAACATCCTCTGAATCCAAGTGGAGAAAGACTTAAATTCATTAAATGACTCAGATTTATATAACAGAAATTTAATCCGAGTGAACCTCGAGTAATCATCAATAATCACAAAATCATAGACTTTCCCCCCCCTATGCTGAAAGTGCTAATTGGTCCAAAGAGATCCATGTGAAGGACTTCTAATGGTCTAGAGGTGATAATATTCTTAATGGAGTGAAAGGATGATTAGACTTGCTTCCCTAATTAACAGGCATCACACAGGTGGTCCTTAGTGAATTTAAGCTTGGGGACACCTCTAACTAAGTTTTTTTGGGTGACTCTTCTAAGGGTTTTCATACTGGCATGACATAATCTCCTTTGCCAGAACCAAGACTCATCAACAACAATTTTTAAGCAAATTGAATTATCATCTTTAAAGCAACTTACATCTAGTATGTAGACATTATTGATCCTTTATCCCTGCAAAATAGTTTTATCATTTAAGCTTAAAATATAATAAGTGGGCAGGAATTTGATGTTGTATCCTTTATCACAGAGTTGGCTGATGCTCAGCAGGTTATGTTTTAATACATCTATAAGCCAAATATTGTCAATCATGAAATTCTTTGAATCACCAATTATACATGCTCCTACCACCCTCATGGTGGTGTTGTCTCCAAGTGTAACCTTGCCTCCAGCCCTGGCCTCCAGTGAAATGAACTGATTTGTATCTCCAAACATGTGTCTTGAACATCCAATGTCCAGATACCACATGCTCTCACGAGATCTTATCAAAAGAAGAATGCAATGCATGTGTGTTGTGCTGCGAAACAAGCAATTTGGACCTCCACACCCAATGTGTACTATGGTGAATAGTGTAGGTGTGGGAGATGTGTCCTAACATGCCACAAGAAAAATATCTGACACCAGAAAAAGGGTTAACTAATTTACGTGGGTGATAGTGCCTCTTCCTAGGTTTGTATGAAACATGCTTTAATGATTTTGAAACAGATTCTTCAAAAAGTGGAGGTGCATAAAACTATGTAAAATTAGGAGGTGTTTCATTTTTCTCAAAAGGAGTAATTTTTACTCTTAAAAATTCATTTTCCTTGTTAAGGCTAGCAATTTAAAATTTCAATGCTCCATTACTACTCTCCACTTCACATGTCATATTTTTTAATTTTTTAAAAGCTCTTTCTAAATCAACATGCGAGGTTTTTAATAAATCATGCTCAATAATTAAATCAGAATGTTTTTTGTTCAACTCATCAAATTCATCAAGTTGTGACATGTGATTGCAATCAACAGTGGAATGATCTTTAATCAAAATTTTATGCTCTTTTTGTAAATTCAGAAATTCTAGTTCCAGGCTAGCATGAGTTTTTTTAAGTTTCATATATGATGCGTGAATTCTTTCAGACACTTCAAATAGTTGATCATGAGTTTTTTTAAGTTTCACATACCTCTTCCTGGTCAGACTGACCAGGATGATCATCTGCCATCAAACATAAGTTAATTTCCTCCTCTTCATCTTCAGTCTCAAAGGAGTTAGATGCAGAATCTTCCCAAAATGCCTTTTAAATCTGCTTCTTATCCTTCCTGAACTTGGGTTTCTCCTCACCCTTCTCTTTTCTTAGGCGAGCTTTAAGTTTAGGACAATCAGCCTTAATGTGTCCAGGCTTCCTACATTCAAAACAAATAGTATCAGATGAATCTTTAAATTTTTTATTGGACTTACCCTTATTCCACTTCTGAAAGTTCTTATATTTCTTCCTTGGAAAGCTTTTGAATTGCCTAGTGATTAAGGTAACATCATCACTATCAGACCCGGAAGAATCAATTTCAGTATCGTTGGCCTTCAACGCCACAATTTTCTCCTTCTTCTTCTCACCTGCATCAAGCTGTCTTTTGTTCACCCCTTGTTCATAAGCAATGAGTGACCCAAGAAAGTTATTAATAGAATAATTATTTAAATCTTTCGATTCAGTAATTGCAGTTATCTTAGCATCAAATGAAGAAGGCAAACATCTCAAAATCTTATTCCCTTTTTCATAGTTTATAAGTTCTCTTCCTAAAGCATGCAAAAAAGTGACAATTTGAGTGAACCTCGTATACATTTTAGAAATAGATTTAGTAAGTTTCATGTGAAAAAGTTCATAGTCATGAAGCAATATGTTTAACCTAGACTATTTGACTTCAGTTGTACCTTCATAAGTGATGCATAATCTATCCTAAATTTTTTTACCAGTTGTATAAATAGAAACACGCATGTAATCCTCAGATTTTAAGGCACAGAAAAAATAGTTTAAACATGTGGCATTTAGTTAGGCTAAGTCACGATCATCAAAAGTCCATTCATTGAAAGGCAGTTCAGTTTTAATATTGTTAACCATTCTAAAAGGTGGTTTAGAGCCATCTTTAACAAGCATCCACATATGATAATCTATAGATTGAAGAAAAGTGGACATGCGAGTTTTCCAAAAATTAAAAGGTATGTTATCAAATAATAGTGGTTGTGTAATTGAATAATCTTCAGCAGTATTGCGATTACCAAAGTTATCCATGGATCAAATTCAAAAGTTTTTAAACTTAATTTTTAAATCCTGCTCTGATACCACTTGAAAGTTCTATAGAGATGTTAAGCGCTGATGAACTAGACCCGAGGCTAACCAAGAGTGGGGGTGAATTAGTTATTTTAAAAAATTCGTTAGTAACAGCAAAGATCTTTTCAATAATTTTTAGCAGAAATAAGTAAACACAGAAACGAAAAGATCAACCACAGATTTCACCCAAGCAGATAATCATAAAAAAGTAAAGTATAGAAAATAATCAGAAAGAGCACACCAGATTTTATAGTGATTTGGTCAACTTAACCTACGTCCACTCCCCAGAGCCTCCCCTCCAGGTATTGCGACTCTCCTTTTGCTCCCATAGCAAGGCAGAGAAGCCTGTACAAAACTTTTTTCCACCAACCCGGTGAGGTAGAGAACCTTAACTCCTTTCACTTCCTCCTAAAGCAGGCAGAGAATCCGGACTCCTTTTGCTTCCTCCTGAAGTAGGCAGAGAACCCAAACTCCTTTCGCTTCCTCCTGAAGCGGGCAGAGAACCCGGATCTCCTTGCGAATGATCCTCCCCCAGAAAACCCCGATGAGATGAGAGACGATGAATAGAGAAGATGACTCTGATCTTTGCTTGGGGCAACCTTTGTGAATCCCTCACAAACTCTCCCTTACAAGATCCTCTCTCTCTCTCTAGGGTTTCACTAGAAAGGAAAGTGGCAAAATATTTTTCTTATTGGAAGAAAAAGATCTTTTAAAGGAGGGCTCAAAAATTGCCCTAAATCTCAACTGGTCGGCACATATCATCCAGGATGATCGCTAGATCATCCTGTACGATCAGTTTAAAATCACATGTATCAGCCTGGATGATCTGATTCTTCTGGATGATTAGTAGAAAAAAGTTGTTCAGATCATCCCGTACGATTCTGTGATCGTCCGAGACGATTAGTGTAAATCAAGAATTTCATCCAGAAGACCACTCTGGTCATCCAGGGGAAATGAATTGATCATCTAGGACGATATCTCTATCATCCTGTATGATTAGTTCAAAATATGTAAAAATTATCCGGTTCACAGCTCTGGACGTACATGTCAAAATATACTGGATGATTTTAAAATGACTTGATCATCCGGGATGATATGGGTATCGTCCCGTACGATTAGTTCAAAATTGGGAATATCGTACTGTAATAGCTCTGGACATACAGGTGATAGACACTGGACGGTCAAGATTTTTAACACATCATCCCATACGATCCTACGATAGTCCAAGACGATATGATCGAATCAATCAGACCTTAATTACTTTCCTTAATCACCAGATTAATGTGGGCATAATTGTATTGGATCGTCTAGGATGATACACGTATCGTCCGGGACGATCAGATTAAATCTCTTAAAATAAAACTTACCTAACTTGATCTGGCGGTTGAGAATTTTTAATTTTAGCCTATCATCCTGTATGATATTAGGATCATCCAGGATAATCAGCTTAATCAAACTGACTTAACATGATTGTCCTAATTAGGGTTTCTATTTTCACTAGATCGTCCAGAACGATGTGAATATCGTCCGGGACGATCAGAACAAAAATTGAACAGAAACTTTAATTCACTAAAACTTTCCCCCTGAGTGTATGTGTGCAAGGTTACTTAGCTTGGGAATCAGTTACATAGCATTTGACTCAATAAAGATGAAAATAGTACATTGGACCTAAATTTCAAAATAGATTGACTCGATCTTGGACTGGCTTCAACTTGCAATTGATCCTACGTACCTAAAAGATTAAACAGGCAACCAGAGATAGAAATATTTGCTATCATCAAAATCATAACCTTTAAAACTAGATTCGCAACATTCTGCACTCAAAATAAATTATTTCAGATGTAACTTTAGTATTCTTTGAGCTTTTACCTTTGTTCTAGTTATTTTAATGATGTCGTTGCTTTCTTTTTAAAAAATTCTTGAACTGATGAGTCATCAAGGCTATGTCTTCATCTTCCTCCGCTACAAAACTATCACTTTTAGAATTGTTCACTTTTAGAGCCACAGTTTGCTCCTTCTTCTTTTCACCAACATCATTTTTTCTTTGACTCACTCCTTACTCGTAGGCAATGAGCAACCAGAGCAAATTATCAATTGAATAAAAATTTAAATCTTGGACTCAGTTATTGTAGTTATTTTTGCATCGTAAGTGCTAGGCAAGCATCACAATATTTTATTCACTTTTTTAGAATTATATAACTATCTTCCTAAAGCATGCAAGGATGTTACAATCTGGGTGAATCTACTGTACATTTCATATATAGTCTTGCTAGGTTTCATGCGAAAGAGTTCAAAATCATGTAGTAATATGTTTAGCCTAGACTGTTTAACTCCACTGGTTCCTACGTACGTGATACACAATCTATCTCAAATCTCTTTACTTATACCACAAGTAGACACTCACATATAATCTTCTGATTTTAATGCATAAAAGAAATAATTCAAGCATTTTGTATTTAATTGTGTGAGTTCTCTATCCTCATTACTCCATTCATTAAATGATAAATCAGTTTTAACGTCATTCAAGAGACAAAATAATGTAGAGTAACCTTCTTGAACCAATATCCATATGCGATAGTCTATAGATTATTAAAAATGTAGATATACAAATTTTCCAAAAATTAAATGGTATATTATCAAATAAGGGTGGACAGGTTATTGAATAACCCTCTGTAATATTATGGTTACCAAACTGTGCCATGGATCATATATTTCTAGGTTTTTTAAAATACTATTTTGAAACCCCTCTCTAATACCACTTGAAAGTTCGATGCGTGCCAAGAGGGGGGGTGAATTGGTATTTTAAAAAATAAATCCTAATAACAGTTCTAGGTTTTATAGATTTTTTTTATTTATTTATTTTTTAATAAGGGGATTAAACTAATTAAATGCGGATGCTAAATATATGTTCATAATTACGATAGTGGTGAAACAATTTCAAGTATCGCAATAAATAATTAAAATCAAAATTTTCACCAAGCAGTTAGCAAAGTAGATAAATGAATGAAAAATTAAAATGCAGAAAATACAAAAAAAGCACACTAAACATTTTTATAAGGGTTTGGTCACTTGACCTATGTCCACTTCCTGGAGTCCTCCACTTTGAGTATTGCACTACTAAAAGTTGACTCTCCTTCTGCTCCCGTAGTAAGGCAGAGAAGCCTTTACAAGACTCACTTTAACCTTTCCCGGTGTGGCGGAGTGCCAGACGTTATGTCACCTTCCTGATGATAGCAACGGACCTTCGCCTTTTTCTCCCTCTTGGAGAGGCAGAGTACCTCGAGGATGTTGACTTTGAAGCCTCTCTCCCTAGAAAACCTTCACAAGACTCACCAAAGCCATAGGAGGAGCAAGCGTGCAGCTAGCTCGGAGCAACCGTGTGATCCCCTTGCACTCCTTCTCCCTCATGCTCAAGCTCACTTTCTCCTTTCTCTCACAAACCTTAGATCTCAGCAAAAGCTCCCTCTCAAGTGTTCCTTCCTCTGTTAATAATAGCCTCAACCTATTTTTTACTGAATAAAAAAAACTCCTTTTTAAATTAGGCTTCAGAAAGCCCTAATAATTTCAATTTGATGATTCTATTCGTACAGTACGATCCCATGTCATACAGTATAATAAGTTCAAAAATAGTTTCATCTTGTACAAATGCAAACAAATAGTTCACAAATTTTCCAAACATCATACAACACGATCTAGAGATCATACTAGACGATCATTTTAATTTCAACTGTTCGTACGGGATGACATATGGGACGAATAAATTTCATCTCTGTACATCATCCCGCACTATACCATTCATATAGTATGATTAGTTTATTTCAGATCATCATCCTGTACGTTATAAATATCGTCCGAGATGATTATTGCAAATCTGGTTTTGATGATGACAGACATGTTTCTATTATATTTTGCTTGGCTAACCCATTTCAGGTACAAAAGATCAAGAACAACTCAAGC
Source organism: Dendrobium chrysotoxum (assembly GCA_019925795.1). Classification (NCBI taxonomy): domain Eukaryota; kingdom Viridiplantae; phylum Streptophyta; class Magnoliopsida; order Asparagales; family Orchidaceae; genus Dendrobium; species Dendrobium chrysotoxum. The sequence goes on along the minus strand of CM034298.1, from coordinate 27,856,864 downwards.
CAACTCAAGATCGGGTCCAAGTGTGTCCAAATATACTATTTTCCTTTTCTTGAGTCAATTGTAATGTAACTGATCCCCTAGCTAAGTAACCTTGCACATATACACTCAAGGGGAGAGCTTGAGTGAATTAGAGTTTTTGTTCAATTTTTGTTCAGATCATCCTGGATGATATTCACATCATCCTGGACGATCAAGTAAAAATAAAAATCCTAATTAGGACGAGCAAGTTGTGTGTGTCTGATTAAGTAGATCATCCTGGATGACCCTGACATCATATGGGATGATATGCTCTAATCAAAAATTCTCAGCCGCCAGATCAAGTTAGGCAAGTTTTTATTTTAAGATTTTTGGTCTGATCGTCCTGGACGATACGTGTATCGTCCTGGATGATACTGTATAATCATGCCTAAATTAGTCTAGTAATTAAGGAAAGTAATTAATACTTGATTGATACGATCATATCGTCCTGGATGATCAGAGGATTGTCCTGGAAGATCATGATCGTCTAGTGTGTTTCAGCTGCACGTCCAGAGCGGTGCTCATGATGATTTTGCCACTATTTGAACTAATCGTACAGGACGATAGTTGTATCGTCTTGGACGATCAAGTCATTTTTAGGTCGTTCAGCACAAGTTCCTCTGGATGACTAGAGCGGTCTTCTGGACAAAATTTTTGGATTTGCACTAATCGTCTCGGACGATCGCAGAATCATACAGGACGATCTGAATAATTTTTTCTACTGATCGTCCAGAAGAGCCAGATCGTCCAAGCTGAAATAGCTGATTTTGATTTGATCGTATAGGACGATCTATCGATCGTCCTGGATGATCTAGGCCGACCAGTTGAGATTTAGGGAAAATTTTGAGCCCTCCTATAAAAGATCTTTTTCTTTCAACAAAAAAATTCTTTTGCCACTTTCCTTTCCAGAGAAACCTTAGAGAGAGAGAGAGTTTGGGAGAGAGAGAGAGGATCTTATGAGGGGGAGTTTGTGAGGGGTTCACGAAGGTTGCTACAAGCAAGGATCAGAGTCATCTTCTCCGCTCGTCATCTTTCGTCATATTGGTGTTCTTTGTGGGAGGATCATTGGCAAAAAGATCTAGGTTCTCTGCCTGCTTCAGGAGGAAGCAAAAGGAGTTCAGGTTCTCTGCCTGCTTCAGGAGAAAGCGAAAGGAGTCCGAGGTTCTCTGCCTGCTTCAGGATGAAGAGAAAGGAGGTTAGGTTCTTTGCCTCACCGTGTCGGTGAAAAGGAGTTTTTGTACAGGCTTCTTCGCCTTGCTGTGGGAGCAAAAGGAGAGACACTTTGAGTTAGTGCAATACCCGGAGGGGAGGCTCCGGGGAGTGGATGTAGGTTAAGTTGATCAAACCACTATAAAAACCTGGTGTGTTCTTTCTGATTACTTTCTGCACTATAGTTTTCTGTGATTATCTGCTTGGATGAAATTTGTGTTTAATCTTTTCGTTTGAGTATTTTCTTATTTCTGCTGCATATCATAGAAAAGATTTTTACTATTGCTCTCAAATTTTTAAATAACCAATCACCCCCCCCTCTTGGTTAGCATTGGGACTAGTTCATAAGGGCTTAACATCCCTATCGAACTTTTAAGTCGTATCAGAGAGGGATTTATAAAATCTAGTTTTGAAAAACTTTTGAATTTGATCCATGGCTAACTTTAGTAATCGTAATACTGCTGAAGGTTATTCAATTACACGACCGACATTTTTTGATAATATTCTTTTTGATTTTTGGAAAACTCGCATGTCCACTTTTCTTTAATCAATTGATTATCGTATGTGGATGCTTGTTAAGGATGGCTACGAGCCACCTTTTAGATTGATTAATAATGTTAAAACTGAATTGCCCTTTACTGACTGGACTTTTGATGATCGTGACTTAGCATAATTAAATACCAAATGCTTGAACTATTTTTTCTATGCTTTAAAATTTGAAGATTACATTCGTGTCTCTACCTGTACGACTGGTAAAGAGATTTAGGATAGATTGTGCTTCATTTACGAGGGTACAACTGAAGTCAAACAGTCTAGGTTAAACCTTTTGCTTCATGACTACGAACTTTTTCACATTAAACCTACTAAAACCATTTCTGAAATGTATATGATATTCACTCAAATTGTCACTTCTTTGCATGCCTTAGGAAGAGAACTTACAAACTACGAAAGAGTGAACAAAATTATTAGATGTTTACCTTCTTCATATGATGCTAACATAACTGCAATCACTGAGTCTAAAGATTTGAATACTTACTCTATTGATAGCCTACTTGGATCACTCATTGCTTACGAGTAAGGGGTGAACCAAAGACAGCTTGATGCAGGTGAGAAGATAAAGGAGAAAACAGTGGCACTGAAGGCCAACGAGAGTGATACTAGTTCTTCCAGGTCGGATAGCGATGACGTTGCCTTGATCACTAGGCAATTCAAAAGCTTTCTAAGGAAGAAACACAAGAACTTTCAGAAGTGGAACAAGGGTAAGTCAAACAAAAATTTTAAGGGTTCATCTGATACTGTATGTTTTGAATGCAGGAAGCCTGGACACATTAAGGCTGATTGTCCTACACTTAAAGCTCACCCAAGCAAGGAGAAGGGTGAGGAGAAACATAAGTTTAGGATGGACAAGAAGCAGATTTAGAAGGCGTTCTGGGCAGATTCTGCATCTGACTCCTCTGAGACTAAAGCTGAAGAGGAGGAAAATAATTTGTGTCTGATGGCTGATGATCATCCTGGTCAGTCTGACCACGAAGAGATATGTGAGCTTACTTATGATCAATTATTTGAAATATCTGAAAAAATTCATGCATCGTATAGGAAGCTTAAGAAAACTCATGCTAGCCTGAAACTAGAATTTCTGAACTTACAAAAAGAGCATAAAATTTTGATTAAAGATCATTCTATTATTGATTGCAATCACATGTCTTTACTTGATGAGTTTGATGAATTGAACAAAAAATATTCTTAGCTAACTACTGAGCATGATTTACTGAAAACCATACATGTTGATTTAAATAGAGCTTTTAAAGAATTAGACAATCTGGCATGTGAAGTGGAGAGTAGCAATGGTGCACTGAAATTTGAAATTACAAATCTTAACAAAGAAAATAAATTTTTGAAAGTTAAAATCAGTACTTTTGAGAAAAATCAAACACCTCCTACTTTTGTATAGTTTTATGTACCTCCACCTTTTGTATAATCTATTTCAAAATCATCAAAGCATGTTTCATATAAACCTAGGAAGAGGCACTATCACCCACGTAGATTAGTTGACCCTTTTCCTGGTGTTAGATTTTTTTCATGTGGCACGCTAGGACACATCTCCCACACCCGCACTGTTCGCCGTAGTACACATAGGGTGTGGAGGCCCAAACAGTTTGTTTCACAGTAGAGCACACATGCATTGCATTCTTCTTTTCATAAGAAGGAACCCAAACCTGTTTGGGTTCCTAAAACTGATGTTTGATGATTTTGTAGGTGTGCTCTCATACAAGACCTCGTGAGAGCATATGGTACCTGGACAGCGGATGTTCTAGACACATGACTGGAGATGCAAATCAGTTCATTTTGCTAGAGGCCAGGGCTGGAGGCAAGGTTACACTTGGAGATAACACCACCAGGAGGGTGGTAGGTTCAGGTATAATTGGTGATTCAAAGAGTTTTATGATTGATAATGTTTTGCTTGTAGATGGACTGAAACACAATTTACTGAGTATTAGTCAACTCTGTGACAAAGGATACAGCATCAAATTTCTGCCTACTTGCAGCATTTTAAGCTTAAATGACAAAGTTGTTTTGCAGGGATAAATGATCAATAATGTCTACAAGTTGGATGTAAGTTGCATTAAAGCTGAAAATTCAATTTGCTTAAAAACTGCTGCTGATGAGTCTTAGTTGTGGCATAGGAGATTGTGTCATGCCAGTATGAAAATCCTTAGGAGAGTCAGCCAAAAGGACTTAGTTAGAGGTGTCCCTAAGCTTAAGTTCACTAAGGACCACCTATATGATGCCTGTCAGTTAGGGAAGCAAGTCCAATCCTCCTTTCACTCTGTTAAGGATATTAACACCTCTAGACCTTTAGAAGTCCTTCACATGGATCTCTTCGGACCCATTAGCACTGCCAGCTTAGGGGGAAATTCTATGGTTTTGTGATTGTATATGACTACTCGAGCTTCACTTGGATTAAATTTTTGTCACATAAATCTGAGTCATTTGATGAGTTTAAGTCCTTCTCCACTTGGATTCAGAGAAAGTTAGGTTGTGAGATCTTGATTATTCATAGTGATCATGGTGGAGAGTTTGAAAATATGAAATTTGGAAATTTCTATGAGGAGTAAGGGATTAGTCATAATTTCTTAGCTCCTAGGACCCCTCAACAGAACAGGGTAGCTGAAAGAAAGAACAGGTCCTTAGTAAAAGCCACTAGAGCCATGCTTACTGAGTATTCACTTTCAAAATACTTTTAGGCTGAAGCGGTGAACACTGCCTGTTATATGCTGAATAGGATAAATGTTAGATCAAATCTGAATATAACACCTTATGAGATCATTAAGGGTAAAACTCCAAACCTGTCCCACCTCCATATCTTTGGCTATAAGATTTTCATTCTAAATAACGGGAAATCATCCTTAGGAAATTTGACCCCAAATCTGATGAAGGAGTATTCTTAGGCTATTCTAGTGTGGGGAAATCCTTTAAGGTGTTCAATAAGAGGACTTTGGTGGTGAAAGAGACAACTGATGTGGTGTTTGATGAATCTGATCCTAAGGTGACTAGAGTTGAGGAAGAAGAAGAGGTAGAGGAGATTACCCAAGGGGTTGGAAATACAAATCTGGAGAAAAGTGTAGAACCTCAAACCACACTGCCTAGAGATTGGAGATATTCTTCGAGTCATCCTAAAGAACTGATCTTAGGAGACCCTTCTGAAGGTGTTAGGACTAGGCATGGACTTAGGAAGGAAGTAAACCACTCTGCCTTTATCTTAATAACTGAACCCACCAACATAAATCAAGCCCTTTTGAATGAGTTTTGGATCTTAGCTATACAAGAAGAATTGAATCAATTTGTAAGGGTTGATATTTGGGAGTTAGTAGAAAGACCTAGAAATCAAAGTATTATGGGAACCAAGTGGGTCTTTAAGAATAAGATGAATGAGTCTGGTGTGGTGGTTAGGAATAAGGCAAGATTTGTGTCTAAGGGTTATAATCAGATTGAAGGGATTAATTTTGAGGAGACCTTTGCCCCTGTAGCTAGATTGGAAGCCATTAGAGTGCTACTAGCCTTTGCCTCTTATAAGGGATTTAAGCTGTTTCAAATGGATGTCAAGAGTGCCTTTTTAAATGGGGTAATAAAAGAGGATGTTTTTGTAGAATAACCCCCAGGTTTTGAGAGTTCTCAATATCCAAATCATGTTTATAAATTAAAAAATACCTTATATGGATTAAAACAGGCACCCAGAGCTTGGTATGAGAGTCTTAGCACATTCCTGTTAGAAAGAGAGTTTGTTAAAGGGAGCATAGACACCACCCTTTTTCTGAGGAGAATAGGGATGACTTACTCATTATCCAGATCTATGTTTATGATATAATTTTTGGATCTTCTGATAAATATTTATGTGATGACTTTTCTAAAATAATGAGTAAGAAGTTTGAGATAAGTATGATGGGAGAATTGTCCGACTTTTTGGGGTTTAGCATAAGGCAAATGGATGATGGAACCTTTCTCAAACAATCTAAATACACTAAAGATATTTTGAAGAAATATGAAATGGATAAAGCTAAGCCAATCAACACTTCCATGAGCTCCTCTATTCAGTTAGATAAGGATTCAAGTAGAAAATCTATTGATCAGAAGAAATATAGAAGAATAATTGGATCACTGCTTTATCTGACTGCTAGCCGATCTGATATCATGTTTAGTGTTTATCTTTGTGCTAAGTTTTAAGCTGATCCTAAAGAGTCCCACCTGATTGTTGTTAAGAGAATTCTCAGATATCTTTTAGGAACCCCAAACCTAGGAATCTGGTACCCTAGGTACAACACCTCTTTTGAGATTATTAGATATTCTGATTCTGACTTTGCAGGGTGTAGGGTTGATAGAAAGAGCACTTCTGGAACTTATTAATTCATAGGACAGTCTTTAGTCTCTTCGTCCAGTAGAAAATAGTACTCAGTTGCACTTTTCACTGTTGAAGCTGAGTGCATTGTCTTAGGGAGTTGTGTGGCCCAAGTTCTTTGGTTGAAGCAACAAGTTTTGGATTTAGGATTACCCATGGGTATAATTTCTGTTCTGTGTGATAATACTAGTGCCATCTGTATTTCTAAGAATCCAATCCAATATTCTAGAACTAAATACATTGATATAAGGCATCACTTCATTAGGGACCATGTTACAAAAGGGAATATTTAACTACATCATGTAGCAACTGAAAATCAGCTGGCTGACATATTTACTAAACCACTGGCCTTTGACTCATTCAGCATTTTGAGGACCAGATTAGGAGTGATTGATATAAATGCTTGATTCTGATGACTACTGATTTCTAATTTTTTTAATTTTCATTTTGTTTCTGTTAGTTAGCTGTTCGATTTGATTATTTGCTTTCAGTTATTTTTTATTTTTCCTTCTGCTGATTTCTATGTTAGCCTTGGTGTTAGGATGATTTGAGTATTTATGTTGATGTAATTTTTTACCTATTTTTATTTACTGGTTCATCCCTTTTGATTTACTATTTTATTCCTTTCAAAATCAAATCGTTGCTCACTACTACTGAAAAAAAAAATGATTTCTGACTAGTAAATAAAAACAGGTAAAAAATTACATCTGAAAAAAAAATTGCTCACTACTACTGAAAAAAATCAAATCGTTGTAAAAAGATTCAGGTTCTCTACCTTTACCAAGAGGGTAAAATAGTTTTAGCGTACGCTTCCTCACCAAGTCGGTCGAAGAGATTTTTGTAAGACTTCTCCACCTAGCTGTGGGGCTAAAGGAGAGGTAATAAAAAGTTTAGTAAAATACTAGGAGGAGGCCTTCGAACAGTGGACGTAGGTCAGATTTGACCAAACTATTGCAAATCTAGTTTTGATGATGACAAACATATTTCTATTGTGTTTTGCTTGGCTAACCCATTTCAGGTATAAAAGATCAAGAGCAACTCAAGCCAACTCAAGATCGGGTCCAAGTGTGTCCAAATGTACTATTTTCTTTTTCTTGAGTCAACTGTAATGTAACTGATCCCCTAGCTAAGTAACCTTGCACACACACACTCAGGGGAGAGCTTGAGTGAATTAGAGTTTCTGTTTAATTTTTTTTAGATCATCCTGGATGATATTCACATCATCCTGGATGATCAAGTAAAAATAGAAACCCTAATTAGGGTGACCAAGTTAAGTGTATCTGATTAAGCAGATCGTCCTGGATGATCTCGACATCATATGTGATATGCTTGAATCAGAAATTCTCAGCTGCCAGATCAAGTTAGGCAAGTTTTTATTTTAAGATTTTTGGTCTGATCGTCCTGGATGATACGTGTATCATCCTGGACGATACTGTACAATCATGTCTAAATTAGTCTGGTAATTAAGGAAAGTAATTAATACTTGATTGATATGATCATATCATCGTGGACGATCGTAGGATCATCCTGGACGATCATGATCATCTAGTGTAATTTAGCTGTACGTCCAGAGCGGTGCTCAGGATGATTTTGCCACTATTTGAACTAATCATACATGAAGATAGCCGTATCGTCCTGGACGATTAAGTCATTTTTAGGTCCTCCAGCACAAGTTCCTCTAGGCGACCAGAGCGGTCTTCTGGACGAAATTCCTAGATTTACACTAATCGTCCCGGACGATCGCAGAATCGTACGGGATGATCTGAACAATTTTTTCTACTGATCGTCTAAAAGAGCCAGATCGTCCAGGCTGAAATAGCTGATTTTGATCTGATCGTACAGGATGATCTATTGATCGTCCTAGATGATCTAGGCCGACCAGTTGAGATTTAGGGCAAATTTTAAGCCCTCCTATAAAAGATCTTTTTCTTTTAACAAGAAAAATCTTTTACCACTTTCCTTTCCAGAGAAACCCTAGAGAGAAAGAGAGTTTGGGAGAGAGAGAGAGGATCTTGTGAGGGAGAGTTCATGAGGGGTTCACGAAGGTTGCTCCAAGCAAGGATCAGAGTCGTCTTCTCTGCTCGTCGTCTTTCGTCGTGTTGATATTCTTTGTGGGAGGATCGTCGGCAAGAAGATTCAGGTTCTCTTTCCGCTTCAGGAGGAAGCAAAAGGAGTTCAGGTTCTCTGCCTACTTCAGGAGGAAGTGAAAGGAGTCCGAGGTTCTCTGCCTGCTTCAGGAGGAAGCGAAAGGAGGTTAGGTTCTCTGCCTCACCGTGTCGGTGAAAAGGAGTTTTTGTACAGGCTTCTTTGCCTTGCTGTGGGAGAAAATGAGAGGCACTTTGAGTTAGTATAATACCCGGAGGGGAGGCTCCGCGGAGTGGACGTAGGTCAAGTTGACCGAACCACTATAAAAATCTGGTGTGTTCTTTCTGATTATTTTCTGCACTTTAGTTTTCTGTGATTATCTGCTTGGGTGAAATTTGTGTTTAATCTTTTTGTTTGAGTATTTTCTTGTTTCCGCTGCATATCATAGAAGAGATTTTTACTGTTACTCTCAAATTTTTAAATAACCAATTCACCCACCCCCCTCTTAGTTAGCCTCGGGACTAGTTCATCAGGGCTTAACATCCCTATCAAACTTTCAATGATCAGTATAAAAAATCATAGTTTTATCTGGTATGATATATGGGATGACCCAAAATTATCTCTATTCATCGTACAATATGATTGACATCATACAATACGATCAAATGTAATTAAGAAATCATGATTTAATTGCTTGATTATGGGGGATAATTTTGCCAAGAATTCAAATATTCATACAGTATAATTATAATCATATAGTATGATTAGTTTAAAAAATTAAATTTAAAATCTTACCTAAACTGTCCTGGCGACTAGGGGTTTTAGGTTGAAACAAATCGTACAGTACGATCACGATCGTATAGTATGATTAGTTTATAAAACCAATCATTCAGAATTAGCCATTAAGCCTGAGTTTAGATGACAGATTATACAGTACGATTGAAAATCGTATAGTATGATTTTGTTAAAAAAATTTAAATTAAGTTAAAAAAAATTTAACTCTCCCCTTATGTGTGTGTGCATAGTCATCCCTTTTACATAAATACTTTTGTGGTGACTCAATAAATAAAAATTAAAGAAAATAAAAATACAAATTCTTGCACATCCTAGTCTACCCAATCTTGAGTCTCCAACAGTCTTGAGCGGTGTGTATCTTACCTGAAATGTTAGTACTCACAGTCAAAAATAAACTTTTATATTTTTCAGGGATGAACATATTAATTCAGTCAATATTATTTATCATCATCAAAATCAAATGCTAGAGATCCCGGATTATAACAAGCCTATTATATTCTGAATAGGGTTAATATTAGATCTAAGCTGAACAATACACCATCTAAAATCTCTAAGGGTAGGACACCCAACCTCTCTTACCTTCATGTCTTTGGATGTAAAGTGTTCATTCTGAAAAATAAAAAATCTCTACTAGGAAAGTTTAACCCCAAATCTGATGGAGACTTTTTAGGTTACTCAAATATTAGAAAATCTTATAGAGTTTTCAAAAAAAAGACACTAGTGATAAAGGAGACCACACATATTATATTTAATGAATATAATAATTTTAAAGGGTCTAGGGTATAAGAAGAAGAAGTTGTAAAAATTACCAGAGTAGAATCTACAAAACTAGAGGAAAAGGTAGAACTTAAAAATTCACTGCTAAGAGAATGGAGATATTCTTCAAGTCATCCCAAAGAACTGATCTTAGAAGACCCATCTAAAGGTGTTAAAATTAGGCATAAACTTAGAAAAGAAGTAAACCACTCTGCCTTCATCTCAATGATTGAATCCACCAACATAAATCAAGCCCTATTTAATGAATTATGGATCCTAGCCATATAAGAATAATTAAATTAATTTGTGAGGATTGATGTATGGGAACTAGTTGAAAGACCTAAGAACCAGAGTGTTATTCGAACTAAATAGGTTTTCAAAAATAAAATAAATGAATCTGGTATAGTGGTGAAAAATAAAGTAAGATTAGATGCTAAGGGGTATAACCAAATAGAAGGGATTAATTTTAAGAGACCTTTGCTCTTGTAGCTGGACTGGAAGCTATAAGAGTGTTTCTAGCTTTTGCCTGCTTTAAGGGATTCAAATTATACCAAATGGATGTCAAAAGTACCTTTCTAAATAGGGTAATAAAAGAAGATGTGTATGTTGAATAACTCCCAGGCTTTAAAAATTCATAATTTTTTAATCATGTGTTCAAATTAAAAAAGTCATTATATGGACTAAAACAAGCACCTTGAGCATTGTATGAAAGGCTAAGCACATTCTTACTAGAGAGAACTTTTGTTAAGAGAAGCGTAAACATCACCCTGTTCTAAAAAAGGTATGAGATGAACTACTCATTGTCCAAATTTATATTGATAATATTTTGTTTGGATCCTCTTATAAAAGCCTTTGTGATGAATTTTCAAAAATAATGAGTAAAGAGTTTGAGATGAGTATGATGGGAGAACTGATCTACTTTCTTGGATTTAGTATAAGGCAGAAGGATGATGAAATTTTGCTTAGTCAATCAAAATATATTAAGGACATTCTTAAGAAATATAAATAGATAAAGCTGAGCCAATAAATACTCCAATGAGTTCTAATGCTTAGTTAGATAAGGATTCAAATGAAAATTAATTGATTAAAAAATAATAGGGGAATAATTGGATCACTTCTTTACTTGACTACTATGAAGAGAATCCTTAGGAATCTTTTAGGAACCCAAGACTTAGGAATCTAGTATCCTAGGCATAGCACTTCCTTTGAAATCATAGGATATTCTGATTCAGATTTTATAAGATGTAGAGTTGACATAAAAAGAACTTTTAGAACATGTCAATTCATAGGACAGTCCTTAGTCTTCTAGTCCATTAGAAAATAGAACTCAGTTTCCTTGTCTACTGCTAAAGTTGAATACATAGCCTTAGGAAGTTATGTGGACCAAGTCCTATGGTTAAAGTAATAAATACTGGATTTAGGATTACCTATAGGTAGCATTTCAATCTTATATAATAACACTAATGTCATCTACATTTCAAAGAATCCAATCCAACACTCCATGACCAAACACATAAATATAAGGCACCATTTCATTAGAAATTATATTACCAAGGGAGATATAGAGCTACACCATATAGCAACTGAAAATCAACTTATTAATATCTTTACAAAACCACTAGCCTTTAAAATATTTAGCACCTTAAGAATCAGATTAGGTGTGATAGATATTCATGCTTGAAATTGATACTTTCTATTTCTACTTTTTCCTATTTTATTTATATATTTATTTCTATTTATATATCTTATTATTTTATTCTTTTGTTTTTATATTATTTTCCTTTAGTGTTTTAAGAATCAGATCATTTCTCACTTCTGCAGTTATATTTTTTAATGATATTTTTATCTTATGTTTTATTTAGGAGCATATAAGCAGTAATTGACTCCTCTAAAATAGTTAAATGAAGAAATATTTATGATTGTTTCTCTTCCTCTAACTCCTTTAGTGGTGTAGTTTTTTTCTTTTTAAATCAAAATTTATTTCAAATTAATAGTTAGACTTTAAAATGTAGATCTATTTTATCCTTCCTACAGTAATCTATCCCATATAAATAATGTTTCAAGTCAATGAATCTCTGTTAAGTTTTCTCAATTAATTTGTTTGCATTTATCATATAGACAGGAATCTATTTTGTGGTTTACCCTTCCTTATATAAAAAAGTAAGTTTATCTTCTATCATATCTGAAAGATAATCTCACAACTAAATTTTTTTAAAGATTTAGAAAGAAAGCAAGTTTGTAAAAATAAAAAGAGGCACAAAATGAGTTCAAAATTGAAAAAGATGCGCAATGACTGCCAAATAATTGCAATATGAACAGTACATCAAAAATTAAAAAATGCATAATGTGCGCCAAAAGCTAATAAAGAAGCACAAAATGAGCCCACTTTTAGTTAGCTTGCCTTTCTTTCAAATCCTTAAAATCTTAGAAGACTCCCTGTGCCAATTGATATCTCCTATACATGAATTTAAAAATCATAAGTTTTGATTGATTACTCTGTAATATTATTTTATTAGATATTTTTTGAAATAAAGTTTGAAGATATCACTTTTTTTATCTAATTTCTTTTCTGATTTAGATTTTTATTTAGAAAAAATTTTAACTTGTAAGGAGTCAGAGCTAGGGCTTACAAAATCAATTTTTCAATCTTTCTGAATTTCAGCATTATTAATTCATTTCTTATTAGTTTTTAAATCTAAAAATAAGGTAAAGTGATCATTTACTGGAGCAAATTGATTAAAAAAAACTTTGGTTTTGTCTTATGCTTATTTTTGTCAAATTTTTGGATCTATTTTCTGTTATTTTTGAATGATTTTTTTGAACCCATTCTAATCATCACATTGTATTCTCTAAGTTCTTCAATGTTTGTTCACATTGTCCAGTACGGTCCACATCATATTATATGATCTTCTCTGATCACAACACACCCAACGGCTAATATCAATACATTATTGGTGATCATCCCATATAATTCCTACTTCATATTGTACGATCCATGTGGCAGAAGACGTTAGACAATTTTAATGCAATCGGTATGATCCTTTATAATGAATTATCCTGTACGATCCACGTGTTCATACTAGACGATACTACCAGTCAATGATCATTCAGGCTCACTCCTTGAGATGATTACCCTGGGTTTAATCATCCAATATGAAGTTTGATTGTACTGTATGATATGACTTCCTAACTGATCGTCTAGATGAATGGTTTACACACGATCGTCTAGTACGATCTATCGATTTCTATATAAATAACAGCGGGTTCTTCATTTTCTTCACACCTTTTAACTCTTCTAAACCCTTACTTCCCTCTTGCATTCTTACTCTTACAATGGATGGTGCAAAAAGGTCTTGAGTACTTTCTGGTAGCTCTTTTAGGTGTGCTATTAATCCATGAAGCGTCCTACAACTATTATAAAACAGCTGGCATAACCCCCTCCAAGATTGTCAATTACAAAATTCTGAATTTTTAGGTACTTGATCTATTTTCTCGAACAACTCTTAGTTTCTTTCTCATACTAGCCTTTCCATTCAACTCTAAACTCCTATTTGAATTCTTTGCAAACCTTTGTATTAATAATGTATTTATTGCCTTACAATCGTATGTTAATAAAAGGCCTGTAGAAATAAACTACCAAGATTTTCATAAATTCTTTCACCTTTCTACCACTAGAGAGAAAATCCACATCTTGGCATTAGATCCTGATTTTAATTAGACTCCTGCTAACATAATTCTTAGGGAAACTAATATTAACTACTATGTAGCCCCAGTCAACACCTTAGTCCAGGATGCCCGAACCATCTAGTACATCCTTCGCAACTCAATTATTCCTAAAGCTGGGGATCAGATTCACATTACACCTATTTTTTCACTTACCACCTACTACATCATTGCTAACATTAACTTTAATCCAGCTTATTTTATCATTCTCTATATTGAACATCTAACTTACATTAGAGATCTTAGCCACAAAAGAAACCCTAACCTAGCCTTAGGACATCTCATTGTCTTTGTCCTAGAGTCAAAATATAATTTATAATTTCTAGCTCCACCTGATCACCCCCGTACATTCTATTCAAATAACTCATTCCACGTCCTTCACAGTACTCATCGTTACAGTGTGGGTGAAGAGCCAGTGGAAGAGGAGGAATGATCTATTCCTGTACCTGTCTCTATTCCTCCAGTAGTCTCAAATTGATTAACTAGTTCAAAGGTTTAATCAATGGGAGGCTCATTTTGACTACTATGTAGCCGAGCAGCAACAGCAGCATAACTAAGACTTAGCTCTCTTTGATGCCTACGTAGCACAGCAGCAGCAGCAACATGACCAAGATATAACATGATTTAGATATCAATTTGCCTCACTTCACTGCTTTTTCCAGCCCCCACCACCACCTCCTCTTGATCAGGATCCCTATGGGTTCTAGTTTATTTTATTTTATTGTTGTCTATTTTTTATAATGTACTTACTTTGTTCTATTTAGTGTTTTCTTTTTTCTCCTTTTTGTGATGTCAAAAGAGAGAGTAGTAGTTTGTTAGTTGTTATTAGTTATTTGTATATTTTGTTTTAATGAAGTTTATTTTCTATTTGGTGTTTACTACTCTGTATTTCTTTAAAAAATAATATATATTTTGCCAAGGCTAGCTAAGTTCATATGAAGCGGTTGGCAGATTTTGCCAAGGCTAGCTAAGTTCTAGCAAATAGCTATACTGAATGCTACAGTGACTTCACATAACTGTGCCTTAGAATGAGTAATTGTGGGCTCCGAAAATTCAGCCCTGGCCTCCGCCCGTTTTTTATTTTTTTTTGGGGGGAGTTTTAACGGTCTAAGTTCCGGGGTAAATTTTGGAAGGCAGATAGATTGTAGATAAGACACTACCTAGAGATTTCGCCCTCATTTTGCGAGGACTTTATGATCTGAGTTCTGGTTTCCTATAGGCACAAGCCCCTATAGTTAATTACCCCTCCCAATAATGAGAGAGAACTTTCAATTAAGGCTAGTCATCAATCAGATACGTAGAGATACGTGAGTCTGGCTTATAGTAGCAGCATGGGCATAAGGTTTTGGGAATTTGAAGATTTTAATATTTAAAATAAAAATTTTCACCACCTTGCACTTAAAGCGAATGGTGGGGGAATGGATGATAGACCTGATCAAGATCCCATGGTTCTGTCGTTTCGGGCCATCGTGGTCCCTAGTCTACTTAGTCAGAGGAGGTAGTCGACCCAACCTGACAAAAGGATCCTTGTCGGCAGCCATGGGTTGCTTCGTCCAAGGGTACCTTATAGACCTGGGGTGAATATTTGCCTAAGGGGACAAATTTAAATCCACCTTAGCTAACAGAGGGCTTTTTTCCCTATCGATTATACTCTATTGATTCATATCTAAAGGATTTGATGCCATTGGGGAGCATACGGGCTCTGACCATAACCATAATATAATGGTGCCATTTGGCGGCGACCACCTGGTTTAGAGGGCCCCGAGTCATAACCGTTTATCCTACAGTGCCATTTGGCGGCGAAACTATCGGTTAGAGGACTCGTACCACGTCCTTGCTGGCAGGAGATTGTCTTAGAATGAATCCTAGTGATATTTTCGACTAGGCGTTAGCTCTATGTGAGCTGAAGTATTCTTCAATTTATCCACCTCGGAAAACTGTTGCGGAGGGTGGATGGATTTGCTTTAAGCGGTTTGATAGTTGGATTTCAATTTTTAAATATCTGGAGTTGGAAAGATTTTTAGATTTTGGGATTTTTTAGAAGATTTGATTTTGTAGGGAATTTAGGATTTTGGGAGTTTTGTGGTGTTTTGGATTTTATGAAATTTAGGATTTTTGGGAGGTATTTAAAAGTATTTATGAATGGACCCCTCCGGTTGAGTTTTGCATTCAACACGGCCATCATCGGGGTGACTTTAGGGTCATTCATATTTATGGATTGAACCTTGTCCACTCTATCGAGCTGTCGACAGAGGATCGGGTTTCGTAGGTTTTGTGCCTCTGTTAGTGAATTCTCTTGATTATAGGCCTTGAAGGCCTAATATGAACGTATAAAATAAATATCTCGATCGACCTCACGACCGTATATTTATTTAATAATTCGAGCCATGTCAACTCCTATCTACATGAATAGAAGGATCAGGCTCGAACTTGAATTCACTTATTGACCCGCACAGCATCCCTAGGCGTCACATGTGTACCAATAACACGCTCGCCGGGGCCCATGCGAGTTTAAGATTATATTTTCCCCTTTTAGTGTACCTATGTGTATACAAATTAAAGTGCACGTGCGGGGGTACTTTTAGAATATTTATGAACGCCTTCTATCCACTTGCATGAATGTTACGGATCCGGTGGCGTAGCATTGGAGTTTCATTTGGAGATTTGTACGCCTTCTGTCTGCTTACATGGATGTTGCAGATCCAGTGGCGTGGCGTCGTACGATCTCCACAACCGTTGCTGGTAGGCGGGTAGATATTTTCATTCATAGATTGGAATTGACTTCAGGATACTGCATTTACTGAAGTCTTTCTGTGTCTACCCACAGATGATATGTGGTGCATACATGCGTACTCATAGAGAGATTGTATGTATTGCAGATCTTTTGCCTCTGCTTACTGGGGATCGGATTATTTGACTGATGTTGGATAATTATTGGTCGTGGAGGTACTATAGTGTCTTTGCTGTGATAATTAGTAGATACTTCGAATGTACTATGGGCATGTTGTCTTTGCATGATTATTACAAAGAATATCATCAATTCTGACTTTGCCGCTTTTTGAGGTGTAACCACTTATGCTTTGAAGCCAGTCATAAAACACTATTATACTTGATGTGCATTGGCCTCGTATCGTAGAAGACTGGTGTACTAATCTATATTTTGACAAGTGTTAACCGTAGGATCCTACCATACCCATTTCCCCTTTGTTGAATGCTTTCACTTGTCACAATGTCCTCTATGCTTTGCTCGTGATCTTTTATATTCATAACAAATAAGTGGTTGCTTGCGGATGCATCCATCACCTATATTTCCATTGTTGATCGGTGAGCTCCTACCTTAGTTAATAGCTTCTTCATGTGTATTGATTGGTGACTTTCTACATCGCTTGTACATGTTCTAGTGCTCGTAGGGACCGCTGCAGATGCTCATATGTAGAACAGTATTGATTTCTGGATGCTGCAATACTCATCCCCTATTGATGGTCCTCACTTAGAAATGTGTTAGTGTTTGTGATGGATCCCTGGCTCTAGTAGATTGCAGAGATGTCCCAATATTTTGTTGCACGAGTGATATGAGCGTTGTTTGCTAGTCACCACCATTTACATGTGTATTCAACATATGTATTTTGTGGAGAAGTTGTTAGATCCCTCTACCTTGCTTATGAATATATTCCTCATTAGTAATTCATCGTATGCATCAGAGCTTCTTTATTACTTTTTGAATACTTGGTATTTGCAAAGTCCATTTTCTCATACATCTATTTGAATTCAAGATTTGTGTTTGCTCAAGTCAAGTTCATGTTCAAAATGAACCTTTCCCATTCGTTCAAGTCCTATGTGTCCTTGCAAGCTCAAGCTCCACCTGATGTTATACAGTTTGATTTCAACATTCATTTCTAGTTCAATTGGAATGAATTCCCTATAGTCCAACATTGATTCAAGTCTGAGTATTGTTGTCATTTGTTTCAAATCCAAGTCCACGTTCAAGTTTGTAAGCCTAAGCTCCATGTTGTTATGAATTTAGTTCTCCATAGTTTGCTCATTCAAATCTAAGTCCACAAATTCTATCCACTTGATTTTCAAATCAAGTTCAAGTTAATCTCCATGTCACTTGGTTCAAATTCAATTTTCAACTCATCTGAATTCAGTTCATACTCCACTTGTATGTTCACTTGAGTCCAGTTCAGGTTCTTTGCATTGTATTCAAGTCAACTTCATGTAAGAATATTCATTCAAGTTCCTTGTCATTTTGCACTTAGTCCATTTGAATTCAAGTTCTTGCCTTTATTAATCGTTTAAGTTCTATATTATCCAATGTCCAAAGGTTCACAAGTCCACTGTTCATTCGAGCCCAAATCAGGTTGAAGTGTGGTCTTATATTCACCCGAAATTTCGGCAGCATTCCGGCATCTCCCCTGTTTAGGGGAAATTACGGAAAACTGGGCCTTTCCCATCACGCTAAGAAAAGCGTGTATGATAGGTGCCCTCTTTCGAGGACACCGCGGCCGTGTAAAGTCTTCAATCCCCCACCACGCTACGAAAAGCTTGTATGGGTCTTCGACAGCACCTGTTTGAAAAACGCAGTTATTTCCCCGCGAGCGGGTACTTATGAATATCCCCTTCTCGCCATAGGCGCCGCACCGGGCTCCCTTCCCATCACGCTACGAAAAGCGTGTATAGGTGGTTTTCCGGTGCACCGTGAATGCCGAAAAAGAGGTTTTAGGTGATCACCCACTTCATCGTAGGCGCCGCACCGGGTTCCCTTCCCACCACGCTACGAAAAGCGTGTATTGGGGGTTTGCCGGTGCGTCGCGAATGATGGAATGAGCTCTCAAAGTGATTACCCGCTCGTTGTAGGCACCGCACCGAGGTCCCATCCCACCATGCTATGAAAAGCGTGTATAGGCGGTTTTCTGATCCACTGCAAACAACGAAGTAGGCTCTCAGAGTTTTAAGTTAAGAAATTTATACCTGACGACCGCCGAGGTAGTGGTGTTGGCTCGTGCATCGAGGTGAGAGAGGAGATTGCATTTGCATTTCTTCTCTTTTTTTTAATTAATTATAATTAAACTAATTAATTATAATTTATTATGATTAAAAATAGTTTATTAGAATTAATTATAATTAGATTTAATTAATTATAATTAATATATGATTAATTAATAATTAATTATAATTAAAAAGAATTAAGCATAATTTAACTTAATTAATTATGATTAATGATTATTAATTATAATTAAACATAATTAATCATAATGCAATTTAATTAATTATATCTAATTTATAATTAATTATAATTAAAAATAATTTATTATAATCAAATTAATTCAAATAAATTTATATAAGAATAGGATTTAAACTAGATTTTATAAAGATGTCGTCGGATTGCGGGATTAACAAAAGATTTACGGGAATTGAGTCAGATTTACGCTAAATCCTATTGAAACAGAGGACTTATGTGAGATTTGAGAGGATTTAAGCAAAAATCCTCTATTTCCCTCTTTGAAGCTCGGCGGGTTTAGGGATTAGGCCGAAGTAGTACTTGAAATGGAGAAAATTACCTTCAAAGCAAGCGGCTCTTGCTGTTGCTTGCGAACAAACAGGGAGGGTAAATCGCCAAGTAGGCGAAGTCGAGCAGCCACAAAGGGGCCGGAGAAGCGACGAACGGGAGAAAGTTACCTTCACGGCCGGCGAGCTCCCAAACGCAGCTTCCGATCAAAGTGTCGTGAGTTCCGATCTAACAGGAAGGGACGTCGCTAGAGGGAGCGAGGTCGGTCGACCACGAAGGAGGGAGGTCGGAGGTTCTGGTGTCGAATGGAGCGACTGGGTTGGCGGCAACTTGAGGACCGATCCGCCGTGGCTTGTCGTGGGATCAGACGAGTCTTCTTCGCAATCCAGTGAGCTCTGGTTGTTGCTTCCGATCCGATAGTAACGTCTTCGAAGGAGGCGTCGAGACAGGGCAGAGAAGCTTGCGGAAGTTGTATGGATCGACAGGCTTGCGAGTTGTGTGGAGGAGAGGATGCGGCTGCTGGGGTTATTAAAGACCTTGGAGAGCAACGATCAAGAGCGGGATTTGAGCAGGAATCACGGAGAAGCGATGCCAACGGCGCCGAACAATCAGGTAACGAGATTTTCGGGATTTTGAGCGATTCCTCTCTCCCTTTTTTGGTTTTATATCCGGTGGTCAACAAATGCCCCCCAACAAATAAGTTCACGTCTGGAGCGAATCACGTTTGTTGTATGTTGATTGACTCTATGGATCTCTATATATTTTCTCTGGATGTCACACAAAGAGTTTTCATTTAGTGGATCTCCAAAGATTTTCTTAGATGTCACACTAAGATTTTCGTTTAGTGGATCTCCAAAAGTCTATCTCTGCGCCTTTATAAGTCCTTAGACACACTTGTAATCAGTTAGAGGATTGACGTGCTGGTTCTTATGATTTCTATGATTGTATTTCGTGTTGTAGATGATTTTAAATATTTATTTGGGGAGTTCGGCACACAGCGCGATGTCGACCCAAATAAATATTTAAAATGCCCCCACTCTAGGGACATTTGTAGATGTCATTCGGGATGCTTCTTTTTGTAGCTTTAGTTTTCCTGTGATTTTGGTTCCTTCTGTCCTGTGCTTTGTGCGGCGGACATTGATGGAGAATTACCTGATTTATCTTCACTGACTTGTTAGGTGGTTTGTGCCTTCTGCCCTATGCTTCTAGCTTTGGTGGGCTTGATGAAGGGGTAGATGCCGGTGACCTAGATGTATTAGGTCGTTGGCGAGAAGTCATCGGTCCAGAGCTTTGTGCATAACAGACTTGTTGATGACAGAATCCTCTTAGTTCAGCCTCAGGCTCTTTATGAACTTTGGGATGTTTTCTTCGGTCCTTTGCTTTGTGCTTTAGTGGACTTGTGGAAGAAAAATTCCTTTGATCCTAGCTTTGTGCTTTATGGATTTATTGAAGGATTTACAAGTTTTGGATTCATTTGATAGTACTGAATGAGTAGTATCTTGATCCTTAACCACTTGAGGAGACTTTAATCTGAGTCACTTAAGTTCATCAGATTGGGCGAGCTGGGATTTGACAGCTCTTAGTCCTCTGGTTGCTGAGATGGGGGTTCCTCAACTACGGCCTTTCTTATGGCGTGTTGAGTAGATGGAGCTGCCAGCGATCCGGCCATATTTGGGCTTGTTGGATCCGACCTCTTACACCCATTCAGGCTTCGAACTTGAGCTAGGAGAAATGTGCTTCCCAATGCTGATTTTGCTAAAGTTGGTAGATTTGAAGTTCTCCTTTGTGGTTGAAGATTTAGAGCCTACGCGAATTTGGTAGTTGCTCGAGATTCTTCCCTCCCGATGAAACTTTGATTCTTCAGTCAATTAGGAGAATTTGGCAGACTACGATCACCTGAACTTGTCGAGTCAAATTTTCCTTCGTGCTTCCTACAGTCCCTACTAACGGGTTAACAAAGTGGGGGTTCCGCTACTACGGCCTTTCTTATGGCGTGTTGAGTAGACGGATCTGCCAGCGATCCGGCCATATTTGGGCGTATTGGATCCAACCTTTTACACCCACTCGAACCTTAAACTTCAGGCTGCTGAAAGACTTCAGGTTGTTCTGGCTCAATTTGTTAGAGTGTGTAGTTGTAAAAGTCTCTTTCTGACCTTTCAAATTTTGGTACGTTGGAGAAGGTGGTGTCTCGATCTTTTGAAGCTCACCTGCATATACTTTGAAAAGAATTTGTTGTATTCTTCAGTATAAAAGAATATTTACGTTGGTTATTTTAAATATTTATTCGGGGATCTCGGCATGCAGCGCGATGTTGACCCGAATAAATATTTAAAATGCCCCCTGTCTCGCAGGGACATTTCAGAATAGAATAAATTTGAAACTTTATGATTTTAAATATTTATTTGGGGATCTCGGCACGTAGCACGATGTCAACCCAAATAAATATTTAAAATGCCCCCTATCCTGCAGGGTGATTTTGAAATGCATTCTTGTGACACAAGAGAATTTCAAAAATATAAAATGTAAAGTGTATATGTTAATAAACATACATGAAATACACAGTACGTTAAGCATAACAATTCTTCAGGCAATCTTATGCATGGTACTTCTTTAGATGTCGACCGTTGATCGGCGGCATAGGCCTCTGACCGTGCAGATCGATAAGCTGGTAGGCTCCTCCTTGATACACCTTTTCAATGACGAAGGGACCCTCCCAATTGGATACGAATTTGCCACCAATTTTTCAGTGAGGGATGATTGGCCTTCTCAGCACCAGGACCAATTCTCCTTCTTGAAAGGACCGAGGGCGTACCATCCGATCAAATGATTTCACCATTCTTCCTCGGTAGATCTTTAGATTTTGTTGGGCTTGTAGTCTGACTTCATCGAGTGCATCGAGCTCCTCCATTCTTAGGCGAGCATTCTGCTCTTGAGTAAGCTCATTCTGGATAGCAACCCGATGAGACGGTAGTTCAACTTCTAGTGGCAAGATAGCTTCAGCCTTGAACACTAGTGAATAGGGAGTGGCTTTGGTTGGTGTTTTGTAGGTCGTACGATACGCCCACAATGCTTCTGCCATCTTTGTATGCCATTCTCTTTTGTTCTTGGTGAGGACTTTCTTCAACAATTTCACCAGCGTCTTGTTGAAGGCCTCTGCTAGGTCATTTACCCTTGGATTATATATAGACGAATATCGCCAATCGATCTTGTGACGATCTATAAACTTATAAATTTTTGTACTCTTGAATGCCGTGCCATTGTTTGAGATCACGTGACGTGGTACACCGAATCTTTAGATGACATTATGGGTGAAGAAATTGATCACGTGCTTGGACGTAACTTCCCTGAATGGAACTGCTTCTGCCCACTTAGAAAAATAGTCTGCTGTTGCCAGAATAAAGCGGTACCCCGCTAAGGAGGGTGGATCTATTGGTCCAATTATATCTGTGCCCCAACATTCAAATGGCCAGGATGCTATCGTTTAATGCAGTGGATTTGGTGGTTGATGAATAACATCACCGTGAATTTGACACTCGTGGCACCTCTTAGCGTGGTTGATACAATCTCTCACCATCGTAGGCCAGTAATAACCAATTCTTTTGATTTTAGCAGCCATCTTGGGACCTGACTGGTGTGCTCCGCAGAGTCTTTCATGAACTTCTGCTACCACTTTATCAGCTTCCTTGGTCCCTAGGCATCGTAGCCACATTTGGTCAAAAGCTCTTCGGTATAGCGTATTGTTGACAAACGCGTATCGTAATGCTCTTTTTCTAATTTGTGCAGCCAAAGATTTATCTATTGGGACTTTGCTTTCTTTGAAGTAGTCCATGAATGGTTGCCTCCAATCATTTTTGACTTCAACATTTAAGCAATACCACTATGATTCTGAAGCTAGACTGACCTTACATCTTCTCTTAGGAGCTTGATTTTCTTCATGTTGATATTTAAGATCGACTGGTCGGGGAGGTTGAGGATTAACTGGGGTTATATCCTGCTAGCTCGAATTTGGTATTCCCTCTACCTACGGGAATTGTAAGGTTGCTGGCTCTAAGACCCGATGATTTTCAACTGCAATGAATATAGGTGGCTTTTTGTCTTCATTTGCCAGCTCCTTGGCCAGTTTGGCTAGACAATCTGCTTTTGCATTCTGTCCTCGACGAACTTGAGTTATCTTGACATTCAGTATTTATTTTAGAAGCTCAAGAGCTCGTCGGTGGTAGTGAGCCAATTCAAGTTTACAAATCTTGTAAATACCCAGAACTTGATTTATCACAAGTTGAGAATCACCAAAAATTTGGAGATCTGTGATTTGGACATTAATTGTAATCTCCAGTCCTGCTATTAGAGCTTCATATTCGGCTTCATTATTGGTTCGAGGTTCAGTTAGACTGAACGAGAATCTCATGATACCTCCCTCGGGTTATATAAAGACAAGACCGATGCCAGCTTGGGCATTTGCAAGATTTGGAGGTTTGGGAGACTTGATAGACGATGCCCCATCAAAGTACATCTCCCAACATAATAGCTTTTCTTCTTCATCAATCTGCATGATTTGTTCATCGGGCAAATCATCATTGAGCGGCGAATCTACAGGAATTGGATGTGCGGCGAGGAAATCTGTCAAAGCTTGTCCCTTTACCGCCTTTTGTGGCATGTCTACAATATCGAATTGTAGTAATAGTACCACCCACCTTTCTAAATGACCTGTCAATGCTGGTCTTGTCATCAAGAACTTCAACGGATCGATCTTTTATATCAAGGTGATTTTGTGGGAGAGCATATAGTGGTGAAGTTTCTAGACTGCAAAGATAAACGCCAGGCAATGTTTCTCGATTGGAGAATATCGCACTTCTGCTCCGATTAACCTCCAACTGATGTAGTAGAGTGCATTTTCTTTTCTGTCTTCATTGTGCTGGGCCAGTAATGCTCCGAGGGACTCTTCTAATGCAGCTGTATACAATATAAGAGGCTTCCCCAGAATTGGCGCTGCGAGGATGGGTGGATTTAACAAGTATCTTTTGATGCTATCAAACGCTTCCTGGCATTATTCATCCCACTTGAAGCGAACGTCCTTCTTCATCAGCTTTGAAAATGGTTGGCACCTACCCGACAGATTCGATATGAATCGTCGAATGAAAGCCAATTGTCCTTATAAGGAGCAGAGTTGATGGAGTCTTCTTGGTGGTGGCATCTCTATAATCACCTTGATTTTATTGGGATCAACTCCTATGCCTCGGTAACGAACGACATACCCGAGAAATTTGCCCGAGGAGACCCCGAAAGCACATTTGAGAGGATTCATTTTCAGATCAAACTTTCTGATTCTTTCAAATACAACCCTCAGGTCATTTAAGTGATCCTTTCGGTCTATGCTCTTGACAACAAGGTCATCCACATAGCACTCTACCTTCTGGTGTATCAGCTCATCAAAAATATGGGTCATCGCCCGTTGGTAGGTGGCACCAGCGTTCTTCAGGCCGAAGGGCATGACTGTATAGCAGAAAATGTCGATGGGCGTTTTGAATGACGTATGCCTTTCATCCTCAGGAGCCATTTTGATCTGATTGTATCCTGATGATCCATCCATAAACGAGAACATGCCATAGTTAGACGTGTTGTATACCAGGAGTTCGGATACAGGCATCGGAAAATCATCTTTTGGGCACGCTTTGTTGAGGTCCCGAAAGTCAATACAGATACGTATCTGACCGTTCTTCTTCTTCACGGGGACAATGTTGGCGATCTAATCAGCGTATTTTTCTTCTCGGATAAAGCCAGCCTCTATGAGTTTCTTTGTCTCTGTAATCACCTGTTCTTCAATCTCCAATCTCATTCTCCTTGGAGCTTATTTGACGGGTGCCACCTCTGGTTTGATTACTAGTCTGTGAACTGCTACCTCAGGGGATAAGCCGGGCATCTCGGCATACGTCCAGGCAAAGCAGTCTCTGAATTCACAGAGGAGTTCTTTTATCTCTTCCACTTGGTCTTCTGGCAGAAGGGAACTAATGAAGGTTGGGCGAGGGTCATCCTCGGTTCCCAAGTTGACTTCTTTTAGTTCATCCATAGTGGTTGCCTGTCCACCATCTTCAAGCTCTTCTGGTGCAGGCTTGGCCTCTAGAGGTTGATCATCGTAATCATCAACTTCGTAGGCTTCTTCATCAAGAAGATCATTGGATTCAACTTCCCTGCAAGTGATGGCTCGGCAAGTCTCCTTCCTGATGCATTTTTGACTGACGAATCCAATACCTTTATATGCATTCATCTCCTTCCGTCGCATTGGACGCGGATTCCTTCCATACCAGAGACTTAGACACATACGGAGTTATCATTTGGGGGTGGGAATATTGATCCACTTTCGTAACATTCTTTGAATATCTTTGGTATTAAACCTAGGTAGCCTCGTAGGTAGTAATTCTTCAGAATCGATGAAGACATGATCCCAATCACGATTCACTTCTTCATCCTTTCCTACAGAATAGAATATATTCCCTGACTCACCCCTTTTTGATCGGAGGTAGATAACGGGTCACAAGTTCTTTAACTTTATGCACATCTCGTGCCATTATTTCTTTGAAATATTATAGGGGAACATGAGTAACTACGAGCACGCTATCTGAGATTGACAGGCTATTTATCCTTCTAGAGAATACATCTTGCACCGTGTTCATGTAGATAGAGTTGTAGTCATAATTGTCATTTGAATATGCGACCTCCCTACTCCATTCGTCCATCGAATGACATACCCTCAGGGATTTCGTAGAGGTTACTTCATCCACATCTGTGTCGCTTCCAAGGTGAGGTACATGTTTTCTTTCTTTAGAAGTAGAAGTGATAGCCTCTTTGGGAAGAGTCGGCGTCGCCTACTTTCTCCCCACTTGCCTTTTCTCACCTTTTTATTCAGGTCTCTTTGCACGCTCTAGGTTTGATGCTTGAGCCTTCAGAGAGTTTGACAGTCTCTGCTTCTTTGGCATGAAATACTGCGCATCTTCATAGACTATTGCTTCATGGACTGTAAAGGGCTGGATGTCACCAGAGATCCTGAACTCCTCTCCATCTCTGAGATACTTCATGCACTGGTGTAATGTTGACGGGACAACGCCATATTCATGCAGCCAGGGGCGGCCGAGGAGCGCCTTGAATGAAGTGTCTGCATCAATTACATGAAATTTAGCTTCTATATGAAATTCTCCAAATACAAGAGGTAGCATAAATGATCCAAGGGTTTTCTGTCCTTTCTCGTTAAAGCCATGTACCATAAGCTTGTCTAGCCCAAGGTGTTCCTTGTTGAGGCACAATGACCTTAGTGCTTTTAAGCTCATAAGGTTGATGGAGGACCCAGGGTCGATCAGAATTTGACTGATTACCAAATCATCACTCTCTACGGTAACATACAGAGGTCGGTTGTGATCTGCAGTCCCGAGCATCATGTCATCCTCTGTGAAAGTGATAAATGGTTCGTTATGAGCTTGTAGGACCTCAGTCAGGTTGCGTTCAGCGAAATACGCCTCGTATCTTTAGAGGTCTTTGAGAGCCTGAATCAAAGTCTCCCGAAGATCCTTAGACATCACCAGAGCATCGTATATACTGAGCTAGGCAGGGATCTTCCTCAGATGGGATAAGATATTATAATCTATTCCTTTAACTGGAGTATGTTTCTTCTTGGGATCCTCGGAGATAATATCTTCATTGATAACTATCTCTTTTCCCTTATCTTTATTGGAGGTCTGCTTCTTTGGCGGAGATGGCAGTATCTTGCCACTTCTCAACTGCACTTGAGCGATCTCTTCTGGCTCAGACTCATTCAATGGAATTTCTTCTTCAGAGTCAGCCATTATTGTGTCTAGAGATTCATTCGTTGATCTAGAGTCACTTCCCAGATTTACATGTCCTATCTGCGACTCTATATCGGGATCAGATTCATCTGTCTTTGGAAAATACAGATCCTCCTCTGAGCTGTAGTCCATTGACGATGTTGCCAGACAGGTTTCAACGATCATCTCTCTGACATATTTTTCTTTTGTCGGAGTTATTGGCGTTACTGAAATGACTCAACAAACTTTTGTGGGAAGAGGGTCCTCATCAGCTTCCTCTGCTTCGTCAATCTTGAGCTCTGATATAAAGTCAACAAGCTTATTAGGACGCCTCGCGGTCTGGTAGTATTCGTCCAGACTATCTATAACCCTTTGTGTTACTGTTTTCTTCTCCTTGGGCTTCTTCAATTTTGTCTTCTTCTTGGAGGATTTTTTCTTTCCAGATTTTGAAGGGCCAACTTCGTTGGAGAATTGTCTAGGAGTAAAAGCTCGCGCCACGGGCAGAGCTTTGGGGTCTATCACCGGCTCAATGGGAGCTTTCCATTTTACACATGAAACTTCTTCAAGCTGTTTCAACATTTTCACAATTTTTTTAGAGACCACAGTCTCCCACTGTTCTTCTGGAATCTGCTTCTTTCCCTTTCTCCTTTCTTCAATCGGGGGTACGAAAGAAGTTGTAACTACCCGAGTTGATTCTTTTTTGGGATGAGTCAGCACATTGTCAAACAATGTGAGCTCTCCTCTTTGATATTTTCTTTCAAGCCAATCTTTAAAGACATAGCAATCTTCAATTGGATGACTCATTACCCGATGATACGGGCAGTAGTTTGGGTCACCACTATGTTTTGACTCCTCGGGTCTCTTGCACTCTGGCAGTTCTAAACCCGCTTTCAACGCCTGTCGAAACAGCTTGGCAACACTTTCCCTTTTAAATGAATATTCTTTATTCATTTTATCTTTGAGGGAGGGGAACATTCGATCACCAGTTCCCATTGTTTGCCTCGGGAGTTCTCCACCACCCTGATAATTTCATGGTTTGTCATTACCCCCGAGTATCAACTTCGGCTGGGGGTTAGGGTTGTAGACTTGCTTAGGCTTTTCCTGATATTGCATTGGCTGCTTGCCTTTGTCTACATTATACGCCATTTATTTCTCCTTATCAACTCTGGAGAAAAATATAGAATCAGCCTCACCTCTTCTAGCACCTGAGGCTTCAGTCTTCTTAGGCTTATCAAAATAATTTTCTAATTTTAACAAGTTCAATTTCTCAAATTTGACCACTCTATCCAGTAGATCCTGAAATGTGGTGATAGTAGTCATGCATAGGAATGGTTGCATTTTATCATCAATGTTTCCCATTAACAACTGTACGGCATGCTCTTCTTCGAGCTGCTACTCACATTTCATACTCAAGTTATGCCAGTGAGTGATATATTTGGTCACTGATTCTTCCTTCTTTCTCTTATTCAGAGCAAGGTCAGCGATCGTTATTTTCTCAGTCGTGCTGGCGAACCTCTTCACGAACATATTTTCTAACTCTGCGAATGTCTTTACAGAGTTATTTGGTAGTTCAGCGTACCATTCGAAAGCAACTGCTGTCAAACTGCTGACGAATTGTCGGAAGAGTAGAGCATCATTTCCTCCAGTGTTCCCGCAGGTGGCTTTGAACTGCGCCAGGTGCTGTCTGGGATTTTTATTGCCATCAAAAGTGTCAAACTTTGGCACATAATATCCCTTCGGCTACGGTACCTGATCATATTCGGCAGGGTACGGGCGACCTTTTCCTACCAGTTTTTCTGCTTGATCAATGGCTATAATAGCCTTGATCTTCTCTGTAATGATCCCTTCAAGCTGCGCAGCAGTCACAGGCTCAGAGGTACTTGCAATATTCTGCGGAGTGGGCTGGCGAGTGATGTTATTAACTTCATTGCCACCTTTAGGAGCTCTACGTACTCCTGATACTTGCGGTGCTTGGAAGTTTGGAGGATCAGGGGGAGGATTGGGCATAGAACCAATTGCAGCATTTCTCTGTATCATCTGCATCATCATTGTCATTTGAGTCATCATCTCCGTCATCTTTTCATTCAACTGAGAGATTTCTCTATCCTTGGCCTTCATTTGATGTTTCATCTGCCTCTGTATTTCTGCGAGCGTGGCATTCTCGTCGTCAAAAGGATTCTCCTCAGCCTCTTCCCGCTCTTCTTGGGAATGGCCACCTCTGCCAACAGTGGATCCTTCTTCGCGGCGGCGCCGGTATACTTATCGAGGTGGCGGTTGCCAGCGGTCATCATCCTCTTCACCTTCGTCGTAGTAGGCCTCATCCTCAACGTTGATGTGTCTCACCATGTAGACCACTTCCATGTCTAAGGTGTTGTTTACATCTTCTAAGTTTTCTTCAATGTATTCTTCCATATTTTCTTCTAAATTTTCCTCAAGATTTTCTTCCATGTATTCTTCAATATTTTCTTCTCCCATATCTTCTTCTCCTTCTTCTAGTACTCAGATCTCCGAGCGGCGGTGCCACTGGATCTCCGGTTCTTGGTTAGGCAGGAAGATCTCTTCAACCCATGGGCTACGGTCGAAGTTAGATTCATTATTGGGAGGGGTCAGAGAACGACGGTACCCCCTGGAGGATTCTCCAAGGTGTCTACCATCGGGAGGAGCATCATCATGGGTCTTCTTTTGGACCCATTTTTGATGTTGTTTGTAATTGGGGGCGGATCTCCGGGAAGCAGTACCGGATGTCACGCCCAAATCAGTTCTTTTTCTTCTATTATCTTCTTCTCTGCGAGGCTTTGGCCTCCAGATTTCCTTTCCTTTCCACCGGGACCTTTCGACGGCTGATCCCTGAACTTGAGGTTCAGGTGTCACGCCCCGATGTTCACCATGCGGGGTGTATTTTCTTTCCTTTCTCTCCACAGCAAGAGACAGACGTTCTCTTGGTGGAGTTCTTCTTGTTTCGACCATCAGTGGTCACTGGTATCTTTTTTTTTTCAGTCCTCTATCCTTCACGGTCTTCAGGACTCTGTAGACTCGAGCTGAGAGAGTTTCAGGCTCCTTCTTTTTTTGAGGAGGTGGGACTTCAGGCTGTCGGTGCCAGAATGACTTCTTTAGCTCCCTAGTTGAGCTGTTCCTCTTAACCCATTTCAGATTTGCAAATCCGTTCCAGGTAGGAATGGTTTCTTAAGGTTCTTAGGCTGGCAGGTTGGACCGATGGGTTGAGAATTGTTGCTGAGCTCGGAGCTCAGCATTCAGTTTCCTCCTCTGCCTTCTCGTCAATTTTCCTCCAGATGAGCAAGCCTCAGAAGTGTTGTTCCGGGGTGCAGATAACCCTATTCATAGAGATGTGGTGTTTGCAGTCACCACAGAGATTCTCCCATCAGCCACGATCCTCTTAGCGGCCCGAGCTTCTGGCTGTGACAGCCGTTCAAAGACAGAAATCCTCTCACGAGGATTTTCAGCAGCAGGTCGTGGCGCTGGCAGATGCGCACGATGGGTGGAGCCTTCAGTAAGTTGGGGCCTTCTAGCAGACCCATCAGTGTTTCTGCCATTCGTAGGAATGGCGGTAGTCCTTTTAACAACGGCAGGAAATTCAATGCTACCAAACTGGATGGTAGCTCCAGCATTCCCTGTCTCAATAATAGCATTCGTCAGTTGGATCCTAGCTCCTTGTCCCAATTGGACAGTCATCGGTGTATTTTGTAGATCCATCTGCATAAATAAAAGATAAGGATTAGTGATCAAAATTTGATACATCACCCCACACTTTCAAAAATGCAGAGACTTGCATAGAATAGAAAATAAAAATAGATAACATTAGTGAGCAAATTCAAATAATACAAATTTAAAATACAGCTAAATACGTTATCCTGATAGATTTGTTTGAGCAATCATTTTAAGAATATTAAAATTTTGATTCATTAAATGATCATTTTGAAAGATTCAGAATTTTGAATCTGGGTTAAAAGTAGCTGCTATTAAAGCACCGAGGTGACTAGCATTAAATGGAAAGAGAAACCATTCCCCAGCGGAGTCGCCAGAAATCAGTGAGCTCCAAAAATTCGGCCCCGGCCTCCGCCCGACTTTTGTTTTTTTTTAGGGGAGTTTTAACGGTCTAAGTTCTGGGGTAAATTTTGGAAGGCAGATGGATTGTAGATAAGACACTACCCAGAGATTTCGCCCTCATTTTGCGAGGACTTTATGATCTGAGTTCTGGTTTCCTATAGGCGCAAGCCTCTATAGTTAATTACCCCTCCCAATAATGAGAGAGAACTTTCGATTAAGGCTAGTCGTCAATCAGATACGTAGAGATACATGAGTCTTGCTTATAGTAGCAGCATGGGCATAGAGTTTTGGGAATTTGAAGATTTTAATATTTAAAATAGAAATTTTCACCACCTTGCACTTAAAGCGAATGGTGGGGGAATGGATGATAGACCCGATCAAGATCCCATGGTTCCATCGTCCCGGGCCATCATGGTCCCTAGTCTACTTAGTCAGAGGAGGTAGTCGACCCAACCTGATAGAAGGATCCTTGTCAGCAGCCATGGGTTGCTTCATCTAAGGGTACCTTGTAGACCTGGGGTGAATATTTGCCTAAGGGGACAAATTTGAATCCACCTTAGCTAACAGAAGGCTTTTTGCCCTATCGATTATACCCTATTGATTCATATCTCAAGGATTTGATGCCATTGGGGAGCATACGGGCTCTGGCCATAACCATACTATAATGGTGCCATTTGGCGGCGACCACCTGGTTTAGAGGGGCCCGAGTCATAACCGTTTATCCTACAGTGCCATTTGGCGGCGAAACTTCCGGTTAGAGGACTCGTACCACGTCCTTGCTGGCAAGAGATTATCTAAGAATGAATCCTAGTGATATTTTCGACTAGGCGTTAGCTCTATGTGAGCTGAAGTATTCTTCAATTTATCCACCTCGGTAAACTGTTGCAGAGGGTGGATGGATTTTCTTTAAGCGGTTTGATAGTTGGATTTCAACTTTTAAATATCTGGAGTTGGAAAGATTTTTTGGATTTTGGGATTTTTCAGAAGATTGGATTTTGTAGGGAATTTAGGATTTTGGGAGTTTTGTGGAGTTTTGGATTTTATGAAATTTGAAATTTTTGGGAGGTATTTAAAAGTATTTGTGAATGGACCCCTCCGGTTGAGTTTTGCATTCAACACGGCCATCATCGGGGTGACTTTAGGGTCATTCATATTTATGGATTGAACCTTGTCCACTCTGTCGAGCTGTCGACAAAGGATCGGGTTTCGTAGGTTTTGTGCCGTTGTTAGTGAATTCTCTTGATTATAGGCCTTGAAGGCCTAATATGAACGTATAAAATAAATATCTCGATCGACCTCACGACCGTACATTTATTTAATAATTCAAGCCATGTCAACTCCTATCTACCTGAATAGAAGGATCGGGATCGAACTTGAATTCACTTATTGACCCACGCAGCATCCCTAGGCGTCACGTGTGTACCAATAACACGCTCGTCAGGGCCCATGCGGGTTTAAGATTATATTTTCCCCTTTTAGTGTACCTATGTGTATACAAATTAAAGTGCACGTACGGGGGTACTTTTAGAATATTTATGAACGCCTTCTGTCCGCTTGCATGAATGTTGCGGATCTGGTGGCGTAGCGTTGGAGTTTCATTTGGAGATTTGTACGCCTTCTGTCTGCTTGCATGGATGTTACAGATCCGGTGGCGTGACGTCGTACGATCTCCACAACCGTTGCTGGTAGGCGGGTAGATGTTTTCATTCATAGATTGGAATTGACTTCAGGATACTGCATTTACTGAAGTCTTTCTGTGTCTACCCACAGATGATATGTGGTGCATACATGTGTACTCGTAGAGAGATTGTATGTATTGCAGATCTTTTGCCTCTGCTTACTGGGGATCATAGTATTTGACTGATGTTGGATAATTGTTGGTCGTGGAGGTACTATAGTGTCTTTGCTGTGATAATTAGTAGATACTTCAAATGTACTGTGGGCATGCTGTCTTTGCATGATTGTTACGAAGAATATCATCAATTCTTACTTGGCCGCTTTTTGAGGTGTAACCACTTATGCTTTGAAACCAGTCGTAAAACATTATTATACTTGATGTGCATTGGCCTCGTATCGTAGAAGACTGGTGTACTAATCTATATTTTGACAAGTGTAAACCGTAGGATCCTACCATACCCATTTCCCCTTTGCTGAATGCTTTCACTTGTCACAATGTCCTCTATGCTTTGCTCGTGATCTTTTATATTCATAACAATTAAGTGGTTGCTTGCGGATGCATCCATCACCTATATTTCCATTGTTGATCGGCGAGCTCCTACCTTAGTTAAGAACTTCTTCATGTGTATTGATTGGTGACTTTCTACATTGCTTGTACATGTTCCAGTGCTCGTAGGGACCGCTGTAGATGCTCATATATAGAACAATATTGATTTCTGGATGCTGCAATACTCATCCCCTATTGATGGTCCTCACTTAGAAATGTGTTAGTGTTTGTGATGGATCCCTGGCTCTAGTAGATTGCAGGGATGTCCCAATATTTTTTTGCACGAGTGATATGAGCGTTGTTTGCTAGTCACCACCATTTACATGTGTATTCAACATATGCATTTTGTGGAGAAGTTGTTAGATCCCTCTACCTTGCTTATGAATATATTCCTCATGAGTAATTCATCGTATGCATCAGAGCTTCTTTATTACTTTTTGAATACTTGGTATTTGCAAAGTCCATTTTCTCGTACATCTATTTGAATTCAAGATTTGTGTGTTTGCTCAAGTCAAGTTCATGTTCAAAATGAACCTTTCTCATTCGTTCAAGTCCTATGTGTCATTGCAAGCTCAAGCTCCACCTGATGTTATACAGTTTGATTTCAACATTCATTTCTAGTTCAATTGGAATGAATTCCCTACAGTCCAACATTGATTCAAGTCTGAGTATTGTTGTCATTTGTTTCAAATCCAAGTCCACGTTCAAGTTTGCAAGCCTAAGCTCCATGTTGTTATGAATTTAGTTCTCCATAGTTTGCTCATTCAAATCTAAGTCCACAAATTCTATCCACTTGATTTTCAAATCAAGTTCAAGTTAAGCTCCATGTCACTTGGTTCAAATTCAATTTTCAACTCATCTGAATTCAGTTCATACTCCACTTGTAAGTTCACTTGAGTCCAGTTCAGGTTCTTTGCATTGTATTCAAGTCAACTTCATGTAAGAATATTCATTCAAGTTCCTTGTCATTTTGCACTTAGCCCATTTGAATTCAAGTTCTTGCCTTTATTAACCGTTTAAGTTCTATATTATCCAATGTCCAAAGGTTCACAAGTCCACTGTTCATTCGAGCCCCAATCAGGTTGAAGTGTGGTCTTATATTCATCCGAAATTTCGGCAGCATTCCGGCATCTCCCCCGTTTAGGGGAAATTACGGAAAACTGGGCCTTTCCCACCACGCTAAGAAAAGCGTGTATGGTAGGTGCCCTCTTTCGAGGACACCGCAGCCGTGTAAAGTCTTCAATCCTCCACCATGCTATGAAAAGCGTGTATGGGTCTTCGACAGCACCTGTTTGAAAAACGCAGTTATTTCCCCGCGAGCGGGTACTTATGAATATCCCCTTCTCGCCATAGGCGCCGCACCGGGTTCCCTTCCCACCACGCTACGAAAAGCGTGTATAGGTGGTTTGCCGGTGCGCCGCGAATGCCGAAAAAGAGGTTTTTGGTGATCACCCACTTCGTCGTAGGCGCCGCACCGGGTTCCCTTCCCACCATGCTACGAAAAGCGTGTATAGGCGGTTTGCCGGTGCGTCGCGAACGACCGAATGAGCTCTCGAAGTGATTACCCGCTCATTGTAGGCACCGCACCGGGGTCCCATCCCACCACGCTAAGAAAAGCGTGTATAGGCGGTTTTCCGGTCCGCTGCAAACAACAAATGAGGCTCTCGGAGTTTTAAGTTCAGAAATTTATACCTAACGACCGGCGAGGTAGTGGTGTTGGCTCGTGGATCGAGGTGAGAGAGGAGATTGCATTTGCATTTCTCTTTTTGCATTTCTTCTCTTTTTTTTAAAATTAATTATAATTAAACTAATTAATTATAATTTATTATGATTAAAAATAGTTAATTAGAATTAATTATAATTAGATTTAATTAATTATAATTAATATATGATTAATTAATAATTAATTATAATTAAAAAGAATTAAGCATAATTAAACTTAATTAATTATGATTAATGATCATTAATTATAATTAAACACAATTAATCATAATGCAATTTAATTAATTATATCTAATTTATAATTAATTATAATTAATTATAATTAAAAATAATTCATTATAATCAAATTAATTATAATTAATTCAAATAAATTTATATAAGAATAGGATTTAAACTGGATTTTACAAAGATGTCGTCGGATTGCGGGATTAACAAAAGATTTACGGGAATTGAGTCAGATTTACGCTAAATCCTATTGAAACAGAGGACTTATGCGAGATTTGAGAGGATTTAAGCAAAAATCCTCTATTTCCCTCTTTGAAGCTCGGCGGGTTTAGGGATTAGGCCGAAGCAGTGCGTGAAATGGAGAAAATTACCTTCACAGCAAGCGACTCTTGCTATTGCTTGCGAACAAACAGGAAGGGAAAGTCGCCGAGTGGGCGAAGTCGAGCAGCCACAAAGGGGCCGGAGAAGCGACGAATGGGAGAAAGTTACCTTCACGGCCGGCGAGCTCCCAAACGCAGCTTCCGATCAAAGTGTCGTGAGTTTCGATCTAACAGGAAGGGACGTCGCTGGAGGGAGCGGGGTCGGTCAACCACGAAGGAGGGAGGTCGGAGGTTCTGGTGTCGAATGGAGCGACTGGGTTGGCGGCAACTTGAGGACCGATCGGCCGTGGCTTGTGGTGGGATCAGACGAGTATTCTTCGCAATCCAGTGAGCTCTGGTTGCTGCTTCCGATCCGACAGTAACGTCTTCGAAGGAGGCGTCGAGACAGGGCAGAGAAGCTTGCGGAAGCTGTATGGATCGGCAGGCTTGCGAGTTGTGTGGAGGAGAGGATGCGGCTGCTGGGGTTTTTAAAGACCTTGGAGAGCAACGATCGAGAGCGGGATTTGAGCAGGAATCGCGGAGAAGCGACGCCAACGGCGCCGAACAGTCAGGTAACGAGATTTCCGGGATTTTGAGCGATTCCTCTCTCCCTTTTTTTGTTTTGTATCCGGTGGTCAACAGTAACTAGGCGAGTAATCCAGATGCTTGGGCAATAGGCTTTGGCTATCCTCGATGAATTAAGCCTTTTAGTTGAATATTCCTTGTTTATTGGTTTTGGGCAACTTGAACTCAATTGAGTAGTTCAACATACCCAAGCAATTCTTGTAGAGCAATCCTTCTTGGTTGGCCGATAATCATGAATCTAGCTCATAAAGTTGTGTGTGATTTATTGCACATAAATCAAGGTTGGATTTCTTGTGCAACAATAAATATGGGGAAAAAAGAAAATCTTGATAAAAAATTATAAAGAACAAAAAATCTCATAATTCTTCTTCGAGGCGCACAAGAGTGCTATCACTTGAGAGAATTAATTTAATCCAACCAAGAGAAAACTACAATTACAAGACCTAACCTAATAGAGGGCTGCATATATATTCAAAGCCATTGTACAAATTATGATTATGAGAATTGGTATGCTTGTTCCTCATAATTTTGCTTGAAAGTTGATTCCATCTCCCAAATCTTTACCGACTTTGCTGTTACAGAGGCAGCGGTGGCATTATTGAATAGGAATACTTTAGCTGAGTGGAATGCCTTGGTTGGGTAGACACGAGAAGTAATTGCAGACCTTCCACCTTGTGCAAAGCTTTCCACTATTGAGTGATCAACCTGAACAAAACATATTAGTGCAAATAATCATAGCTTAGCCTTCAAAATCCAGTCCAAATTCTGTCACAGTGGCCAATAATTATTCTCACTATAAAATCGAAACTTACCAGTATTCTCACGGTCAGCATCTCGCCGTGAAGAACTGGTACGGTATAGCCCACTACTCTCTTCACTATGTCACTCGCACGAGATGACCTGCACATTAATTAAACAACAAGTTATTGATTAATTGCAGCAATACCCTCATTACCAAATCTAATAAGTTTTTAATAAACAAAAATTAATAATAATTAAATAAAATTTATAGAAACATTTTGCATTAGAATGAAATTTAAAACATTTCAATTTGATCTAAGATGAGTGTTATATATAATATTCAGGTTAAATTTCAGCACAAATCAAACAAATTCAAAATCCATTCTAATACAAATATATATCAGACTGCATATTTTTTTTCAATTTTTAAATTTATTCCTATCAAATCAACATATTCTCACTTAAAAACTTTTCCCAATGAAATCATAAAGAAATTTTAACAATCGCAATAAAATGAGCATTTATGGCTATTAAATTTGCAAGCATTTAGATTTTTTTTTTCCTTTTTTTTTTATGGTGACCGAAACAGAGTGTTTAATTTACTTGCCTGGTTTCATCTTGACAAAAATGCGTCTGAATGGCGCCATCAACAGAAACAGAGAGATAAAAATAAGTGGCAGTCTGCTCGCCGAGATCCTTATCAGCAAGGACGAGTAGGCCGAAAGGTCCGAGAAGGCCGCGCCCACTTGCCCCATCACTAGTACTACAATTGTAGCCAACGTCGGCCTCCACAGCCATCGTTACCGCCATCTTCTCCACCTCAAACTCAGCCTCGATGTCGATTTGGGCCGCCTTCGCCGACATGTTGAGCGGCACAACGGAGCCGGGCAAGACGTCAATGGAAGAGAATTCATAGCTTTTGGCACGGAGGAAGTTAACTTCCTCTACAGGCCAGAAGAGGAGATTGGTTCCCGTCTTGGAATCGAACAGTATCGTTCGTGGGATGCTCTGCAGTCAAATTAATAAACAAGAATCGAGTGAAATCTCAAATGAAACAACTTATGTTGCATCATCATGCATTTAGCCAATTTTCTTTTCATAAAAGAATATATAATCGTAAGCTTTTAGATCTGAACTCAGCGATCAAATTGTCAGCAACAATTAGCTGCGAGTAAGCTAATAAGTTCATGTTGGGTTAAAATCGTCAAGGGACATTTCAGCAAGAGTAAGCTAGAAGAATAGAAGAATGACATTAAAAAAATTTACGATTTTGAGCGATATATCAACCCTAAAAGCAAAAGAATTTTACGATATTATATCTATAAATGATTCAAAAAGAAATTGAAGGTTGATAGTTAATGAGAAGTTCTGCTACACTTAGATAAATTTTTAAAAAAAGAAGAACCTTGATTTCCACCTTTTTTGGTGACTCAATAAAAATTGAGAAAACAGACAAGCACTTCAGATTGGGAAGATTATTGACTTATTTATCTAATCAAGTGATAATGAAGTGACATGAGTTTTTTTTTAGATTATTTTTGGGGCATAATTTTTCATTTAGGAAAAAAATTGCAAGAAAAGTAATCACTAGAGATTAAGAAGTTACCATGATAGAGGCCCAACCCTTTGAGACATCAGTTTGTTCACTATCTGTCTCACCAACCCAACCCCATAGGACTCGTCTCCTCTTGTGATGATCATAAAATGTCTTGGCCGCATAAAACTTGCCCCAATCATACCTAAGTCCAATTCCGACATCCTTCTCAGCATCATCAGGCACCCACTTGTTCTCATTAGCATCATACCTTCCAATAGCATAATAATCATGTCGATCATCATCCAAACTAGCTTTCAAAATGTGTTTAATTCTCTCTCCAGCCTTCTCCGATGTGTCAATACCAGCTTGCCCATCAATGCTAACAGGAAAAAAATCAATGCACTCCCACATGCCTGTCCCCTCAACTGTGTGGAGCACACCAGGCAGAAGATGGTAAGAGAGGAAATCTCGTGTGGCATATACATATGCTACACCAGCATGGCGGTTGGATGAGTCGTCCTTGGAGCCTATGGCAACAAGGAAGGTGGATGGGTCAGAAGGGTCAGTCCATGCAGTGGTTGGATCACGAAAGTCATGGGGTAGAACAGAGGGAGGGGGGAATAAGATAGGGTTGGCTTCATGCTTATGCCAATGAATGAGTAGGGGGTCTGCGGGGTTAGTAGGGACAACAAGGCATTGGACTTGGGTAGTGGTGTTGGTGGAACCGGTGTAGAGCATGATAAGGTTTCCATTAGGTAGCACAGTGGCAGAGCCAGTCCAAACACCATTGATATCATACCAATGGTCAGGCACCATAGCGACTGGGAGGTGAAGCCAATGGGTTAGGTCACGAGAAACAGCATGGCCCCAAGTAATATTACCCCAAACTGCGCCACCACCATTATATTGGTAAAAAAGATGATACCATCCCTTGTAGAACACTGGCCCTGCATTCAAAATTTTGATTAGTTGATTCAAATATTTATAAAATTGAAAGAAATTTGAGGATCCAAATTACTATCAGAACTATAAAATTTATGACTCGTAATACACGGGAGTCATAAAACGTCAACAAGCTCCACACTTATATCGGCATATATCGACAAAACTTTAAATAATACATCTAAAGTGGCTAAATATGGCCGATCATCAATTAGAGCGGTTGGCCAACAAAATTTACATACATATCATATAATTTTGATCTATTTAACATAAAAGTTAATTATATGGTTAAAGGTGGACATGAACCAGACAAAAGAGAGTCAAATCAGCGTGTTTGCCATTGACTAGCAGGTTATTCTTATCCGAATTTAATAGAATTGCAAAGCAAACACAAGTTAAAGCAACCAATCAATTGTCGTAGTTAACCTGAAATTAAAGTGAGATTTGAAGAACCACGTGGTTTGGGAAAATGGAATAGATAGAGCTGATGAAGAAAAAATGAATCCCACCCGTCCCCAATAATACGAGTGGCATTCAAGAACGTTACGCATTGATTTTCATTTCATTAGGAAAGACTGAAATGCTTTGCGGTCCTGTGATAAGTTGAAAAAAATGGACTAGAATATCTTGATGTAATTTATATCATAATAGGCTTAAGAGCCAGTGAATTTGTACTAAATTGATACCTAAATATATGATATTATCAAATGCATTCATTAATGGCTGTAAGACCCATTATAGCATTATTTGCGTGTTACGCAACTTTTTTCAATAATTTAACTTGATATGCCAAGCACTAAATTAGCTTTATCTGATATATATATATATAAAGAAAGAAAAATTGAAAACGATTGACAAGGTTTGAGTTGTTGAATTTCTCACCATTCACACAACACGGCCTAAATTAGTTGCATTCAAAAAACTCACGGGTGTTTGGCCCAGTAACCATTGGCATATATTTAACAATAACTCAGTGAGGCAATCATGTGATTAGTTGAAATCTATATATTCGAACCAATATTTTCTTTTTCAACGAAAATAAAACATGTTAATCAATTATATATAGTTTGTCTGAGTCTATCAGCTAGTTAATAATTCGTCAATAAAGTAAGGCCAATCAAAATACAATGAAGTGTCAGCATGAGGGGTTGTATATATCTTTAGATTATTATAATGAATCTTAAAATAATTAAATATAATTTATGATAAGTCTAATATATGAATAATTAAAATTTTGAGATTTATCATGATTGAACTTAAATCAAGAAAATCCAACTCTTTCCGCTTAGGGGCTATTTGATAGTGGTGGTCTGTTGTCGATAGTGGCTGTGATAGCTTGCAACAATGCAACAATGCACGACAGTGGGGAACCATGGTAGCATATGATGGTGGTGACAGATGGCTGATGGTGGAAGCTAACAATGGTAGATGATCACCGTTAGTCGTGATGAGCAACAAATGGTGGTCGGCAGCATATGTCGGTGATGCGGTGTTGGTGGCTAAAGACAATTGTTGGTGGTGATAGCTAGCAACAAATGGTGGCAGTTAGTGACAGTGACAATAGTCGATGGCATATGTTGCAACAACAATAGTGTTTATAATGTATTTGGAAATTGTTCAAATTGAAATAATTCTAAATACACCAAGTTTACATTAGAGTATGTATTCTAAATACATCAAATTTTATGCTACGATGATTTAATTCAAACAAAACATTAATAGTCGCAAAAATTCAAAATACTTTAAACCCTTTTTATTTTTATTTCAATCCAAACAACGCCTGAATACCTGAGTGGCGCCCACGGGGCCTGCAGTGATTTCTGAGAACTTGCGAACATCATTAAATAAAAATAAAGAAAAATTGTCAACCCTAAATTAAATTTTATGATTATCACTTTTGTAAATGAATGCAATATTGCGTACATACAGATATTAAACAATTTTGATATGCAAACGGACGGAATCCCCTTCACATGCCTACAAGTAATAATTTCATAAACAATTCATGCGGTACTGTGATTGGGTATTAAACAATAACAAATTGTTTAATAGAATAATTTTCAAGTTTTGCTTTGTCTTACCGTTCGGATCTGCGACAAAAGAGCCCAGCCAAGACAAATCGACCACCGAGGGGAACATCGTCACCCAAAAAAGTAAAAAATAAAAAATAAAAAACCACCATTAGCCTTTGTACTTAAAAAAAAGAAGAAGAAAAACTAAATGAAGGAAAACGCCAAACAGTCGGATTTACAAGATATAGAATTTTATAATTACAGGAAATTATTTTATTTTCTTAAGATGGCCCGAAAAAATATTTTCTTTTTCAAAAAACAAAATTAGCTCAGAAGAAATTCAAGCCATTCAATTCATATTATTTCGTCCTCCCCCCACACCGAAAATAAATAAAACATATTATTTTTTTATTTCATATTAAACAAAAGCATGATTTATCCTAACCATTCATCCAGTTCCTGAGAGGCTGGAAATGGAATCCTGTCCGCTGCCATCGAAGCATGTCATTGGTCCAGGGGTAGCTACCGCGGCCAACGCCGCGAAGGCCAGCGCCCGCGCCGGAGTTCTTTTCAGAGACGCCGAGAAGAAGCCCGCGGGAGGCCGGCCCCAATACGATCGTATAGGCTTCACCATCCAGCTCTGGCCCATTTGGCATCTGACCGATTTCCGGTGAAACATCGTCGCCGCCGTTAATGCGAATTGCCGCAATCCCAATAATAAGGATGGCGGAGAATGCGAGCGAGATGAGGCCCAAGACCCGCAGCCGGATGGCTGTATTGGACGCGGATACGGAGGCTGCGTTTGTGGCAGGGAGAGGGGCGTAGGCAGCCGTTTCAGCCATGGCGAGTTTGTTGGGTAGAGGCCGATGTGGTAGTGGGGCCGTTTTATAGGCGGTTGTATGGTGGGTGGGGTGTGGGTGTAACTTTTGTGCTGACGTGGCTGGTAGGAATCGGGTGTCTTAAGTGGGGTTACCGTGAGGGAGATGAGCTGGCGGGGGCCCATTGATTGATTGAGTTGCCTCAGGGGTAGCGGGGAATTCTCCAGAGGAGAGATTCCGGATCCGAGGAGATTATCGACCAGCTCGATGAATTATTGCACAACTTGCGCAAGGTCGTTGGAATGAGAATTATTATGCTTACGAATTAATTAAGAATAATGTATTTATTTTGTTATGTTGAGGAATGATTGCGTTTGTTGGGTTGGATGGTTAATATTTTATGTTTGATTGCTTCAATAATTTGTTATATAATTTATATATCAACAAAAAATATTTTGATTAGGCACAAATCTCAAGATAAAAACAAGTTAGATGTTTTCAAAATTAAATTTGGGACCATCTGAACTCTGATTTTAGCAAACTTACAGTCGAACTGAATGTCTGAAAAATATAAACCCAACAACAACAAATTCGACGGCTCAATCCGAGCCCAAATGGCTCCAAATCGAAGACCCAAAGTGTAATTGGAAGGTTCAAACTATAAATTAGATGATCAATTGGTTTACAAACGTAACATGCTTATAGTCGAATCGAGCGGCTCGACGAGATGAATCCAACGAGCCCAAGATTGTTGAATTCTGACATCATTAAGACACTCAAATACTCGATAAACGGTTCATGATCAAAGGAGTTCATATCGGCTGTCCATTCAAAACACTCCCAATATGCCCTTGATCTTCTCTCTACTTACTAGCTATGCCACTTCCAAAAATTATAAATAGACCAATCATTCTTCATGAATATGGGAGGAAGGAGGAGGCAGGGGAAGCAAAGAAGAGAAGGAAGAGAAGAAAGAAAGAGATAGAGTTCTCTTGCCACCAGACTTCTCCTCGGCCATCGATCGTCGCCAGATTATCGTCGGACTTTCGACCGGCCCCTAACAAACAATGGACTTCTGCCTAGCCACCGACTGACGCCAGTCTTTTGCCCTGCCACCAATTGACACTAGACTTCCGCTCGACCACCATCATCGGACTATTGCCAGACTTACTCTAGGCCATCAATTATCTTCGGACTCCCTCCTGACAACTATCGCCAGAAAAAGGTCTTTCTGACCACTGTCGTCCTTCAACTATAGTCCTTCTGACCTTCGTCTCCAGACAACAGTCTTTCTGACCATTATCGCATGCTGACTACGGTCCTTCTAACCTCCTTCGCTAGACAACGATATTTGTGTTCTCCATCGCCCACCGACTACGGTCCTTATGACCACCGTCACCTGAATATGATCTTTTTGACCTCTGTCACACTCTAACTATGATCCTACCGACTAAACAAACATGTCAATACTGATTCTTTCAAATCCCACCATGTAATCCACTCTATATGATGTATATTTGCTACATCAAGCGAAGGTCTTCCCCCAAAAAATGACCTCATTTGTAATCGATTGCATACACTAGTATATTCATTCAAACTGGGCCAAGGCCCATAGTTTTTTCCTCTTTTCAGTAGTTTCCACATAAAAACTCTGGTGTCTCTTATAAGCACTACACCATCTCTTTTATCTGATTTTGTGTTGGATCTTTATACAGAGCTAAGACGTTAAACTTTATATTTCTTTACCGCCGTAAATATTCCAGGACACTAAAAAAAAATAATAACATAACTCTAAAAGTTTTACATTGTTGCAAATCTGGTTTTAAGGACTATGATTTTGATGATAGCAAATATTTCTATTTCTGGTTGATTGTCTAATCTTTCAGGTCCATAGGAATAATTGCAAGTTCAAGCCAACCCAAGATCGAGTCATTTTGTTTTGTAATTCAGGTCCAATGTACTATTTTTATCTTTATTGAGTCAAATGTAATGTAAAGGATCCCCTAGCTAAGTAACCTTGCACACATACACTCAGGGGGAGAGTTTTAGTGAATTAGAGTTTCTGTTCATTTTTTGTTCAGATCATCCTAGATGATATTCACATCATCCTGGACGATCCAATGAAAATAGATACCCTAATTTGGTGACCAAGTTATGTCGGTATGATTAAGCATATCATCTTGGACGATCATCTGATCGTATAGGATGATAGGCTCATATCAGAAATTCTCAGTCGCTAGATTAAGTTAGGTAAGTTTTTATTTTTAGAGACTTAGTCTGATCGTCCTGGACGATACGTGTATCATCCTGGATAATCCTTTACAATCATGCATAAATTAGTCTAGTAATTAAAGTAAAGCAATTAATACCTGATTGATACGAAGATCATCCCGGACTATTGTAAGATCGTCCTAGACTATACATGCAAAATTCTAACCGTCTAGAGCACTTCAGCTAGACAGCCAGAGCTGTGTAGGATGATATTCCCGATTTTGAACTAATTGTACGGGACGATCTCCATATCGTCCCAGACTTTCAAGCTATTTTAAGATCGTCCAACATGTTCTTGACTGTACAACCAGAGCTGTATGTAGGACTATTTTGTTATTTTTGAACTAATCATACAGGATAATACACGGATCGTCCTGGACGATCAAGTCATTTTGAGATCATCCAACACAAGTTTTCCTGGACGAACAGAGCAGTCTTCTGGACAAAATTCCTGATTTACACTAATCATCCCGGGTGATTCCGAAATTATACGGGATGATCAGAACAAACTTTTCTACTAATCGTCAAAAGAAACTAGTTCATCCAGGCTGATACATGTAAATTTGAACCGATCATACAGGA
Organism: Dendrobium chrysotoxum; assembly: GCA_019925795.1. Taxonomy (NCBI): domain Eukaryota; kingdom Viridiplantae; phylum Streptophyta; class Magnoliopsida; order Asparagales; family Orchidaceae; genus Dendrobium; species Dendrobium chrysotoxum. Next base: position 27,811,981 of record CM034298.1, on the reverse strand, counting down.
CGATCAATCGATCGTCCTAGATGATAATTGACGATCAGTTGAGATTTAGGGTAATTTTTGAGCCCTCCTATAAAAGTCATTTTTCTTCCAACAAGAAAAATCTTTTACCACTTTCCTTTCCAGTGAAATCCTTGAGAGAGAGAGAGAGAGAGAGAGCTTGGGAGAGAGAGAGGATCTTGTGAGGGAGAGTTTGTGAGGGATTCACAAAGGTTACTCAAAGCAGGAATCTGAGTCGTATTCTCCGTTCATCGTCTCTTATCTTGTCAGTGTCTCTGTGGGAGGATGGTTCGCAAGAAGATCCGGGTTCTCTACCTGCTTCAGGAGGAAGCAAAAGGAGTCCAGGTTCTCTACCTGCCTCAGGAGGAAGCGAAAGGAGTCTAGGTTCTCTGCCTGCTTAAGGAGGAAGAGAAAGGAGTTCAGGTTCTCTGCCTCATCGGGTTGGTGAAAAGGAGTTTTTGTACAGGCTTCTCTGGCTTACTGTGGGAGCAGAAGGAGAGTCACTTAGTGTTAGTACAATACCCGGAGGGGAGGCTCTGGGGAGTGGACGTAGGTCAAGTTGACCGAACCACTATAAAATTTGGTGTGTTCTTTCTAATTATTTTCCACATTTATTTTCCTGTTGATAATTGTGTGATTGTGAGTATTATTCTATTATTATTGAACATCTACACAACATCACATAACTGTAAAAGTTTTAAAACATTTTAAAAAATTTTCTAAATCGTTATTTTGCTCTCAAATTTTTAAAACTACCAATTCACCCCACCTCTTAGTTAGCCTCAGGACTAGTTCACAAGGGCTTAACTTCCCTATCGAACTTTCAAGTGGTATTAGAGCGAGATTCAAAAATTAAGTTTAAAAACTTTTGAATTTTGATCCATGGCTAACTTTGATAATCGTAATACTGCTGAAGGTTATTCAATTACACGACCACCATTATTTGATAACAGACCTTTTGATTTTTGGAAAACTCGCATGTCCACCTTTTTATAATTAATTAATTATCGCATGTGGATCTTTGTTAAGGATGGCTATGAAGCACCTTTTAGAATGGTTAATAATGTTAAAACTAAACTACCTTTTACTGATTGGATATTTGATGATCGTGATTTAGTATAACTGAATGCAAAATATTTGAACTATTTTTCTGTGCTTTAAAATCTGAAGATTACATGTGTGTTTCCACTTGTACGACTGGTAAAAAAATTTGGGATAGATTATGCATTACTTATGAAGGTATATCTGGGGTTAAGCAATCTAGATTGAACATCTTACTTCACGACTACGAACTCTTTTGCATGAAACCTAGTGAATCGATTTATGAAATGTATACTAGGTTCACTCAAATTGTCACTTCTTTACATGCTTTAGGAAGATAACTTATAAATTATGAAAAAGTGAATAAAATTCTAAGATATTTGCCTTCTTCTTTTGATGCCAAGATGACTATAATTTTTGAATCCAAAGATTTGAACACTTATTCTATTGATAACTTACTTGGGTCACTCATTGCTTACGAGTAAGGAGTGAACCAACGATAAATCAATGCAGGTGAGAAGAAGAGAGAGAAAATTATGGCATTGAAGGCCAACGATACTGACATTGACTCTTCTAGGTCTGATAGCGATGATGTTACATTAATCACTAGGCAATTCAAAAGCTTTCTAAGGAAGAAACATAAGAACTTTCAGAAATAGAATAAATGTAAGAGTAGCAAAATTATAAAGGTTCATCTGATACTGTTTGCTTTGAATATAGGAAGCCTGGATATATAAAGGCTGATTGTCCTACACTTAAAGCTCACCCAAGACAGGAGAAGGGTGAGGAGAAACCCAAGTTCAGGAAGGATAAGAAGCGGATCCAAAAGGTGTTCTAGGCAAATTTTGCATCTGACTCCTCTGAGACTAAAGCTGAAGAGGAGACTACGAACTTATGTCTGATGGCTGATGATCATCCTGGTCAGTCTGATCAAGAAGAGGTATGTGAGCTAACCTATGATCAATTTCTAGATATTTCTGAGAAAATTCATTCATCGTATAAGAAACTTAAGAAAACTCATACTAGTCTGAAATTAGAATTTCTGAATTTACAAAAAGAGTATGAAATTTTGATTAAAGATTATTCTACTCTTGATTGTAATTACATGTCACCACTTGATGAATTTGATGAATTGAATAAAAAGCATTCTGATTTGATTACGGAGCGTGAGTCATTAAAAATCTCGCATGTTGATTTAGAAAGAGCTTTTAAAGAATTAGACACCATTGCATGTGACATAGAGAGTATTAATGATGCAATTAAATTTGAAATTACAAGTCTTAAAAATGAGAATAAATTTCTAAGAGTAAAAATTTATGCTTTTGAGAAAAATGAAACACCTCCTATTTTTGCATAATTTTATGCACCTCTATCTTTTGAAGAATCTATTTCAAAATCATCAAAGTATGTTTCATTCAAACCTAAGAAGAGGCACAATCACCTACGTAGATTTGTTAACCCTTTTTCTGGTGTTAGATACTTTTCTTGTGGCATGCTTGGACATATCTCTCACACCTACACTGTTCACCGTAGTATACATTTGGTGTGGAGACCCAAATTGCATATTTCACAGCACAGCACACGTACATGTATTCTTCTTCTTCTTTTTATAAGAAGGAACCCAAACTTGGTTGGGTTCCTAAATCAGACGTTTGATAATTTTGTAGGTGTGCTTTTATAAAAGACCTTGTAAGAGCATGTGGTACATGGGCAGCGGATGCTCAAAACATAAATGCTTGAATTTGATAATTACTGATGTCTGATGTTTATTTTATTTTTGCATTTAGTTTTTATTTGATTTGATTATCTGTTTTACTTTAGAATTTTTCTTTTTTTGCTGATTTTCATTGTTTGATTTGCTTATCAGATTTGGTTATTTTTATTTGTTAATTTTCATTTACTATTTTTCGTGTGTCTATTTTTCTTCCTTCTTATTTTTATTTACTGCTTATTCACTTCTAAATTAGATCACTGCTCACTACTGCTGATAAACTTGATTTCTGACTAAGAATTTTGCCTTATTTTTTGTTTAAAAGCTTGTGTGTAGAGATTAACTCCTCTGGATCTGTTAAAGGAAAGAAACGTTGATGATTATTTCTCTTACTCTAACTCCTTTAATGGTGTAGTATTTCTTTTGGATAAAAATCTTCTTCAAATTTAAAAAGTTAGTTTTTGAAATAGAGATCTATTTTATCTTTCTACAGTAATCTACCTCATATGAATAGTATTTTCAAAGCTTTGAATCATTGTTATATTTTTTCTTAATTAAGTGATTGCATTTATCATATAATATATAGTTTTTATTTTGTGAATTACTTTTCCTTACTATAGAGAGTGAGTTTTATTATCTCTTATGTCTGGAAGGTAATTTTACAGCTGAGATTCTTTAACGATTATGAAAGAAAGTAAGCTTACAAAAGATGCGCAAAGCGCCAAATAAAATGCAAAAGAGGCACAAAATGAGCCCAAAGTTGAAAAGATGTGCAATGTCAAATTGAAAAGATACACAAAGTGTATCAAAAATCAAACGATGCGTAAAGCGTCAAAGAAATTGAAAAAGAGGCATAAAATGAGCCCATAAAGAAATAAGCTTTTTTCCCTTTTAGATCTTTAAATGTCTTAGAAAAATCTATGTGCCACTTAGTATTTTCAAAAGTTTGAGACGAAAAAATCATGACTTCTGGTTCCTTCCTTTGTAATACTATTATATCAGATATTTTTCTAGAACAAGGCTTGAAAGGATCTCTTTTCGAATCTAATTTTTTTTCTTCTGAATTAGACTTTTATTTGAAAGGAATTTGAACCTGTAAGGTGTCCAAGGTAGGAGTTTTGAAAGTCAATTTTCTAACTTTTCTGGATTTCAGTGTTGTCGATTTTTCTTCTTATTGGTTTTTTAAATTGAAACTCAAAGAAAAATTCTGATTTACTGGAGCTGATCGATTAAAAAAAAAAGAGGCCTTTTTGATTTCATCCTTTTGATGTTTTCTTGTGTTCGACTTGTATAAGTTTTCCTGTTTCTATGTGTTATTTTCTCTTTTTAAGATGTCAAAAGGGGAAGTAGTAGTTCTTGTGTTTTGGGTTAGTTCAGTGTTCTTATATTATTCACCCGCTGTTTAATTACTGATTTTGAAATTATTAACAAATGTTTGCCATCATAAAAAAAGGGGAGATTGTTACAAATCTGGTTTCAAGGACTATGATTTTGATGATAGCAAATATTTCTAATTCTGGTTGATAGTCTAGTCTTTAAGGTCCGCAGGAATAATTGCAAGTTCAAGCCATCCCAAGATCGAGTCAGTCTATTTTGTAATTTAGGTTTAATGTACTATTTTCATCATTATTGAGTCAAATGTAATGTAAAGGATCCCCTAGCTAAGTAACCTTGCACACACACTCTCAGGGGGAGAGTTTTAGTGAATTAGAGTTTATGTTCATTTTTTATTCAGATTGTACTGGATGATATTCACATTATCCTGGATGATCTAATGAAAAAAGAAACCCTAATTAGGGCGACCAAGTTAAATTGGTTTGATTAAGTATATCATTCTAGAAGATCATCTGATCGTACAAGATGATAGGCTCAAATTAGAAATTCTCAGCCGCTAGATTAAGTTAGGTAAGTTTTTATTTTTAGAGACATGGTCTGATCGTTCCGGATGATACGTGCATCATCCTAGATGATCCTTTACAATCATGCCTAAATTAGTTTAGTAATTAAAGGAAAGTAATTAGTACCTGATTGATATAATCATATCATCCCAGACGATCGCAAGATCATCCTAGACGATACATACAAAATCCTGACCGTCTAGAGCACTTCACCTGGACAACCAGAGCTGTGTGTAGGACAATATTCCTAATTTTAAACTAATCATACGGGATAATCTCCATATCATTCCAGACAATCAAGCTATTTTAAGATCGTCCAATATATTCTTGCCTGTACGACCAGAGCTGTGTGCAGGATGATTTTGTCATTTTTGAACTAATCCTATAGGATGATACACGGATCATCCTGGATGATCAGGTCATTTTGAGATCATCCAGCATAAGTTTTCCTGAATGAACAGAGCGGTCTTCTGGATGAAATTCTTGATTTACACTGATCATCCCGGACAATCGCGGAATCGTACGGGACGATCAGAATAAACTTTTCTACTAATCATCTAGAGAAACCAGATCGTCTAGGATGATACATATAAATTTGAACTGATCATACAAGACGATCAACTGATCATCGTTGATGATATTTGACGACCAGTTGAGATTTAGGGCAATTTTTGAGCCATCCTATAAAAGATATTTTTCTTCCAACAAGAAAAATCTTTTGTCACTTTTCTTTCTAGAGAAAACCTTGAGAGAGAGAGAGAGAGCTTGGGAGAGAGAGAGGATCTTGTGAGGGGGAGTTTATGAGAGATTCACAAAGGTTGCTCCAAGCAAGGATCTTAGTCATCTTCTATGTTCGTCATCTCTTGTCTTATCGGTGTCTCTGTGGGAGGATCGTTTGCAAGAAGATCCAGGTTCTCTGCCTGCTTCAGGAGGAAGCAAAAGGAGTCCAGGTTCTCTGCCTGCTTCAAGAGGAAGTGAAAGGAGTTTAGGTTCTCTACTTACTTTAGGAGGAAGCGAAAGGAGTTCAGGTTCTCTGCATCACCGGGTTGGTGGAAAGGAGTTTTTATACAAGCTTCTCCACCTTGCTGTGGGAGCAGAAGGAGAGTCACTTAGTGTTAGTGAAATACCCGAAGGGGAGGCTCCAGGGAGTGGACGTAGGTCAAGTTGACTTAACCACTATAAAATATGGTGTGTTCTTTTCAATTATTTTTCACATTTATTTTCCTATTGATGATTGTGTGATTGTGAGTATTATTCTGTTATTGTTAAACATCTGCACAATATTGCATAACTGTTAAAATTTTAAAACATTCAAAAAGATTTTCTAAATCATTATTTTGCTCTTAAATTTTTAAAACTATCAATTCACCCCCCTCTTGATTAGCCTCGAGACTAGGTCACAAGGGCTTAACATCCCTATCGAACTTTCATACATTTAGTTAATTGTAGATGAATTGATATTTGTCTGATTTTTAATTTTGTCAGGAATTAAAAATTTTTGTTTGATAAAACATAAATCTTAATTTCAAAATACAAACTTGAGTCACCTAAGAAAGTAAAATTAAATGCTTCAAAAACTTGTTCCAAAAATTAATTGAACTAAAAAAAAAATGCATGTGCTAAGTTTAGTTAAAAAAGAATGCCTCATCAAGATGATGGTGATGATTTGGGGCCTGATAATAATGGTACATTTTTTTCTTCTCCTCCGATGATGGAGCTCATTATTAAAATAGGAAATTAATTTTGATTTCCTAGTAGTTGCATCTAGACTATTACTAAATGTTAAAGAAAGGATGAATATATATTCTTCAATTGGGGACTAATAGTCTAATTGGCTCTTCCACTAGTATCGTGGTATTGAATATTATCTTGGAACAAAGGAATATCATTGACACATAGCTTGGCTAGGTGTTAGAGGAAGAAGAGGCTTGGGTAATAAACAAAAGAGGGGCCATAAGGCTGAGAAGAGAGTAGAGGAGTCTATCTTAGATCTTACCTAGTTGAATGATGCTGCACTTTTTTAGATTTACCTTATTGAGATTGTTGTTGTAAAACTAACCCAATTTTAAGATCTCATGTATAACCTGGAGGCCATGAAGAGAGCTCTATAGGAGTTGCTATATTAATTTCATCTAGATGGATGTGGAGGCACAATGTTGACAGGCTAGCTGATGAAATAAACATCTAATTCTCCAAGGGATATTAACTTCTTTGAGGCTAACACCAATCATTAGGGAGTTTAGTCTCTTGGATTCCCTTGTGAAGGATTTTTAAGAGGCTCGTCTAAAGTCGGTTTTATCATTATAGAATTACTTTCATTCTTTTTTTTTTTCTTTTTCTTAGTTTGTTGAAGATTATATAATCCTGTCAATAAGTAATGTAAGGACCAAACACTAAATAAATAAAAGGGTGAAAATATATAATATTCAATGCTCTTTAATTCTCTTGAAAATCTTAAGTTACTCTTTAGATCTCATATAATTGAGATAGGAGTTAAATGATCACCACCAAATAGGTGACGTTTATTTGTCCATTCCAAGCAACCTTCATAGTTTTACATTGGTGGATATTACTATTATAACTTGAATGTGAGATTGGGCTTTTCCATAAATGAAGGGGCATTGCCATTTAGTTTGGTCACTCTTATGGAGTCACTCATAGGGTTATCAGAACATCTTAACTTGTTATGTCTGCTAAGGTATATTCTGGTTAAAAAGCTGATTGTTTGAATACATAGATCTTACCCTAACGTTGAAGGTGTGCTAATTATTATTTCAAAACATATAAATAATATTTGATTGCAAATACGTAGCTTGGTGTACTTATAAAAAAAATAATCCCATAGTTGCAAGGAATTTAATCGTAAAATTGTTTGATAATAAGGATCCTTATAATTACAGGCTTAAAAGCTTACTCAACATATAATCTAACTTTTATGAGGTACCTTTTTTCATTCCCATGAGCTTAAAAAATTATATGATCTTTTTATTTTTGCAAATATAATTGGTTGTATTAATTTTTTGCTAATGATTTTTGGTGTCCATGCTTTCTATTTATACTAAAAATTACAAATATACATTAGAAAAATTCTAATATAATATTGGATAAATGAATAACACATACTAAATAGAGATCACTAAATGTGAGCTCAAGAAGGAAGTATCTATGTAGAAGCTAAGGCTATCAAGGCAAAAGGAGACTGCCAAATAATCTAGAACTTATAATTTTATTTTTTATTCATGTTTTATTGTTGTTGAAATCTTGGAGCCGGTCATTATGTTTTGATGATTACAAGCATTATTGGATGATTATTTACCTATTCCTGCTTTTTATATTACATATTTTTTTAAGTCGGTAACCTTTTCAGGTACAGCATACATTGAGCAAAAGTAAAGAATCATGGCTCGACACATTGTAGCATCAATTTTTAAGTCAGACTGCGTTTGATATAGTCTGTACTTTTAATTTTCTATAGTTATTTTCTATAATAGGTATATGTTGGCTAAGCAACTATTCACACACATAGAAGGGGGAGTAAAATTAAATATTTTAAATTTTCTTTTAATCATATTGTATAATCCAAATTATATTGTACAATCCATATCGTATTATATGATTTGTTTGAATATAAATTAATTAAAATATTTAATTAAATAAGATTAATTAAATATGAGCTATAACTAATTATACTGTATAACCATCACATCATATAGGATAATTAACTATTTTAAGAAATCTCGCCATTGAATTCTGGTTACTTAAATTAGGTAAACTTGAAATTTGAACTAATTATACTATATAAACTAGTTCATACTGTACAAACATTAATTAAAATTATCTAATTTAATTTTAAGAATTAAGATTAAATCAGATTAAAGTATCATTAATAATCATATTGTACAATTATAAATTATATTATACAATTCACCCAGGAACTCACCTGGATGAACTTTAATCATCCTAGATGATTTATGATTTGATTAAACTAATCTTACTGTAGATAAGAAGGCTTAAAATTAAAAATTAGATTTTTTTGAGATCCCACTTTATAAACTCATTTTGTCTTAAGACAGCAGTTCTTGAGAGCTTCAAAGAAATTCTTTTTCTATGAGAGAGCTTGAAAAGAGTACACATCACAACGGAATGAGAGGAGATGAGACTGAGAGAGGGAGAGTGCCTTAAGGGTGTCTAGGAATGTGAGAGGGGTCACATGGTTGCTCCAACAAGCCTAAACCATATGTCCTCATACGTGTTTGGTGGAGCTCTTAGAGAAAAGCTCTAGGCAGAAGAGTCTTTGAGTGAAAGACTCTAAATCGAGGAAGCAAGCATCAGCATCTCAACTAGGCCAGGAGGAAAAAGGAATGACGACATCAGTACTGGAGTGAGGAGCTAAATGAGAGATGACATCACCGCTGGGTCGAGGAGGTGAGAGGAGGGATCGACATCTCCTCTAATCTAAGGAGGAGAAAGGAGAGATGATATCTCTATGAGGCTGAGGAGGCGAGGGGTGGGAGATTCTTCAAAGTTTGTAAAGATATTCCTCGCTTGTGGTGAGGGAGATAGGCTTCTCTGCCTAAGTGTGTGCTGATGGAGTTTGAGTTAGTGTAATACCCAAAGAAGGGGACCTTTAGGGAGTGGACATAGGTCGATTTGATCAAACAAGTATAAATCTTATTTACGTGTTCTTACTTTTCTATACTTTAATTATCTTACAATTTATTCTACTACACTCTGGTTTTATTTTGAGTATCTTTGTGCTTTTGGTGAATGATATTTGGTTGAACTTTAATTTTTGAAATTAATTTAAAAAAAAATTCTAAAAGTTTAAAAACAAAGAAAAATATCTCTTTTGTTTTTGGCTTTTGTTTTGAACCTTTCAATCTCTTAAACGCTTCTACTTATTTTAAGTTTTATTTTTAGTAAAAGATTTTCAAAATACCAAAAAAAATTTAAATTACTAATTCAACCCCCTCTCTTAGTATGCCACAAGCACTTTCAATTGGTATCCGAGTAAGGTTCTCACTTTTTAGATTTAAATATCTTGAGTAGATCCATAAGGTACATTTTGGTAATTATAACATCGTGGAAGGGTATTTTATTACCCAACCTCTTTTATTTGATAACATTCTATTTAACTTTTTGAAGATTCATATATCCATGTTTCTATATTCGATTGATTTACATATGTGGCACATGATTCAATCTAGATATGCTTTATCATTTCATATTCTGAATGGAGTTAAAGTATAGATTCTTTTTATTGAATGGTCCTTAGAGGAATGTGAACTTGCATAATATAATGCAAAATATTTAAACTATTTTTCTAACTTATTTTGAAGATTATAAGCATATTTCGATGTGCACTAGTGGAAAAGTATGAGATAGACTTTGCATTACATATGAAGGCACTAGTGAAGTTAAACAATTTTGCATGAATTAAATTTTTCAAAAATATGCACTCTTTTGCATGCAACTTGGTGAATCCATTTCTAATATGTATACTAGGTTTACAAAAATCATTACATCATTGCGTGCTTTGGGTAAAGATATGTCAAAATTTAAGAAAGTTGAGAAAATTCTAAATTTTTTACTTGAAACTTGAGATGCAAAGGTAATTGTAATATCTAAGTCAAATTATTTCAATTCATATTCTATTGATAATCTTCTTCATTTTTTGCTTTCCTATGAGCAAAAGGTAAGTCAAAGAAATGCAAACTCAGGTTAAAAGAAAAAGGAGCGAATAATAGCGCTAAAGATTGAAGATAAAAAAAGCAATGATTGATAATAGCGGACGAAAATGATGATATTGCACCGATAACACAACAACTTTATTGATTCCAAAAAAAAAAGTAGAAGCACCACTTTGATAAATATAAAGGTAAAAATATAAAATCAAATAAATTTTCTACTGATGTAGTTTTCTTTGAGTGCAAAAAGCTAGGAAATATCCGATCCGACTAACCGAACATGAAGATTCACCCAGCTAATGATAAGGGTAAGGTCAAAGGAAAAAAAGGGGCAAACAAAAATTTTAAAAGGTTTTTTTAGTCAAACTCAGATTTAAAATCTTTTGAAATGGAGGTTGAAGAAGAGGTGAATAACTTGTGTTTAATAGCCAAAGATAACATTGGTGACTTCGACAATGATACAGGTATGCGATTTATCTTATGATGAAATATTCTCTTTATCAGAATAATTGTATGATTATTATAGAAAATAAAAAAAGCAGCACTCATATCTTTAGAAAGAATATTCCACATTTAAAAAAGAGTATACAAATGTTATAAATAATTACAAAAATTTAAAAACTTACTTTCATGCATTAAAAGAAGAGCAAAATTCTTTAAATAAAGAGCATATTGTAATAGAAGATAAGCATGAAGTCTTGAATAAAAAACATCGTGATCTAGAAGAAGCATTTAATGAACTAGAGGAGTTATCTTTAGAAATAGATATTAATGAGCTTGCATTAAAAGTGGTAGTAGGTATGCATAAAGTGCAAATGAGATTTTAATTAAGAAGATCACAACACTTAAAGGAAATACATCAGGCCTACACACATTAGAAAGCCATATCTTAAAACACAACAAGCATCATCATCCTCTAAAACAAGACATCTTCCCATATTGATTAGTAAATCCATTTCCAGGGATTAAGTGTTATTCTTGAGGCATGCTAGGGAACATTGCATGCATTTGCACACACTGAATCAAGCATAGAACACATATGATTTGGAGGCCAAAGACATTATTAGCATAGCATGACATACATTTATTTCAGCATAAGGAAAACCCAAATGTACTTGGGTTCACAAAATAAAAATGGAATTGACCTTGTAATTGTGCTCTCATAAGAGGTCAAGAGAATGTGGTACCTAGACAGTAAATGCTCATGACACATGACTAGAGATCGAAAATAATTCATGATGTTGGAGGCTAGTAGTGGAGGAAAATTTACTTTAAGAGAAAACACTAACAGGAAGGTTGTGGGTGTAGGTAATATAGGTAAAACTAATGACATTACAATTGAAAATATTTTATTAGTTGAAGGTCTAAAACATAATTTATTAAGCATTAGTTAGCTTTATGACAAAGGTTTTAATATCATATTTCCTTCTACCAAATGCTTTATAATTTTTAATGGCAAAACCATTTTAGAAGGAATGATAATCAATAATATTCATATAATAGATTTGAACTATATTGATAAATCAAGTAATGTTTACTATTTGAAAATAAATGTTTATGAATCTTGGCTGTTGCATAGGAGACTATCCCATGTAAGTATGGAAAACCTTATCAAATCACTCATTTAGATTTGGTTGTAGGCATCCCTAAGCTAGAATTCTCTAAAGAACATATCTATGATGCTTGTCAGTTAGGAAAAGCAAAACAATTTGTATTCCATTCAATTAAGGATGTAGTTACTAGTAGACTATTAGAAATTCATCATATGGATTTATTTGGACTTATCAATATAGTAAGTTTAGGAGGTAAATCAATTTGTTTCATAATTGTTGATGATTATTCTAGATTCACTTGAGTTAAATTCTTAGCAAATAAAAATGAATTTTTTGAAGAGTTTATGCCTTTTTTGATTTGAATTTAGAGAAAAACTAAGATGTTTAATATCAATAATTTATAGTGACCATGGAGGTTGTAGAAAAATAAAATGGTGAGGAGCCCACTGATTCACTTTATATTTTATTAATCAAATATGCATATCCAAATATTATACTACCTTGAGAGACAGACAAATGTTTCACTATCAATTTGAAAAAAGAAATGATATTCAATTTCATAATCAAATACAACATAAAAAATATTAAATTCATTTTGAAAGATAAAAATAACATTGATCTATCTCATTTTGAAAATGAAATTAACTAAGGACTAAGCTATAGTTTGTGTCCAAAGATTTATCCCCCAATTTAGAAAAGAAAGGTAAAGTAGGGTTTATTCTTTTTTTTTACTAGGTTCTCAATTCTCTATGTAGTCAAGCCTCTATAGTTAATTATATCTCAAGATAAATCTTGAGAAAACTCTTGATTAAGTTGGGGGATAGACATTTTTTAGTTAAGGATTTGAGTTTCTTATTCGACTAAAGAGAAGACTATTTTGATTTAAATTTAATTTAGAATTTAAATGACTCTCCCTAAGAATAAACTGAGGTATGTATAATCTGGACTTATATCTGCTTGGAGTGGACTGCCATCTTACATCCTAAGAGCCAATCAATTCCTTATGAATGTAAGATAAGATGGTTCTATATCCAAGCAATAAAAAAGATTTAGTTTACAAACTTAATAAGGACTCTATAATATGCAAATGCACTTAACTAGTGGAATGTATGATGTATGGAATGATGTATAAATAAAACTTTATTCATTTATAACGATAAGCAAAGTATAACCTAGAATCGTTTTCACCCTCTTGGTGATGGCAGAGAATCACCCTCCTTTTTCTCTCTCCTAGAGAAGTAAGAGAATCTTAGACTCTTTACTTTGAAGCTTCTCTCTCGAGAGAATCTTTAAGAACTCACCAAGGCCACAAGAGGAAGCTAGGTGTAAGCTTTCCTGGAGCAACCATCCCTCACACTACTTCTCCCTCACACATAATCTCACCTTCTTCTTCCTCTCTAAACCCTAAAGCTCTTAAGAAAAGTTCTCCCTCAGAGTTTCTTCAACACCAAAAGTCTCTTAGAAAAATACTTCAAAAGGTTGCTTAAGTACCAGGCTTAAAAGAAAATTCCTAATTTTTTAATTTAGCCATCTTTATTTATATAGTATGATCTAGGGTCATACAGTATGATCTATTTAAAAAATATAACCCATCCAATATGATGATAACAGTCATTCAGACAAACTATTTAATTTTAGCAAACATATCATACAGTACAATCGTAACTTCGTACAATACAGTTAGTTTAATTTTGCTCTATTCATACAGGACTATTATGGGGATGATTAAAAATCATCTCTGTCGATCATTCGGTATGATTCATATCATACAATACAATTAGTGTAATACCAATAATTTATACAGTACGATATAATTATCATACTATACGATTAGTTCAAAAATCAAGGTTTCATCTGGAACGATCTCTAGGACGACCATATTTTATCCCTATCAATCGTACATATAATCAAGATCGTACAATATGATTAGCAATATTTAATTAACCATGATTTGATTGACTAATTATGGGGGATAATTTAAGTAAGATTTTGAATATGAATAGTTTAAAATTCATTTTTTTTAAATTCTTACTTAATTTATCTAGCAGCTAGGGTTTCTCAGATCAAGAAAAATCATATAGTATGATCTGCATCATACAATATAATTAGTTCATTAATATTAATGATTTAATTAGCTGTTAGTCTTCTTCATTATATAATTGATAGTATAATATGATTATAATCATATGATATAATTAGTTCAAAAAAATTACTTCTCAAATTTTCCTCGCTTCCCCTTTGTGTGTGTGCACAATCACCAATTTTTGTATACACCCTTACATGGCTAGACTCTAGAAATAGAAAATATAAGAAAGTTAAAATTACAAACTCTTTCGATTGATATCCAATTCTACCCAAATTTGAGTCTTCAATAATCTTGAGCGGTGTATATTATACTTGAAATGTTAGTGCATACAGACATAAATAATATCCAATATATATTTGCTAGGAGAATTAAAACACTCAATCAATAATATTTTTTATCATCAAAATCATAAGCTAGGGATCTTAGATTTCAATAATCTCCTTATTTTTTATGATGGGAAACATTTTTGATTAAAGAGAAAATTAATGTTCTTTTCTTCTAATCTCCCCCTCACTATGTGATAGATTTTAAAAATATGGGTAAGAAAGAAAAAATATATATATATATTATTATTTTTAAAAAATTAAAATAACAAGGAAAAAATATAAATTAAATAAAATTATAAGCAGAAAAATAACTTAATGAATAATTACAAGTGCAAACATATAAGCAACATACAGAAAACCAAACATGTACTTCCCCTTTTTGACATCACCAAAAAGGAGGAATTACAAAAATAGGAAAAGAAAACATGAAATATATCACACACAAAAATTAAAAGTATGAAGGCCCTTGATCAGGTGGTGGTGGTGGTTATTGAAAATATATGTTGATTGAGGAGAATTTCTCTTAGATCCAGGAGAATTATTCCCCAAACCATGCTAAATCTGCCTTGTGCTACTACTGTTATTGCTGAATATGTGAGTCCAGGCGGGTTTCTATTCTACCGAGCTACTGTATTAAGTCCTCATGTGGGTAAGAGTTGAAAGTTCAATAGGGATGTTAAGCCCTAGTGAACTAGTCCCGAGGCTAACCAAGAGGGGGGTGAATTGGTTATTTAAAAATTTCACGAGGAACAGAAAAAATCTTTTCGATACGTTGCAGTAAAAACAAGTAAACAAGAACGAAAAGATCAATCACAGATATTCACCTAAGCAGTTAATATCAGAAAAGTAAAGTGCAGAACAGAATCAGAAAAGCAAACCAGATTTTATAGTGGTTCGGTCAACTTGACCTATGTCCACTCCCCGGAGCCTCCCCTCCGGGTATTGTACTAAACAAAAAGTGACTCTCCTTTTGTTCCCACATCAAGGCAGAGAAGCCTGTACAAAAAACCTCCTTTCCACCACCTGATGAGGCAGAGAACCTAACCTCCTTTTGATTCCACCTGAAGCGAGCAGAGAACCCAATGTCCTTTTACTTCCTCCTAAAGCAGGCAGAGAACCTCGGATCTTCTTACCGACGATCCTCTCCCAAATAACACCGACACGATGAAAGACGATGAGCGGAGAAGAAGACTCTGATCCTTGCTTGGAGTAATCTTCGTGAACCCTTCATGTGTTGCAAATCTGGTTTTGATGATGACAAACATGTTTCCAGTGTGTTTTGCTTGGCTAATCTGTTTCAGGCATAAAAGACCACGAGCCACTCAAGCCAACTCAAGATCGGGTCCAAGTGGGTCAAATGTATGATTTTTCTTTTTATTGAGTCAATTGTAATGTAACTGATTCCCTAGCTAAGTAACCTTGCACACACACACTCAGGGAGAGAGATTGAGTGAATTAGAGTTTCTGTTAAAAACTTTGTTCAGATCATCCTGGACGATCCAGTTAAAACAGAAACCCTAATTAGGGCGACTAAGTTAAGAGGGTCTGATTGAGCAGATCGTCCTGGACGATCTCCGGATCATACGGGATGATATGCCCAAATCAGAAATTCTCAGCCGCCAGATCAAGTTAGGCAAGTTCTTATTTTTAGATACTTGGTCTGATCGTCCCGTACGATACGTGTATCGTCCCGGATGATTCAGTATAATCATACCTAATTTAATCTGGTAATTAAGGAAAGCAATTTATTTTTGGTTGATACGATCATATCGTCCTGGACGATCGCAGGATCGTCCCGGATGATCATGATCGTTTAGTGCATTTCAGCTGTACGACCCGAACTGTGTTCAGGACGATTTGGGGCCTTTTTGGACTAATCATACCGGACGATGACCCTATCGTCCGGGACGATCAAGTCATTTTTTGGTCGTCCAGCACAGATTTCTCTGGATGACCCGAACTGTCTTCTGGACGATTTCCCTCAATTTGCACTAATCGTCCCGGACGATCGCAGGATCGTACGGGACGATATGAACAACTTTTTCTACTGATCGTCCAGAAGAGCCTAATCGTCCAGGCTGAAACAGCTGAATTTGAACTAATCGTACAGGACGATCTACCGATCATCCTGGACGATCTTGGCCGACCAGTTGAGATTTAGGGCAAATTTTAAGCCCTCCTTTAAAAGAACTTTTTCCAATTTTTGGAAAAATCTTTTGCTGCCTTCCTTCCCTGAGAAACCCTAGAGAGAGAGAGAGTTGGGAGAGAGAGAGAAGATCTTGTGAGGGGGAGTTAGTGAGGGATTCACTAAGGTTGCTCCGAGTAAGGATCAGAGTCGTCTTCTCCGCTCGTCGTCGTTCGTCTAGTCGGTGTTCGTCGTGGGAGGATCATTCGCAAGAAGATCCGGGTTCTCTGCCCGCTTCAGGTGAAAGCAAAAGGAGTTCGAAGGTTCTCTGCCTGCTTCAGGAGGAAGCGAAAGGAGTTCGAAGGTTCTCTGCCTGCTTCAGGAGGAAGCGAAAGGAGGTCGGGTTCTCTGCCTCACCGTATGGTGAAAAGAAGGTTTTTGTACAGCCTTCTCCGCCTTGCTGTGGGAGCAAAAGGAGAGACACTTTTGTTTAGTGCAATACCCGGAGGGGAGGCTCCGGGGAGTGGACGTAGGTCAAGTTGACCGAACCACTATAAAATCTGGTTTGCTTTTCTGATTCAGTTTTGTACTTTACTTTTCTGATATTAACTGCTTGGGTGAATATCTGTGGTTGATCTTTTTATCGTTGTTTTAATTCATTTTCGCTGCACGTTATAAAAAGATTTTCATAGTTATCGTGAAATTTTTAAATAACTAATTCACCCCCCATCTTGGTTAGCCTCGGGACTAGTTCACTAGGGCTTAACATCCCTATCGAACTTTCTAGTGGTATCAGAGTGGGATTCAAAATTTAGGTTTAAAAACTTTTGAATTTGATCCATGGCTAACTGTAACAATCGTAATACTGCTGAAGGATATTCTATTACAAGACCACCGTTGTTTGATAATATTCCTTTTGATTTTTGGAAAACACGCATGTCTACTTTTCTACAGTCTATTGATTATCGCATGTGGATGTTAGTTAAGGACGGATACGAACCACCTTTTAGACTGATTAACAATGTGAAAACTGAACTGCCTTTTACTGATTGGACGTTTGATGATCGCGATTTAGCACAGTTAAATGCAAAATGCTTGAACTGTTTCTTTTGTGCTTTAAAATCTGAAGACTATATGCGTGTTTCTACATGTACAACGGGAAAGAAAATCTGAGATAGACTATGCATAACATATGAAGGTATAACTGAAGTCAAACAGTCTAGGTTAAACATCTTGTTACATGATTACGAACTTTTTTGCATGAAACCTAGTGAGACTATTTCAGAAATGTACACAAGGTTCACTCAGATGGTTACCTCTTTGCATGTTCTAGGTAGAGAACTTACTAACTACGAAAGAGTGAAAAAAATTCTAAGATGTTTACTTGCTTCTTATGATGCTAAGATTACTGCTATTACTGAATCTAAAGATTTAAACACTTACTCTATTGACAGCTTACTTGGATCACTCATTGCTTACGAGCAAGGGGTGAACCAAAGGCAACTTGATGCAGGTGAACGCAAGAAAGAGAAGACATTGGCACTAAAGGCCAAGGATTCAGATGCTAGCTCTTTCGGGTCTGATAGCGATGATGTTGCCTTAATCGCAAGGCAATTCAAAAGCTTTCTAAGGAAGAAACATAAGAACTATCAGAAGTGGAACAAGGGTAAGTCCAATAAAAATTTTAAGGGTTCATCTGAATCTGTTTGTTTTGAATGTAGGAAGCCTGGACACATAAAAGCTGAATGTCCTACACTTAAAGCTCACCCAAGCAAGGAGAAGGGTGAGGAGAAACCAAAGTTCAGAAAGGACAAGAAGCGGATTCAGAAGGCGTTCTGGGCAGACTCTGCATCCGACTCTTCTGAGACTGAAGCTGAAGAGGAGGAAACAAACTTGTGTCTTATGGCTGATGATCACCCTGGTCAGTCGGATCAGGAAGAGGTATGTGAGCTTACCTACGATCAATTATTTAAAGTTTCTGAAAGAATTCATACATCGTATAGGAAGCTTAAGAAAACTCATGCTAGTTTGAAATTAGATTACTTAACTTTGCAAAAAGAGCATGATTCTGTAGTTAAAGATCATTCCATACTTGATTCAAATCACATGTCTTTGCTTGATGAATTCGATGAGTTGAATAAAAAATATTCTGATTTAGTTTCTGAGCATGATTCATTGAAAACTACACATGTAGACTTAGAAAGAGCTTTTAAAGAATTAGATACAATGGCATGTGAAGTAGAAAGCAGCAAGGGAACCTTGAAATTTGAAATTGCAAGTTTAAAGAAAGAAAATGAGTTTTTGAAAGTAAAGATCAGTGCTTTTGAAAAGAACAAAACACCGCCTACTTTTGAACAGTTTTATGCACCGCCACCTTTTGAAAAATCTGTTGCAAGTTCTTCAAAGCATGTTTCATATACATCTAGGAAGAGGCATTATCATCCACGTAGATTAGTTAACCCTTTTCCTGGTGTTAGATATTTTTCATGTGGCATGTTAGGACATATTTCTCACACCTGTACTATTCACCATAGTACACATTGGGTGTGGAAACCCAAACTGCCTGTTTCACAGCACAGCACGCATGCATTGCATTCTTCTTTTCATAAGAAGGAACCTTAACCTGTTTGGGTTCCTAAGACTGACGTTTGATACTTTTGTAGGTGTGCTCTCACACAAGACCTCATGAGAGCATGTGGTACCTGGACAGCGGATGTTCTAGACATATGACTGAAGATGCAAATCAGTTCATTTCGCTGGAGGCCAGAGCTGGAGGCAAGGTTACACTTGGAGATAACACAACCAGGAAGGTGGTAGGCACAGGTATAATTGGTGATTCAAAGAACTTTATGATTGATAATGTTTTGCTTGTAGATGGACTGAAACACAACCTGTTGAGCATCAGTCAACTCTGTGACAAGGGATACAGCATCAAATTCTTGCTCACTGGCTGCATTTTAAGCTTAAATGATGAAGTTGTTTTGCAGGGGCAAAGGATCAACAATGTCTACAAGCTGGATGTAAGTAGCATTAAATATGATAATTCAATTTGCTTAAAAATTGCTGCTGATGAGTCTTGGTTATGGCATAGGAGATTGTGTCATGCCAGTATGAAAACCCTTAGGAGAGTCACCCAAAAGGACTTAGTTAGAGGTGTGCCCAAGCTTAAGTTCACTAAGGATCACCTGTGTGATGCCTGTTAGTTGGGGAAGCAAGTCCAGTCCTCTTTTCACTCTGTTAAGGATATTAGCACCTCTAGACCTTTAGAAGTTCTTCACATGGACCTCTTTGGACCCATTAGCATTACCAGCTTAGGGGGGAGAGTCTATGGTTTTGTGATTGTAGATGATTATTCAAGGTTCACTTGGGTTAAGTTTTTGTCACATAAATCTGAGTCATTTGATGAGTTTAGATCCTTCTCTACTTGGATTTAGAAGAAGTTAGGATGTGAGATTATTACCATCCATAGTGATCACGGAGGGGAGTTTGAAAATGAAAGATTTGGAAGTTTTTGTGAGGATCATGGGATTAGTCACAATTTTTCAGCTCCTAAGACCCCTCAGCAGAACAGGGTAGCTGAAAGGAAGAACAGGACCTTAGTGGAAGCCGTTAGAGCCATGCTTGCCGAGTATTCACTTCCAAAATACTTTTGGGCTGAAGTGGTGAACACTGCCTGTTATGTGCTGAATAGGGTGAATATGAGAGTTAAACTGAACAAGACACCTTATGAAATCATTAAGGGTAGAACTCCAAATCTGTCCCACCTCCATGTCTTTGGCTGTAAAGTTTTCATTCTAAATAACGGGAAGTCACCCTTAGGAAAATTTGACCCCAAATCTGATGAAGGAGTGTTCTTAGGATATTCAAGTGTGGGGAAATCCTTTAGGGTGTTCAATAGGAGGACTTTGGTGGTGGAAGAAACAACCCATGTAGTGTTTGATGAATCTGATCCTAAGGAGTCTAGATCTGAAGTTGAAGATGAAGAGATTATTGAGGTTATCCAAGGAGTTGGAAATACAAATTTGGAGGAAAGGGTAGAACCTCAAACAGAGTTGCCTAGAGATTGGAGATATTCTTTGAGTCATCCTAAAGAACTGATCTTAGGAGACCCTTCTGAAGGTGTTAGGACTAGGCATAGACTTAGGAAGGAAGTAAACCATTCTACCTTTATCTCAATAGCTGAACCCACCAACATCAATCAAGCCCTGTCGGATGAATTTTGGATTTTAGCTATGCAGGAAGAATTGAATTAATTTGTAAGGAATGATGTTTGGGAGTTAGTAAAAAGACCTAAAAATCAAAGTATTGTGGGAACCAAGTGGGTCTTTAAGAATAAGATGAATGATTCTGGTGTGGTGGTGAGAAATAAGGCAAGATTGGTGGCTAAGGGGTATAATCAGATAGAAGGGATTGATTTTGAGGAGACTTTTACCCCCGTAGCTAGATTGGAAGCCATTAGAGTGCTACTAGCCTTTGCCTGTTATAAGGGATTTAAGCTGTTTCAAATGGATGTTAAGAGTGCCTTTTTAAATGGGGTAATTAAAGAAGATGTTTTTGTAGAATAACCCCCAGGTTTTGAGAGTTCCCAATATCCAAGTCATGTCTATAAATTAAAAAAGGCCTTATATTGATTGAAATAGACACCCAGAGCTTGGTATGAGAGGCTTAGCACATTCTTGTTAGAAAGAGAGTTTGTTAAGGGGAGCGTAGACACCACCCTTTTTCTGAGGAGATTAGGGGATGACTTACTCATTATCCAGATCTATGTTGATGATATAATTTTTGGATCTTCTGATAAATATTTATGTGAAGAGTTTTCTAAAATGATGAGTAAGGAGTTTGAGATGAGTATGATGGGAGAATTGTCCTACTTTTTGGGGTTTAGCATAAGGCAAACGGATGATGGAACCTTTCTCAATCAATCAAAATACACTAAGGACATTTTGAAGAAATATGAAATGGATAAAGCCAAGCCAATCAATACTCCCATGCCCTCCTCAGTTCAGTTAGATAAGGATTTAAATGGAAAATCTGTTGATCAGAAGAAGTATAGAGGGATAATAGGTTCACTGCTTTACCTGACTGTTAGCCGACCTGATATCATGTTTAGTGTCTGTCCTTGTGCTAGGTTTCAGGCTGATCCTAAAGAGTCCCACCTGACTGCTGTTAAGAGAATTCTTAGATATCTTTTAGGAACCCCAAACCTAGAAATTTGGTACCCTAGGCACAGCACCTCTTTTGAGATAATTGGATATTCTGATTCTGATTTTGCGGGGTGTAGGGTGGATAGGAAGAGTACTTCTGGGACTTGTCAATTCATAGGACAGTCGTTAGTCTCCTGGTCCAGTAGAAAATAGAACTCAGTTGCACTTTCCACTGCTGAAGCTGAGTACATTACCTTAGGGAGTTGTGTGGCCCAAGTTCTTTGGTTGAAGCAACAAGTCTTGGATTTAGGAGTACCTGTTGGCATAATTTCTGTTCTGTGTGATAATACTAGTGCCATCTGTATCTCTAAGAATCCAATCCAACATTCTAGGACCAAACACATTGATATTAGGCATCACTTCATTAGGGACTATGTTATAAAAGGGGACATTTAGCTACATCACGTAGCAACTTAAAATCAGCTGGCTGACATATTCACTAAACCACTGGCCTTTGACTCATTCAGCATTTTGAGAACCAGATTAGGAGTGATTGATATAAATGCTTGATTCTGATGACTGCTGAATTATGATTGTTCTGATTGGTATTCTGATTTCTGTTAGCTAGTTTTCGTATTCTATTTTCTGATTTCTGTTAGTTAGTTTTGGTATTCTGATTTCTAATTTCTGTTAGTTAGTTTTGGTATTCTGATTTCTAATTTCTGTTAGTTAGTTTTGGTATTCTGATTTCTGATTTCTGTTAGTTAGTTTTGGTTGGATTATTTGCTTTCAGTTGATTTTATTTTTTCTGCTGATTTCTGTGTTAGCCTTACTATTAGTTTGATTTGAGTATTTACCTTGCTGTGATTTTCTACCTATTTTTATTTACAGGTTCATATCTTGCACTTACTATTTTATACTTTTCAAGATCTGATCACCGCTCACTACTTCTGATGATCTGAATTTTTGACTGGGAATTTTTACCTTGTTTTGGTTTGGAAGCTGGTAAGCAGTGATTGACTTCGCTGAATCTGTTAAAGGGAAGAAACATTGATAATTGTTTCTCTTCCTCTAACTCCTTTACTGGTGTGTAGTTTCTTTTGAATAAAAATCCTCTTTAAAATTAAAATGTTAGTTTTTGAAATAGAGATTATTTTATCTTCCTACAGTAATCTGCCTCATATCAATAGTGGTTTTCAAAGTCTTGAGACATTAGTTTGATTTTCTAAACCAAGTGATTGCATTTATCATATGTTGTATGGCTTTTGTTTTATTAATCGTTCTTCCTTACTGCGGAGAGTCATCTCCTATGTCTGGAAGATAATCTCACAGCTGAGACTCTTTAATGATTATGAAAAGGAGAAAGCTTATAAAAGATGCGCAGTGCGCCAGATAATTTAAAAAAGAGGCATAAAATGAGCCCAAAACTGAAAAGATGCGAAATTGCCAAATTGGATACACAAAGTATATCAAAAATCAAAAGATGCGCAAAGTGCCAACTAATTTGAAAAAGAGGCACAAAATGAGCCCAAAACAAGCTTTCTTCCCTTTCAGATTGTTAAATGTCTTAGAGAAATCTGTACGCCACTTAATATTTTCAAAAGCTTGAGTTTTCAAAATCCCGATTTTTGATTTTTTTACTTTGTAACACTATTATATCAGATATTTTTCTGGAACGAGGCTTGAAAGGATCTCTTTTCAAATCTAATATCTTTTCTTTTGAATCGGATTTTTGTGTTGAAAGAGGTTTGCATCGATAAGGTGCCCGGGGTCGGAGTTACGAAAGTTGATTATCTCCAACCTTTTCTGTATTTCAGCGCTGTCAATCGTCCTGTCATTGATTTTTGAA